>WBMY01007763.1:259455-418469 GCA_013397315.1 Donacobius atricapilla
TTTTAGGTTTTGATGAAAATTCTTCTGGTATTTATGTATTTCCTCATTGTTTCCATCACCATCACATGTTGAGGGGGAAGGAGGGAATCATGCCCAATGGAGATGGGGAAGCTGCCCACACAGGGGAGACAATAGCTCACACAGGGGAGATTGTCTCAGCAGCAAGGCACTTGGGTCTCCTTTGGCCTGCAAACTGCAGGGGAAGGTTCCTCCCAGAACGTCAGATAGCAGCCTTCAATTTCCCATTCCCAAGTCTGCCTTGCCAGCCATGTCAGCCCTTTTGGTAACTCAAACTTTTATGCAATATCCCTGTTTCATTTCAGGAATGCCAGTGAAGGGGACCAGTATCTCTTCAGGGTCTATGCACAAAAAATCTGTACCTGCTCACACACTGATCCATACTCCTATGAGCACTAAATGTTTGCATATACTGCCTTAATAATAATTACCAACATACATAATTAGAATTTATCACAATCATAAAAATAGAATCACAGAATCGGAGAAGTGTTGACATTGAAAGGGACCTCTAGAACTTATTTGTCAAAAGCCCTGCTCAAAGACTGGTAAAATATATCAGGATGCTCAGAACATCATCCAGTCAGAGATAATCATCATAAAAAGGTAATTTTTGTAAAAACTCAACACAAATCCCAGGTGTCTGGGACCACAGTAGATATCACTGTCACCAAATAAACTGATTTATTTGTGGCCCATACATGTGAGCAAATTGTTTCATTGCAAGTGCTTTGAAAAGATTGATCCATATGTACCTTCTTTGCTCAGTAATCAAGGTCCTCGTTGCCTTGATGTCAAGTAGATGCAGTGATGAGCTACTTTAACCCCAGTACAGCATGTGGTGCATGCAGAATAGAGGTGTCAGACAGAGCCAGCAACAAGACATCTGCTCATACTCAGGTACAGTGTCAACTAAAAAAGTTTAAATTTAGTAAAAATATTATTAGATGCTCTGACTTATGCCTATTCAGGAGTTACATCATCTATTGATGGTTAGAAATCTCTCCAGTGCCATATCGCTGGATCTTGCTTATGATGCATTCATCATCAGATTGGCTGTCAGCTCTGCTGTGGCTGAAAGCTGAATATTTTTATATTTTTATCTTTTCTTTTAAGTAAAATGCAATTCATGCTTCACCAGATTCAAAGCAGGGCCACCAACATCTCTCCACCCGCAGGACTCTGGCAGTGCCACTTAGAAGCTGCCACTGGCTTAGCAGAGCATATTGTCAGTCTTGTGTTTCCTGGTATTTTGCAAGCACTTCCAGTTTTCCTGTATGGAAGGAAGGGCAGCGACATCCAGACTAAGCATCACAGCTGCTTGCAGTTGCAACATAATGAATTTGATCTTCAAAGACCTTTCTTCTCCCATATTCCAGTCCAGATCATAATTAGCTACAATTTTCCACATCAGAAAGCCATTTAATTT
The DNA here is from genome assembly GCA_013397315.1 of Donacobius atricapilla. Taxonomy (NCBI): domain Eukaryota; kingdom Metazoa; phylum Chordata; class Aves; order Passeriformes; family Mimidae; genus Donacobius; species Donacobius atricapilla. The sequence continues at coordinate 260,903 of WBMY01007763.1, forward strand.
GACAGTACGGACAACCCCTCTGGAAGACCAGATATGGCTATATTTGTCAGGTCTTTAGAGAAAAATTATTGAGAACTCACAAAATTTCTGAAAGAGACAATATGCCACTGAACCATAAAACACTGATGAAGCAAAAGAAATGAGTCAAATTTGCAGTTCAGTATTTTCTATTTTTTTCATCCAACACTTCTCTGCTTCATACAAAAAAGAAAACTGAAATGGACTTCCAATAAATTAGTTTATGTGTATTTGAAATCAGGTCAAAATCTGCCTCCTTTTTGGAATTTGGATTAAGTTTGGTTGGAAACAGACATATATAAGTGATTCAAATCTCCCATTCCATTTTTTTTTTTTTTAATGCTATAGGATTTCCAGACACATATTAACTGGCATGGCAATCAGATAAAACCACCAGAACCAATTAATGACTAATAATATCTTTATAAAAAACTGTTTAATATAGGCTTTATTTATCTTCTTAGGTTGTTTTTAATGGGGCAATTTGACCCATTTTTTTTCCTGGAAATTCACTTTATAAACAAAATGATTAATATACTGCACATTGAAAAGTACACTGATGACATCATTAGCAGAGATAACAAGCATCATCTAACAATTCTTGGCTGCCATTTGTGAAGAAGAGATATACAGCCAATGTTTTTAAAACCTTGAAAATACAAATTTATATTATTTTGCACTGAAACCTGTTTATCAATTTGGGTGACTTCTGCCTTCATGCTTGTGAAAACATTAAGAATGGTGTGATCTGCAATGATTGCAATTAGAAATACTTTATAAATGACCTCTTTATATTTTTTTATATTCTCAATGACAATAAGATCTATTCCGTATTCATTTCCATGGACATCAGTAGAACTGTTAAGCAAATTAAAGGGATGAGCCTTAAAGTCGAGGCAAGTAACTAGGCTTCTTTCATGTGGAAAAGTATCAAGTATACTTTATTTTTTTTGTTTTAATTCCTTCCATCCTGCCTCTAACTTTTCACATATACACACACTGTACTATGTGCCCAGCAAGAAATGACAATTAAACCAGTGGAAGAAAAAATCAAAAATATTTGATGAAAACCAGGGTTGTGTCCCTGTAGCAGCTTATCCTTGAGAAATTAACTCCCCTGTTAAAATTTCAGAGAACTCCTTGGATGCCCAATATTTATAAATTAGGAGATTGTTTAAATAGAATGTTGTTTCTCAGAGTGTTTAAATCGCCCTAATCAACATACCACATCAGACGTTTAAAAAACGATGCATATGGAGTTAGCACAATGTTTATCCTTGGCACTCTTTTTTAAATATCAAATTAAGAGTCTATTCCTAATGCAGAAATTATCTGGTGGGGAAAAAAATTGTGTTTACTCTTTTTTCCCCTATACACTATAGTATTTTCATGCTTTTAGTGCAAAGCTTCTTAGAAGATTAATGTTTTAAAAAAATCTCATGACATTTTTTGCTTTACTGTCAGAGGAAAACTGCTTGATCTTCAGAACAGACTCACTTGTATTGTTAGTTGTATTGTTAATGGCCCTAAAATATTTTCAATTTGTTGGGATTTACAAAGTCAAAACAATTTACTCGAAAAAAATGTGTTCAAAAATATGAAATTTGTCATGTCATGAGAAAGTCTGGTGGTGAGTGTTGTCATGGACACGCAATATATATTTGCCTTTTTGGCTGCAGTTGTCCTTCAAATGTTTTGTATCTCAATTCAGTTGAGTGTTGTTCCCCCAACCATATTTTTCCGCTGTTCTTTCCATTTTATGTTGCTTTTCCACTTGCTAAATGGTGCAGGTTTCTGTCGTGGTTTTCCTTCTTTTAATGAATACCCTCTCACACTCCAAGTACACTTGTCACTCCATTTTATCTCTTCTCTATCATGCTTACTCACCTTACTTTTTTTCCTTTTTTCTTTGTCTTTTTCTTATTTCTTTTTTCCTTTCTTTTTTTGTCTTCTTTGTAGCTGGGAATTGAAATGGCATAACCACTCTGGACAGGCCAGGAGTTCATCTGGACACAGCTTATTGTGTGACCATCTCCTGAAAACACAGGTGGGTGTGGTTCAGTAACACTCTGTGTGTTTTTCTATACAGAAATAATGCAATACTTAGCTTGATGCAGGGGCACTGCAGGCTATATAGTGTGTATGAGACTGGGAGTCCTAACAAGCTCTTTAAAAGTGTTCTAATATCATGTAGATTTGGTGCTTAAGGACATGGCATTAGTGGTGTGCCTGGTGATGACTGGACTCAATGATCTTAAAAGCCTTATTCAACCAAGATAATTCCACAATTCTTTAAATCAAGTAATGTCTGCAACACTGTCTGGAGGTGGTGAAAGCTCATGCTGGCCAGCAGAGTGATACAATTTCCTATGAAGAAAGGTTTGCCTTTTGCTTCTTAAGTTCTACCTTTTTGCACCGTATCAATCCATAAAATCTCTGCCATTGTGACAGAGTCATCAAAAAAGTATTGACAATTGTAGAGTGACGGGAAGACTGATTCAGTGATCAGAATTTGATTTTACTCGGATTTTCCAAAAACTTATATACCATTTCAGAAAGGTTAATAATTTTCACTACAACAATTAGGTTAAAAATCACACAGACAGCTCATACATTTTACAACATCTTTTGCTTGCAGAAGTTTGATTGAATCACTTCTCTTCCCGTAAGCAGGTCTAATCCCATTTTATGTAATCTTCAAAGCTCTGTTTGTTTATGCCACGGCATCTTGGTTATCAAACCAGCTATGCTAATTAAGTCTGTTTTACTCTCTGTTCTGTGTATTCCCACAAAAAAGGACTTTTCAAAATAGCCAATTTAGAAAATATTTCTGTTCAGTCCTTTATCTGCAGGTTTCTACTGTTTTAGAAAGTTTCTACTTCCTTTTAAGATGGTTTTGAAAAACCCACAGGGAAATTTTTTGTTAAAGTGTGAAAGGAATTACATAAACAAATCTTCTCAAAACAGAGGCTACCCACTTCCAGAGGCTTTTCCAGCCCAAAGGCCAGCTCCTGCAGACATTGGGCTTTGTGCTGAGGGTTGTCAGAAAGATAAATACAGGATCTGCCCTTTGTTAAATGGAGGGTGTCCAAGGGAAAAAGTAGAGATTTTAACCTTAGTAACACAGTCCTACCATTCTTTCTGCCAGTGAACCAAGGCACAATTATATTATTTGTATTCATACTACTTCACATTATTTATACTTAGGAACACAAACAAAGGAATTCACAATAGAAATGAGCTAATGCTGTCATCTGGAATTCAGTATAGTGAAAGCTTATCCAAATATCTTTGCTATTTTAGATACTCAAGGCTATTAAGGAATAGCTCGTCTTTCTTTCTGATTCAAAAATTCCTCTGCATCAAGTTATAAAACAAGAACAGTAAATAAAGAAAAAATAAACTGATTATTGGGATCTTAATTTGTTATTGAGTGACAAATAGCTTTTATAGGAAAATAGCATTCTGTGGAAAGAATGCTCTGCAGAACATTATGCCAGTGAAAACAACATTTACCTTAGTGTGTATTTGTATTAAAAATCTTCTTTTACAACTGCAGTTATTTATATCTTTAAATTCATCAATGCAAATCATCCTTGAGGTACCCACTGCACTTTTTTTGTATAGAAGAATATAAACTACTTTCTATATAACAACACAATATTACAGAACAAAGCACTGATCAAATAACATTGACCACCACCAACTATTGGATGATCCACAGAAGATCTGTCCCAGGTGAAGAAGGAAAATGTAATTATTTGATCTGCTACATGATCTACTACATATGTGACTAAAGTGAACAGAATAAACATTTCTTTCTCTTTCTTCTATTTGTTTTTTCTTTGCATTACTGAAACTGTTACAATACTATACCTCAAAAATACCATGAAATAACAGAAAAAGTTCCCAGCAATTCTTTGTGATTACTGTGATAATTTCCTTATTCCTCTTGTTTCTTCCCTTTTACTGTACCTATTACTGGTATAATTTAAATATGTGCCCTGAATAGAGGACAATTTATTAAACTCCTAAATTGAGAGTCTTTGCATAATTAGTGTTTAATATGCCAAAGTATAGGTTACAGATAGCAATCTTCAAATCTTTTTGCAGGTGCTTTATTTTTACTAACAATGTGATTTTACCACTGAAATGTGAGAAAGTGAAATTTACAGCTGAACTCTGTTTCTGACCCACGTGAAACAGTAAAATATAATAGCTTTGTCAGATAACTGGTTCTTCATCATTGTTAATCATGGCTGGAAAACCTTGTTAACACACTGACTAGAAGGTTATATAGAAAACAAACAAACAAACAAACATGTGGGTAGAGGAATCAGAGTCATTTTAGTGAGCTGCAAAGCCTTATTCAAATGTTGACTGTAGAAGTGCAACTCCAGTGCCTAGCCACAAATTCATTGCAAGATTCCTTTTAATTTCTTGGAATCAGAGTAGTTCAGCCATTTCACGCTGAATTCAATATGAAATTTTTAAAAAGGAATTCTTCTGAACCTGAAATATACCTGCATATAGACCTATATATACACCTGACTGTTTATAGCTATATTGATATATATATATATAGCCATTGTAATCCCCTAAAATCCTTCCCAATTGGTGCACAGAAAGCTTAGGTATAGGCAAAATAATATGATGAACAGATTTTTGGTGCTTTAGAGGTACATTCTGCTTTTCTCTTCAGATCTATTCCTCCATAATATCAGTAACACTTGCATTTGAAAGCTGGTTTTGATTCCCAGCTGCAGTTTTCTGCTTTGCTAGCTCAGCTGATTTTAAGCACCAGGAAACTAAGAAGGTGCTATAAACCTCATGACACTTCCCTCAATAACTTTTCTCATCAGCACATTCTTTAGCTGGTTTTATGGCATTGGTCTCAAACTGAGGTGGTACTGTAGGTCAGCTCTGGTACACTGAAGGAATTGCTTTCACTGGATTACATGTAGCAGTCTGAAATAAGGAAAATTTTAAAGAGGAGATGTACAGAACTCCCTAGGACAAGCCACAGTTAGTTATTCAGGGAAATTCCACCAAAAAAAATGAGGAAGTCCTTTGTAGTTTTTGTTTAAGAGACTATATTCAGGAGACAGAGTAATGGAAGTTCTAGCAATTTTTTTTATTATTATTCTTACTGAAGCGGATCTTGGAATTCCACTTCTGTATCAGCCATACAAACAGCCATAATGTCTTTCTTATTAGGAGTCCAAGTTCTGAAAATTATAAGTTTCTTTAGTTCTGCTCCCAGGACTAGTTGCTTATTTCAGAGGGACCAGCATTCTTAGTTTGTCCAATTTTTATTTGTATTATATTGTCAGATGTTCTGCTTCCACAACAGAAAATTCTGAAACTTGCTTCCTTCTCCTGTTAACATCCAGGCCCACTCCTCATATTGCCAGCATGAATAGAAAAGTAGTAGAAATAAAACTCTAAAATACTCACATGCTTCACTAAACAGGAATAGACCTAAACATCCACATAAATACTTTGATGACTTAAAACTGTAAAATATTCTCTGATTTTATCAACTGTTTCTAGTGGTAGCAAACAAAATTAATTTTTCAGATAGCTCATAAAATAATTTCCATCACTAAATTTAGCCATTATACCTCTTAACCACCTCTGTTAAAAGAAAACCACAACTTTGACTCGGGCCTTGCTATTAGCTGTGTGTGGTCAGTCTGCTCTACCACATAGATCCTCTTAGCTACAGTCCCGCCTTGCTCCCTGACTTCCTGCTTTTCAGTGAGCAACAGAACTGTGTATCTCTTGTATGATTTCTATTTTCTCATGCTTTCCAGAAGGAGAAGTGTTCTGGCAGAGTTTAAGTTTTAGGATTAGGGAAGCTATTATGTATTTACACTAGAAAAAGCAGAGTGGAACAGGAGACTGAACGGGAAAAAGTTCCTGAGGAACAAGAACTACTGATATTCTTTTGACCCCACAAGAGTTCTAGGTCTTTTTGAAACACAAGAAAGCTCTGAGAGATGAGCTTTATCCCATTTGCAATGCACTGTCCATAGCAAAAGAGCAGAAGCTGTAATCAGAGAAAGGTTTGGGTTGGAAGGTACCTTAAAGACCATCTCATTGCAATCTATGTGCCATGGCTGGACACAACTTCCACTAGACCACGTTTCTCAGAGCCCCATTTAATCTGGTTTTTTATACTTCCAGTGATAGCCAAGACTTCTCTGAGCAACTTGTTCCTGTGCCTCACCAGCTTCACAGTAATAAATTTCTTTTTAATAGCTAAACTAAACCTGCCCTCCTTCAGCAGGGAGACAACCGTTTTGTCCCATCACTACATGCCCTTGTAAAAAGTCGATCTCCATCTTTCTTGTAGTCCCCTGTTAGGTACTGGATCAATCACATATTTCTTCACAGATAGTATAAAATAAATTTGAGCTTGAACTGAAATACTGTGGGTAATCTCTGTGGCCTGGTGGATCCCAGCTAGCCAGCATGGCTGGGAAGATGTGTTCCATTCTTTTCTATTAGCTGGAGTTTCCTAAGCGCCGTAGGCATCATGCTCAGGTTTATCACACAGCTATAGTCTAGCCAAGAGGTGATGAAGGTATTAGTAGTAATAGGGGCCTGAGCATCACCTGCAGCGTGGTCCCTGGGCCAGCTGGAAATGGTGTGAAACATTACTCACAAATGGTGAGATGGGAGAGCTTAGCAAAGGAATCAAGAGAATGAAGCCTTTGATCATATCCCTTAGCTTGGGTCACCAGTTAGTCCAGCTAATAGGAAGAGTTTTCCTGTCCTCTTCCACAGATTTCCAGGTCCAGCCCCAGTGAGCAGTGTGGGAAACATTCACATAGCAGTTTAAAATAACCCACTTAATGGTAGAGTCCACTGGCATGAAAATTCAAATTCAGAAGTTTCTAAAAGTGCATTTATATTTATATTTATATTTAGTTAACTTTCTTGTGGTTTTGATTCACATTCTGCTTTTGATGTATTGGTTTTTGAAGAAAATCAATACGTCCGCTTTGGGGACCAGCTCTAGGGAGACTGACCATGTCTTCTCTATGACATTTTTTAGGCAGTGGAGGATTTCAGGCCCATTGACCTGGCCCATTCTACCTGATTCTGCTGTCAAGCCATGTTTTCCAGCACCCCAAATATTTATGTAACCCTCTGAGTTTATTTCAACTTGTCATTAGTCTCATGCACTGGGGCAACTGCTCTGTCTGAAATTTTCAGTTTGTGAAATGTCTCAAGCACATTTCTTCTGCTTTTCAAGATTATATTGCAGTCTCTTGGCCTGTGATGTTTCACACCATGTTTCCATCACTTCAGGAATTTAAGGGGAGAAAAAGACTTTGAAAAAATAGAGATATGTGGGGCTTTGTTTCCAAAGGACACATTTTAATGAGGTTACTTGAAAAGTATAATTCACAAATCAGCAGGCCAGCATACAGAAATGTGCATCTCCACAGCTGTTACAAGTTTGCTTTATTTGGCTACTCCTTTGATATGTCCAATATTAATAATGAGCCTGATGAAACACTAGGAAAAACAACACACATAATCCACATAACTCTATTTGGAGACACACAGAATTTATTATAGACCACAGAGGGGCTTTCTAAAGAAATGTGAAAATAACAGAAGTCAGTGGAATTTAAATACTTCCACCTTGCAGTGGAAACAAAAGGTTAAAGTTTTGCCCAAATCTGAATTTCCCAAGGTGCACCAGAGTTAAGAAAACATTTCTATAATGTTTCTCCTAGCCACTGTTTTTCCTCTAAAAAATAACCATTTGTAATAATAAATGGACCAGGAACTCGTCAATGCATTCAGGGTCAAGATGAATCTGATTTCCACAGAGCTCAAACAACGAATTTAAGCCAGCTGGAAAAGCAAGTTAAGAAAATATTTTTAATGGCAAATTGAGATGATCTAATGCTTCCATTGTTGTACCCTGGAATTAACAGACTTTCTTCCAACCTCTCCTACTCTGTGAGAATGTCTCTAACACGGTTGGAGACAGAGATGTCCTACAGTCTGTTTGCAAACAGTGGAGATTAAAGAAGAGAACAAAACTCCTGTACTGAAATTAGCAAGTGGCCATAGTGAAGAAATGACTACACAGGATATTTAGAGTAGTGGATCTCTTCTGCAAGGTAAAAGTAATTCTGCTTGCCAGAGTCTTTATTTAGACAGCTTTGAAAGTAGCCATAAAACATGAGTGCATTTCTGCTAAACCTTTAATGCAGTAGAGTTCAAATATCAACCAAAGACCACAGCCAAAGATCACAGTCTATAACATCCTTCAGTTGATAGCACTAATATATATCTTTATATATTTTTTTTTTCTAGTGGTTAGAGCCCACTGTCATGCATAGAAGTTAGTAATTTCCTAAATGATGCTTAGACATGTTGACTTAGGCTGCAATGCAAGATGTAAGCAAATGTATTCTATTACCATCCATTAAAACCAGGTGGGGCAGTGTCTATCTCTTCCATGGCACATCCTCCCTCCAGAGGGATATCTTCTGTTAATGAGCCATTAAGGCTTACCACATGACTGATACAATTACATCATCCCATTGTGAGATGCTCCACCCAGGGGGAGGAGTCAAGCATTTCTACCTGAATATAATCTGATATTTGGAACACCACAAGCAGCCTTTTATCTGGAAGACTGGACCCATCCTCCACTAGACCTTCAGAGGAAAACTACACCCTTCTACAGGATCATTGCTTCAACAGAACCACATCTGTCACTCCAGGAAGACTGCAACCACCATTTAATTGGACTGCTAACAATACCCTGACCAACAGGGTGTCAGGTTGTATTTTGACTCTGTCAGTGGCTTTTTTGTACTACTGCATTTTTATTTTAATTTTCCTGGTAATGAACTGTTATTCCTATTCCCATATCTTTGCCTGAGAGCCCCTTTATTCAAAATTATAATAATTCAGAGGGAGGGGGTTTACATTCTCCATTCCAAGGGAGGCTCCTGCCTTCCTTAGCAGACACCTGTCTTTCAAACCAAGACACATGTTTACAGTTCTCACACCAATGACAGACAATGAAACCATGTTCTCCTTTTTCTCACTAAACAGTCAAAACAATAAACTCACAACATTCCTGACTTTCAGGGTTGCAGGATTTTTCAAAAATATAGACCTATTTCACTGAAGTGTAACTGCGATGAGCCTTTGCTTCCAACTGCAGAATCACACAATGGTTTGGGTTGAAAGGGACCTTAAAGATAATCTACTTCTTACCTGCCTGCCATGGGCAGGTACACCTTTCACCACACCAAGTTACTCAAGGCTCCCTGCAGCCTGCCCCTGGACAACTGGTGAGCACTTACTCACTGGTGGTTTGAATGCCTCACTGAAAATATGTAGGATTTTTTTTTACTTACTATAGAAAGAGTCTAGGGAAGTGTTTTATAACTTTGGCATGAAACATACTTGATATTCCAGCCCTATGTGTACCTGTTCACATTTTTTATTTTGGCTATCTCCTCCATTTTTCAATATTTGTAAGTATTCCACTGTGTTAGGACAATTTCATTTTCCTGGAAGCAGTATTTCTTTATTTTTATTTAACTTAACACCACTGAAAAGGAAAAATGTCTCCAAAGAGAACTTATTGTGTGACATCATGCAATTTTGAATCTCCAATAGCAAATCTGAATCTCCAATAGGAAATGATAAGTTATTTCCATAATTACACCATCTATAGCAATGCAAATTTGAACTCATAAGGTCTGTAGTTTCAACCCTTCTTCCTTCTTCCTTTTTCCATGTCTGGTCTGTTCCTTCTGATCTTCAGCCACAAGGTATGTTCACACTACTTAAAAAAAAACCAGGAAAAAAACTTAGCATACCTTGGCTAAAACAGCAGCTAAGTCAACATCTCAGGGCTTTTAGAATTGAAGGTAGCACGCTACTTTCAGTTCTAAGTGCCTGAACTCTTGTTGCCAATAAAATGGAAAGCTAGGTTACCTGCCTCAGCGGTTATTTTAAACCTAACTGGCCACATTGCACTCTTAGCTAGGATGTAACTGTTATAAAAACAAACACAGCTCCAAAAGAAATATTGTTGAGATGTACATGTTTAAGTTCTACAACCTTTACAAAAAACAGCAGTAATATTGCAGTCACACAAATGATCTTTCATATTCCTGTAATTTAGGGATACTCCCAGCCAATCTCTTTAACTAAGGCTTTTATTGGAAAAGTAATAGTAGAGCATGCAAGACCCATATTCAGAATCCCTGTTATCAGATCCTTAAATATTGCCACTGCTGTTGTGTCTGAGTTCAGAAGAACACTTTGTAAGCTTGTATTCAGCCAGCATTTTCTGCACAGTCAGAGAAAACACAGAATTTCTAACCATTACTTTTCAGCACTCCCAGAGGTGTAACACGTCTGTATGCACTGAAAAGTTGCTACAGTCTTTAAAAAAACAGACAGGTATTCATTTGTGGCCCATACCTTTTAATTTAAAACCTTAATTTCCATATATAAAAGTACCTAAACACTCCAAGAACCCTGTCCTCACTGTGCTTAGATCAAAGTTTTGGATGGTGACAAGCAATTAAATTCCAGAATTTAATACTGTGAATAAACAAATGTCCCAAGACAATTGAGAAAACATATACATTCTGGAAAATGGCCCCAGCCCAAAGTCCTTAGCATGTCCTGGACAACAGCAGGGAAGAAAGCTGGAATAAAGGTGTTAAGGTAGTCAGTTTAGACACAGAGAAGGTAATGAAAGAGCCTGTGCACAGTAATGCAGAGGATCTTCATCTTTCAGTGAAGAAAGCTGCAAAGAAACTGCAAACTGGGAGTTATTAGAACAATAAGACACCAATGTAGGTCAGAAAAGAGTGAAAATTGCTAAAATGATTAAAAAATATTGGTTTACTACCATCACATGAACATAAATTTTTTCCTTGTATAATCAGGATTAGTTATTTGGACTATTCTTGTCCCTGGGACAAATACTTTAATTAAAATTTTCTGTTCAGGTTTGAGGGAGTGATCTTTTCCCCCTTGTTCATAAAAGAAAGCTCTCATGATTTTCCTATTACAAACAATTACCTTCATCTATGAAGACAACTTCTTTGCAAGCTATGCTTCCAAGAAAAAAAAAAAATCACAGCTGTATAAGACAAATCATGGGAAAGCTAGACTGCAGTTTGAATTGTGACAAACCATGTTGTGTTAAAATAGACCATTAATGTGAAAAAGGTTTATTAAAAAACAAACAAACAAAAAAACACAATGCAAATGTTTAAGTGGCTTGAAATAATTTCTTCCAACATTTTTGGCAAACACATAAGGCAGGAACAGATGTGAGAAAATGCTATTCCAAGGCACTGGCATGGACTCATGGACCATAACACTGCAGAATCTGCACATCTTTCATACTTAGACTTGCAGCACAGAGTGTTGTGTGAAAGGTACCACCTTTCAACTAGTTTGCTTTCCACAGTGAGTCGGGTTTTCACATAGTTTTTTTCAAATTATTTCACCTAGGAAGAATTTCTTTTTCTTGCTAGTATACTTATTAATAGACATCTGAAATATAACCTGGCAGTCAAGATGCTGCTCTCAGTTTACTGATGTTGATATTAGGCCACACATAAAGTCTGTTAAATCCTTAGGAAGGTCATAAAGTGAAAAAAAATAACATAGCAGAATTCATGGCTAGCAGACAATGCTATAGGTACAGACGAGCACTGGGGCAGTAAATCACAAATGAAAGAACAATGAAACAACACTGTATTTCAACTATTCTGAAACACATTTGAAAATGTGTTTTACATTTTACACACACACAACTATCTACATTTTTAGAAACCAAATATTATACTACAGTTACTCGTTTGTCAAAACGATTGTGTTATTTTTACACATGATTGTCTAAATAATATTAAATTTTTGAAAAGAAATTGATAGTCATATAATTTATCTGCATCTTACCATTTCTAGCTGCTACAGATGAATAGCAGATACTTGACCTATACTCCTATGCAAATGACCATGGAAGCACGAATTAGTAAAGAAGCATAGACCAAGCAATTTTTTTGCTAGGGCTATAGTAGGCTTAGAAATTTATCAAGAAGGGAAGATGATGGAGCAGGTAGGTGCCATCATCCAACATGTGCAGGACAACCACGGGATCAGACCCAGCCAGCCTGGGTTTAGGAAAGTCAGGTCCTGCATGATCAACCTTCTACGATCAGGTGACCTAGTGGATGAAGGAAAGACTGTGGATGTCGTCTACCTGGACTTCAGTAATGCCATTGAGAACATTTCCCATAGGATTGTCCTGTAGAAACTGACAGCTCATGGTAGCTTTACTCCCAGTAACCTAGTTTTCTAGTGTCAGAAAGCCTTGAAGTTGTATATTAAGATAAAGCACAGAAAAATAGGAACGATGGGGAAAGCTTAAGGGGTGGAAGATGGTAATACATGCATCTTAATTATTTTTCCTGTTGACATGGGATTTATCTCACCTATAATAGACATCTGTAGTATCAACAGTGATCCTAGGTTATAAAGTCTATAGCTGCAGGCCCTTTTAAACACAAAAAAATTCACCCTTAACTGGACATGTGAAATTGTCTCTCTTTGTCCATTCTAACTGACAATAAAAAAAAGCAAATACAATAGGCTACTACATGTGAAATTCCTTTTTAATTTTTCCTCATGCTTCCTTTGAGGTGTCTCATCAAATCTAAGCATTGAGTTGACACTAGCAAGCACTTTCCATTAGCACTAGTCTCTTACATACCACTAAATGTAATAAACTTACAATTGACTGTGGATTTATCATGCCTGTGCAGACTTTGAGAAAAATAATGTTAAAAATGGCAATAGTTCATGTCATAAAAATTTCAGAATTGTTTTTGTTTCTAGATAAAAAGATTAATTTATACTGTTCCTTCACAAGGAGCAATTTGCTTTCAATGAGATGACACTTCATGACTAAAAACATCATTTTTTATGCTTCTGGGTTGCTTTACTTCAAGCAACTCAGATGTATATCAAAAAAGAATTTATAACAGACAAGATCTCCCGAAAGTAGGTTTCAGGCAAAAGTTAATCATGGGAATGATAGAATTGTTTATTTTTCTTCTAATTTAATTATTTCTTTTGGACAGGGAAGTTTAAGACATTGTTCTGGGGATGAGCTGTTCCAGATCAAGCTTCAAAGACAGTTTTGGAAATAATAGTGAAAAATTAAGCTGAGTTGCTATTTAACAGACAAAGTAGACAGACAGTCTAACTGTTTGCATATGTGCTCTAGGTACTCATTGGTAAGAGATGCTATTTTATCACTGTAATCTGATTTTATTTAGAATTTATGATAACAAAATCATGACAAGAATTAGGCCTGAGTCATGAATTTAAGTAAATGTATTCACTGAAAGACATTCAGCCTGCTTTCATTTTCTACTATGTTGCTCATCTGTGTAACAGCACTCATGTTTTTATTCTGCTTTATAAATAAATAAATCCCACATTAATATAAAGGTGATGAGGTAATTTAATAGCCTAATCTGTTTGTATTTAGGGGAACAAGCAATAGCTCTGTCACTGTCTTTTTCAAGATTTGAGAAGTAAAATCCCTGCATTGAGGTCAGTGAGAGTTGGGCCAGGATCTTATCCCCTTGCTTAAATAACTTATTAATGAATTTCCTGCCCTATGAGCAGGCTTATTAATAGATATTTCAATACTAGTTAAAGAGCAGGACAAGTGACTGCAGCATAAAAAGCCCAAGATACCTATGACAAGAAAACAAGTTTTTAACTGTTGCATAGTTCTGTTTCATCTGCTCAGCAGTTCTCAGGCCTGATGTCTGCAATCTCACTTTCCTGCTATTTTTAGTCCATAAACCAAGTCAAGAGGTATCCAAAGTAGGACAGAGGCCTATGAAGCCCATGAAGTTTTTTGAAAATCTTTTTTTTTCTTTTTACTGCACTAATCTTTCTGCCACCTCTTGTATATAAAGGTAGGGGCAAACCAGACTATGGAGGTGCAGAAGAGCCAAGTGGTTTTCCGTTTGAGATTGCTGACAGACCATAAAATGTTATGTATTTCATTAATGAGAAAAATAAGAATTGAAATTATATAGAATTACATTGTAATAATCTAGGCTAGGTATATTTCTTTTGTCCCAGGATATCTTCAGTAGTCCTTTTTCAGTAGTCTCATGAATTTACTGCATGGGTCTTTGGGTCATCTACTGCTACCATGCCTGGTTGTGGGGTGGCACCAAGACACAAGCTTAATTGAAAAAAAAAAGGATTGAAAAGAAAAGAATGTTCCTACTGTCCAGCACACAAAGGTTTTGGACTAGATATTTTCAAATGTTCCTTCTAATCCAAACTTTTCTATGACTGATTCTATTTTCCAATCGCTCTGATCCCAGAGCCCAAGAAAATAAGCTAGAATTACTCCAAATTAAATTCTCTGAAATGGGCATAGAGTCAGCAGCAGGGTTTCAGTATCCCTGACTTCCTTCTACAAATCAATTCATATTCACTGTTCAGTTTGTGTGGCTTGTTACACATGGCAGGACTAGACCCAGGTGTAGCACAGAAGCACATTCATAAAAGTCTGTGGGACAGCAGCTGAGATGAACATTCATGCCAGGTGTAGCTCTTCATTGGCAGATTACATAGGACCTTATTGCACATTGTTCAAGTCACTTTCAGTTCTCTGAATTATTATTTTTCCATACACAAGGATCACTGCATGTCAAACATACTCAACCAGGAATATTTTAGTTAGATTAGATTATTTTATTAGATTTAGTTAGATTTTTTTAATTGAATTAAATAGAAATTTTTTTCTGCTGCTAGGAGATTTTTTCATCTGCAGGAGATGTCATTTCATCATTCTTCAGAGTTTATTATTATTCTGTCATTTTCATAATATCTGACTTGGTTGCAGCCTCCTGGATAACTCCCTGTATGACTGAATGAGAAACAAACCCTGGAAGTTCCACACTCACAAGACTCAGTTCTTCTAAGTGAAAGTCAAGATCAGCATTTTTGAAAACTCTCCTACAGAAGCAAATGAACCAAACTTAAACTCCAAGCAGAAATGAAAGTGTACTTATGTAAATTCATAAATAAACAAGAGAAATCAGGCAGCAGAAGTTAGTGATCCTTCTTTCCTTGGTATGTTGGTGGCTTTTTACAACTTCTGTTTTTCATTCTGGTATAACACTGCCCTTTCCCAAACTGCTCAAGTCACTTGGATATGAGATGTCAGACTGAAATGCAGAGGGAGAATGAAGACCTAAACCACTCTCAGTTGTTGAGAGGCATCTTTTTGGAAATACATATGTCTTATCCTGCAGTCAATTAATATTTATGTCCTTTATCTCCAGTTTTTGTTTCTTCTGAAGAAACTAAATTGTGAGAGGCAAAGGTCAGGTTTTGGACCACCAGCAAAGTGCTTGAGACAGTCTTCCACCATCTTGTTTTCTGATTTGCTTTTGCAGAAGCCCTTTAATTTTTTTGATGGAAAGACTAAGATCATTGGTAACCAATCTGACAAATGACTAGTTGCTCAGCCTCTTCAAAAATCGTGTTGTATTTATGGATATTCCATTATTTCAGCTGAAATCAGGCATCGTGTGTTCTTCTTTCCAAACATTGACCAGGCTCTGTGTGTACTCCAGCCAGCTGGCTGCATATTAAATCACGTGATTGGACTGGCAGTTTGAAGCAATCCACAAGGAAAATGCGGGGAGCTAAATGCTGGATAGGAAACTTAACAGCACTGCTATAATCTGGCCTATGCCCTGAAGCAATTTGGCTCGCACAGAGGAGACAGTGTGTGAGAGGAACCTGATACCACCGGCAGTCACAGATACAGGACTGACTTCAACTAGTCATGCATTTTCCTAAAATCCAGATGAGCATCACTGCCCCACATGTCATCTTTCAGGTCACACTTGTCCCAGACAAGAGCTGTTTACCAAGAATGAGTAAAAAGTTGACACAGCAGGGGAGCATGCACAAGAATTCCTCAGGGCATGCAGCATTTTTGGTAATCTCCTCATGGAAAATCTGGCTTAGAGATGTTATGAAAACAAAACAAATATTAGCAGCAATTAAGGGACTTAGAGAGAGAATTATTCACACCAACAAAGCTGTCTCTCAGGGCTCATATAAGACAGTCATAAACCCTGCTCACTGCAGCCAAATCAACAGAATGACAACTGAAACTGGGAGCACAACAGGCAAGAGATCAAGCTGGAAAAACCAGGCACAGCAGGAAGCAGAGTTGGAGAGCAGAGACCAGAAGGTTCCATGTGGCATCACAGGTGTGCCATCTCTGCCATTCAGCAGTAGGTCTCATGCCCTTGTTATGGTTTGTCCTATGCAGCCACCCTTGCAAGCCCCACAGTGGCTGTCAGCAAGTTGTGGTGGTGAGTTCAGCTGCTTCCTGGCAAGGAAGGGACCAGATCTCACACCAGGGCTTTGTTTACTGTGATAAATCCTGAGTGACACATCGGGTAGCTTTGCTTACTAGTTATCACTGTCTGAAAGTGGCATGACTTGCCACAAGTGGGTTACAATAGTAATAAAGGTCAATGAGGCTTTTGGAAATTTTTAAAGGGAAGAATTAGCAGAAGAAATGCAGGTTGTATAAAAGATTCAGAAAAACAATTATAAGTTGTGCAATAACTTTTGGCATATAGTATAAAATAACTTTTACACGTTAGTATATTCAGTTTAGGATAAAACAGTTTTTATGGCATATCTATACTGATCTACCCTACATCTCCATCTTCGATAATATGTTAGATCTCAGAAACCAGTGCAGACCATCAAGCAACTGGAGGCTTCTCAGATCTATGTAGAATTGCAGCTGAAGATTCAAAGCTGTAGCATAGTTCAGCTTTGTTGTATCATATCTTGAGATATGTGAAAATTGCCTACTCTTTCTACTGAAAGCCATTTAAACATTTTTGTTTAGTCGTGTAATGAAAAGATACAAATAGTTTTCCTTTCAGTCTGTTAACCACAGTAAGTTTGGAAATTAAGACTACTCAGTGTGTATGCTCTGCACACACTCCATTCTGGATCAAACTCAGCACTTCTTATTTTAGGGATTGATGGCAGTCATTCCCAAAGTCCCCTCCAGTGTTGCATCTTGTACTAACTTGGGAAGGAGAGAGTTCCTGCTGCGAAGGATTTAGCAAATGAATACAAATAAATGAGGTTAAAAGTCCAACAAGTCTTCTTAGTTACATGTGTCACGAGTTTTGTTTCTTCTCTTTGTTTTGCCTTGCTTGTTTGGAAGACAAAAGGGATGGATTAATTAATGAAGCTACGCATGCGCCAGTAAAAAGAAAAAGGAAGAAGAAAAGCCTCCTACTGGCCTAGCCAAGACAGTCCCTGAACTGTCTTGACATGCCAGAATTGTGCCTGAAAGACTTATCTGAGAGAAAGCAAATACTAAATCACACAGCTTTTTCCATACTCCAAAGACATTCAAAGCATCTCATGTCAAACCATGAATTTCAAAACCTTGATATATGTCAGCTGTGCAATATGAAAGATAAAAAATTTGGAATTTCAAATTAAGAATGCTTTTCAGTGGTGAGACATTAAAAATACTCCCGCTAAGCTGATGCTTGAGATGCCATAAATACTCTACAGACTCAGAAGTGACATAACCTTATCTATGATGGATCTACATCTTAAAGTTCATTAGTTACCTGACCATTTACATAATCTCCTGTAGTTTCAGGGGTTTTATCCGTCTCTCTAGACCATTAACTTAGGAAATCAACAGTAAAACTAATTAAGTATGCTTAATTACTCCTGCTGCTCAGCCTTTTTAATGTTACTCTTGTTTCATTAGTGACTTTCCAAAATGACTAACACTTGGGCTGTCACAAAGTTTTCAAAATTAAAATAGCCAGCTAGACAGTCTTCTAAGGAAGCAGATTCACCATACCTAAATTTAGTTTTCTCTTCTTGGATGTCTTCTTCCTTTGGTATGATTATTTTTACTTTCCTTGGTATCAGCTTGCCAATAACATTTTGTACCAGTGGAACGTCTGACATAGGAAGGTGTTTACCCTACCCTTAATGTATCCTATTTTTTTGCTTTCAGATCATGGAGTAAAAGCTGCTATACTATTTTAATGCAAACTGTCAGGCTCATGAGACCAAGCTCTAATGAAAGAAGAATTGTGGAAAAGGCCCATCAATATGTACCGGTTAAGGAGTAGTATTTTAAGTGCCAGTACAATATATGTCCATTTCTTCCAGTGATGGGTTCCTCTGTCTAAATGGCAAATCATCAGCTATCAATCATGATGACATTTACTGGTGAATATATTCTGTTTCCACTAGACTTTAGCTGAATACAGACATGCTTCAACTTGTATTGCAAGCAGTGCTACTGATTCCCCCATCAGCTGCTACTGAATGTGACATTCAATATCTATACTGATAGAAAAAAACCATTAAACAAACACATATCCAATACGCAAGCAAATAATAGACTCACATGAGCTATGGTCTGACTAAATAGATCAATATTTGGGTAAGAGTTATGGAGAAAAGAACAATTTTCTCATGTAGACTTCAGACTCTCAAGGATCTCAGATTTCTTAATGTGTAGCCCTACAGTTATCAGTCAGTACAGAAGTGATAAAACCTTTCAGTCTCATGTCATTATTACACAAAGATCAAGGAAACATCTTTGTCAACTCCTTTTTCTCCCTTACCATAGAAGAACATAGAGCAGAACACAGCTACCACTGAAAAAATCCTTCATGTTCCCATTGAGAACCAAAAACCAAAATAGCAATGTGCAGGTAATATTTGGATCTCTTCTGTGGATCTTATCTATGAACAGAGCAGGAGAAAGACCCAAAAAAACCCCAGACACCCATGCTGAACTCATTTGTGTTTATTGTTTCACCCATGACACCCTTCCATCACTGAGGACGTTGTAGGTATTTTACAGTAACTCTGCAGTGCTGGTAGTTCTGGAAGTGTTAAGTACGACAAGCAATCCCATTTGGGAAAGCCCCCCAAAACATAAACAGAATCTAGAAGAGTAATGAACTTTCATGTAAATAACTCTCAAGAAAGGCCATATAAAACAGATGTGCCTTCTGTGTGATGGAAAATACTCTTCATTAGAAAGTAGACATAGATAAATATATCATCTTTAATGACATCAGTAAAAACGCTGTTCATCACGCCCAATTGGATGTGCCTAGTCACTTCTTTTACAGCATCCAAGCCTAGTTCTCTGTCTCAAAAGAGGCCCACATTAGTGAAGTCAGTCTATTCATCTATTTCTGTTTCTTTTGAGAGAATATTGGAAAAAGAAGGTTAAGAGGAGTACCAAACAGTAATAAAAAATAAAGATCTATTTGTTGTCATGGAGTAAACTAGGTTAGAATGTATTATTTAGTTACTTTAACTTCAAAAGTGGTTTGATTGATTTCATAAAGCCTTTCATGTCCCTCAACTATTATGCAAAGAGTAAGTGCATTACTGGACTGGAACCCCATTTGGTTTCAACTGTTCAGTATGCAGAAATTGGAGAAAATCCAGAGATACTGTGTTTCAAGAACGTTTAGCACCAAAAGCATTTGGATTTTCTCGTATCATCCCTGTAAACTTTAAATATCACCTCATTGAGTTTAAGGGATTGTGCGATTAAGACATTACATTTTAAGTACACTGGCAGCAGTTTCCAGCTAAGGAGAGGGATTATCAAAGTGAATAAAGAGCAAAATATGCAGCCTGATGACACTTCTATTGATTCTTCTCTGTCACTAGGAAAAATCAAAGCACTTGCACATGCTTGTTCAATTAAAGCTAGTGACAGAATCATAGCCTGGCCTCAAATCATACTCTATTTAGTCTGGGACTATAGCTTCTTGGGTTTTTAAGCCTAGAGGCATGGGTTAGCTGGGGTTTTGTTTTTTCCAGCTCCCATGATGGGACTTCCAATACACCCTGAGGCAGTTAGGCACTCAAGTGACAATGAATGTCCATGAGATTGAAAACTCCTTCCAAAATCCTACCAGAACTTTCTTTTCCATCTTCCCATTTGTTTTTAATACTCTGTAATTTTCATTGCAATTATCCAGGTCACAGACACATCCAATCCCTCTCAAATATTACCAAACAATAGAAAAAAGCCATACAAATCTAACGGTTTTGATGCCTGTTAGAAACTTTCCCATCTGTGCATCGTTTTAAAGCACAGTATCTGTGGATTTATCAGGCCAAGAAGGGTGGCTCAGGAAGTTTTTGAAATACAGCACCTAAACAACTGGTAAGTCACTGCAGGATTTGAAATAGTATCAAAAAGAAAAAGGCTAATCTTTGAAGGCCTAATTTGGTTCTAGCTTTATGTCTATAAGACCTTTCATACATGCTCTCACAGAAGAGAAAACAGCACATGAGGCAGCTTTACTGGTTTTGTAATATTTTCACCTGAAAACCATTTACCCACAATAAACAACTCTGGGCTACAAGGAATAATGCTGCACTCCAAAAGATGATAATGCCAGTGCCTATAATGGTCTACGTCATAGCTGACACTTCCATAAAGGCATTACAACATAAAGTATTTGGGCTTCCTCTGTTCCTGCAGTACACACAGCCTTTTTCAAAACAATTTCTGCATAAACCTAATTTTGTGTGTTATACCCATAAACTAAAATAAATTTTAAAAACCCCACAGGAATATTTTTTTAATCTCCTCTCATAAGGCAGGACAGGCCAGTACAGAAAAACTATAGGAGCAATGCAAGCATTAAACTGCCACTCTTCTAATAGATCTTCTTTACCAGATTGCTTAGAGCTACTCTTGTATAAGCTGGATTTTGTTCCGCAATCTCAAATCCTGCATCTAAAACTTAAATGTAGAACCAGTGTGAGAATACTCCTGTGGTCGCTTGCACGTCTTTTATTGGGATCATATTTTTCACTACCACTAGAAGAATAAGACATAGAGCCAAGTTCTATTCTCAGTTGCTGGTGTAAATCCAAAGTATCCTCATCAAAACCAGTGAACTTATTCCAGATTTACACTCCTGGGCCTAGAGCAGAGTTCAAGCTGTCTTGTTTTAATATTCTTCAGTTCAGATGAATGTCTGGCTTTCCAGAGCTCAGAAACTGTGAGTCTCTGTACTGCCAGCTTAACAATAAAAAATCAGATTCTTTGTGTTCTTTTCCTGAACACAGATAGAGTGAAATTACATTGACTTCAGCTCCCACACTCCTGTTGCCAGAAAATAGGGACATGTTAACAACTGTGTTTCTGTCCAAATGCATCCATTACTATTATTTTATCAACTCCCCAAGCAATACAAGGAGTTCTTTTTGTACTCCAAGCTTGACTCTCAGAGAAGTTTCAAACTAGTTCCTCTTCCTCCTGTATTCTACCACAATACTGAGTTTGATGCGTCTTGAATCCTGTAGCATAATGACTGTGCTTCCTGGTTTCATGTGTGCATCCATAGGTAGTCCCAAAAGTCTGTGGCTTTTGCTAGGAGGCATTTCTTTTCCTTCTCTTGATCAGAATATCCAGGCAAATTTCTTGACTTAGGAAGAGACCTTAAAAAGAATCCTTAGAAATAAACCTTAGAAAGAAGGATCTTTAAGTACTTCCTACTAGACAAGAGAATCAGGGAATGGAGAGAAGCTAGAATTTCCCTTTGCTCTATTTTCTTGTGCCAAAATACATGTATAGAAATGAGAACTGGAAAAGCTCTCGGAGATTTAGAAAATCATCTCAGGCATTCAGCCACAAAAAAAATCACTGTGTGGGACGTGACAGTACAGACTAGCCTAGAACAAAACTACCCCATTGCTAATGCAGGTCAAAAAGTTACTGGAATATAATAGTGAATCACAAATCTGCAATATTCAGCAAAATGATCAGACCAGACAGCAAAGATGCTCTGGTCTGCTGGCTAGAAAAGCATATGGGATCTTCACAGGAGCTGGATTGATCAAAGAGAGGATTGCTAATGATCATAAGGAAAACAGCAAGACAAAGGCACTAATCCATGCAAACCAATGGAAATGCAGGGCAGAGAATCAGAGTTTGTTTGTACCTAGCAGAGAGGATTTAATTTCATATGAAAACAAGAAGCCCTGGGCATTTTAAATGGGATTTTCTATTATACGAAAGACCGGTGGTGTAATAATACCACAAACCATTTACCAATAAATTCTAAGTCACCATAGTCTTTGAAGGCTCTTCCTCTATCCATAGTACCTATCGGTGAGCTAAGACTGAGGGCTGTAGCCAGAGGTTTGGGTTGTTTTTCAAAATCAGATTTTTATATTACCTGAAGAACTGGAAAAAAAAATCCTCCATTCTAGAGGGGGGCTGTAGAATATGACAGGTGCCCTGTCAAGGTAATTGAAGAATATTAAGAACAAATGAATAAGTACTGTGCCACTGACAAAGCTAAATCAGCAAGGGAGCTAGGGGCAGTGGAGTGCTATTTGGAACCCGTCTCCTGAGGAAATATAAAGGCATTCTTCATAGAGGAAGAAAACACATGTATTTTAGCTGGGAAATGCTACCATTTTCTAGAAGGCAGTCCCAAGTTTAAGCAAGATCTTTGTGGTGCAACAAGAAGTCACTGGGGCAGAGGCTGTTATTTCAGGCCAGGTAGCAGGAACAGTAAACCACACATGTCAAGAACTGCTGTGGAAGTGAGTGAGACAAGGAGAAGAGGGGAACAGAACTGCATGCCTTTCTGGTAGCAAGCACATCATTCCCTGGAAAATTCAAATAAGTGAGGAACACCAATCCAAGTAACTAGCAACTGCATCTCATATTCCAAAATAGCTCAGTAAATTAAGGGCAATTTTTTTGTTATTCTAGAAGGAAAATTATATTCTTAGGTTTAAGGCAGGATTGTACTGCAGCCAGCTTGCAAGCTGGGTCTGGCCCATAAGGCAGTCTCTGCTGCCCACCAGGGATGAAGCAGTGTACACCTTTTGATTATGAACTTCCCAGCTGATGCCAGTCAGACTATTTACATCTCCTGACTGCTGGCTGGCCTAGGAGAAACCTCTGCCACATACTGGCCCTGCCAGAGGTCTCCTATCTCCTTGTTGGCTGCTTTCCTCGCTTCTTCTGTCTCATCCATCCTGGGCAGCACATCACACACTGCCTCACAGCCTGAGCTAACCTGAGAAAGGGGAGAGAGAAGGCACTGGAGTGAATGAAGGTGGAAGGGCAGCAGGAGATGTTTGGATGTGTGTTAGGAAGCTGGTTGCAGTCTCTGAGCTCATTTAAGCTGTAGATTTCCACAATAAAAAATTCATTCAAGAGGAAAAGGTACAAAACACTTCCTGTGTCATAAGGATTCTTTTGCCTCTGTACCATGGCCAGGTTGGAGTGAGGGAGAGACAGGTGTTGCAGGGTAGTCAGACAACATCACCAGTACAGATCAGTGCTGCACACAGGCTGTGGGGGTACTGGGTGCCACCAAACAAGGGCAAGCAAAAGAAAATATTTTAACCAGTTCTTCTTCAGACTTATGAAAGACTTGAATAATTCCAAAAGAGAGAGGTCAAATATCTAACAGTATCAATGCTGCTTGGTTTCACGCTAGACAAAGGTGAACAGGATAATGCAAATACCTGAAAAATGGATCAGTATTTGCTTTTCCTTTTTGGAAGAGGAAACTGAGGTTTACATTTCCACATCAGCAGCAGGGGAAGCTGAGCCAGTCCTTGCAGGAGCAGCAAATGTGTTCAGTGAGAAGTTCAGACTATATCTGAAGTGACCTACAAACAATTCAGAAAATTCTGTTGCCTGGTTGGCAAAGCACTCCTGGGCTTTTCTGTTGATTGGTAGATGGGGTTTTGCTTCATTTTATTTTTTTGTATATGTACACAGATGCATTTTTTAACAAACAAGGGAGGGATAGCATAACAATGCCAGCTGAAGGTAAAAGGCAGCTCCCCTCTGACGCAGAAATTCCAAACAGAAAGATGTAGTCCTCATGCCAGAACTTAAGTGAGTGGTCAGAGGCTGGCACAGACTCTCCTGATGGAACCTGGAGGCTTCAGTGTGTGTCCTTCAAGCTTCAACCTATTTTATGTTTTTACACTAAGCCCAAGAAATGTCAGCAAGGTCTTCTCCATGGGCATTGCCAGTACTGGGCAATAGTCCAGCACAGTTTTCCCAGCACCTGGGATCAAAAAAGGACCAGGCATCCATCTTCATATACAGCCTCATGGAGTCTGGAACAGAGAAGAAGGGGAACAGGGAAGCCTTAAGGTATTGGTAAGTTGCAGGCTTCTGTTATGGTCTTCCCAGTTATCACATAGCCCTCCAAAAAGAAAACTTTGGGAACCCTTAATTTAATAGAGTTTCTTTTTTCCTGAGGAAAATGTTCACCAACTCAGGAAGATTCAACGGGAGATTGCTGCCAGAGGAGATCGAAGAGGAGCCAGTTGTGGGCGGGGAGCTGCCTCTGCACCTCTGCCTGAAATAAGGACAGGCTTCCAAGCCTGTGCTCACACCCCTGTGCCAGGGATTCTGCTGGCTGGGGCTGAAGCACCTAGAAGGAGAGGTCACACAGCCTGCCGCCAGCTAGCCAAATGCATTTCACATGTTTAAGACCAGCCATTATTTAATATGTGCTGCCAGGAGCCACCTTGTCTGTGCTGACATCATCTGGTCAGGTTTTTTGCACTTTCTAACAGAAACTATGACACACTCCAGCAAGAATAGACACCGAAAGCCAAGAAACAGACAGTATAACCCCAGATGGATTTGAATAATTTATTACTTATTCAGCTTTATTTTTACAACTTTTGGAATGTTTTTTGACCAAAACTTTCATGCACAGATTCCATTTTCACAGAGCACTGAAATTTTTGAAAACATATTCAGTGATTGCAAGCTGAAAAATCAGATATTTCAGAATATATTTTCGTGATAATATAATCTATGCATTCACCTGATCATGACAGACTTTTCTGTGCTAAGTATCCTACCTAAACATGACCCTCCATCAAATTTTTATGACAACGCCTTTGATATACGGTGAGAACCATATCAAAGGGGTTCTTAATCGCTGAAATCAATGCCACTGGTTCCCTGGTAAAGAAGTAAAAGAAAATTAATTTCA
This sequence comes from Donacobius atricapilla, assembly GCA_013397315.1. Lineage (NCBI taxonomy): Eukaryota > Metazoa > Chordata > Aves > Passeriformes > Mimidae > Donacobius > Donacobius atricapilla. Next base: position 286,084 of record WBMY01007763.1, read on the forward strand.
TTTCAGTAATTTACTATGATAATCTTGAGTATTAATCTAAGACAAAGAGCTCAAAAACAGCAGTCAAGTGGGAAAGTAAATTATTTTGCCTAAAGCTGTATGTAATTTACCAATAACTGAGAGCCATCCGAAACCTGACAAAATAAGGGTAACAAAATTATGGCTGAGCTGATGATTTTCATTTTCTGAAGAGAACAGAAAATGCTGCTGCTTAATACCACTCCACCTCCTTTAGCAGAATAAATGCAGAGCTTTATGTCAATTTGACACCAAAAAGCACCGGTTATGTGATAGATCTGAATTTTACGGAATTCTCCCATTGAAGGATTCATCATCAGAGGCAACAGATATGGGAGCTCAAGGAAAAGAAAAAGGCATACTTTCATGCTACAGCAGAAGGGCCAAAGTTTAGAAGACTGGCTCTTTTTGTGTCAAGAACCTCTTCCAAAGCCAGAGATTTCCATGGAAAGATTCCCTGTGGATCATGCTGGATTCACATTCTCAATAAGCTTACTGGGGTGGCAATTTTTTCTGTTGTCAGTAAAAGACAGATGGGTATTAAGGGTACCGGAGAAAAACCAAGGCTAACATGGGAAATAGGAAAAAAGGCTGTGGACAACCTTCAAGACATCAAGGGAAAGAGAAGAGCCAGGAGTATCTTCAGGAAAGTGAGAGACTACTCTGGCCTGCCACAGCAATGTCCATGGTGTCTTCCTCCATCATTTTTTATCTCTTACACCAGGAATGGCTTCCCACTTCATTTTTTGGGTCAGCAGCAGAACCCCTTTCCTGAATATCACCAAACAAGAATGTGAAGGAGTGAAGGTGCCAGCAGCAGTACTGCTTTGCAGTGGGAGGGTAAAGGTCCTTTGAAAAGGTGAATTTGTTTACAGAAGTTATTGTTGCCAAAAAACCATACTGACTTCAGTGTAGCTAAACATACTACTTGGTACAGTAAGAGTATTTTTAATAGAAGCTTAAAGTGTATTAATTTCCTATTCTAACTGCATAGATCTTTATTTCAAAATAATGGCAGAAAGTGTAAATGAGTCAAATAAAAAAACACATAATACATTGGTCTTTATCTAAACAAAAAAACCACATTATTTAGTATGGTAAAAATAAAAACACCAGGAGAAAACAGACTGTTCCCACCTTCTTAAAAATCATTAACCTCAACAAAGTTGAATTTTCTTTCATGATATTTAAAATTGGCCTAGATCTCCAATAACTCAAAATTAGATATTCTTTTTAAAACCTAGATCTCTTTCTTTCCCTTAAATCATATATTATAATAATTTTATACATATAGGTTTTCCATTTATGCTGGACAAAGACTAGAAATATTGTCATGGATTTTTACTTAACTATTCATTTTATAATAATGAAGTCATGATTTTTATGATTTTATAAAAAGGACAACAGAAGTGCTATTTTATTCTTCATATGTGATTGGTTGTTTGAGAATTCTGGTTTTTCCTGTGTTGTGATGTTTTACAATATTAATAAGAACTTTTCAAAATGGTCACAAGATTATTTTTTATTATAAATACAAATAATTACTTTGCTAATAGCCAAGCTGGTTTGATTAGAAATCTTATTGTAAATAACTCTCACCAGACTAGAAAAAAAGAGAAATAAGGCTCCAAATATAGCAGAAATAGATTTCTAAATTTTAATAACAAGAGAGCTCAGATGTTTATCAGAGCTGCATACTCAAAGATGCAAAAACATGGATTTTCATTCACAAGGTCAGTGTCTATATCTGCGTCTTAATTTATGCTATAGTTCCACAAGCAGCCTTTTCTAGCACAAAGTAACAGCATTTCTGCCAAAATGAATGGTGTTTCTACCTGTCCTCCAAAGAACATCCACAGTGGTCAGTCATTTTTGTAGGTGCTAATGCATACAGCTGTATAAGAAGTCAATCAAACATCTCTCAAACACAAACATTCCTTTGAAACATGACACTTTGGGCCCCCAGTGGTCAGCTAAAAAACACTGAGGGAAAAAATGGAAATGGGACAGAGCATGATAGATTTAGCTGGACACACAGTCAAAATTAATCTCGGTAACTGTCCAGCTCCAAGTCTTTGCTAAAAACCCTTCTCTCTGCATTGTAATAACACTATGCTTATACTGGTGTGTGTTTTCACATTCACCTCACAGTGGAGATTAAAACTAAGGAAAGGTATAGTGGGATTGCAAAACACAGCCTGTAAGAGCAGTGATAATCTGTGGAATTCATTGCCTACAGTTTTTTAAGTTTCTAAATCTGTTTCTCATTTCAAGTTTTATTTGAAATTTAAAGTTCTGGATATGTCTTTTAAAATATATATATATGTGTTTGCATTTGCTTCCAGGGTTCCCTGCATTTTACTTCTTAAAAGAACATTAAATGCTTACAGACTGATCTGAAAGTCACTGAAATTAATGGAAAACCTCACAATTACTTCATTGGTCTTTGGATCACATCTTTAGGAAACCCTTTTCTTACAAGCCCAGATTATCAAACCCTTGTAGAGTATAAATCAGTATTGATGTCTGTGCAGTCAGAGGGATTTATAATTCCTGAGTAGCCAGTTCTACCTCCTGTGAGCCCAGTTTTCCAAAATGTGAATCACTGTAATTGCCTTGTATTTTAGCCATACATTATTTTGCAATGGATCACAAGAGGGCTTTGAGGAACAACTATAAAAGACCTGCCAAAATCTATTTGAAGCAGCTTTGCGGATACCCTGCTGAGCTGCTCTGTCTGATCACTGCAGCTTAACAGGGCTATATTTTCACTTCTGCAGTTGCATAGAGAATAAACTAAGCATTTTGTCCAGTGTAGATACAATTTCTGTTGCTGTGTAGCTTTCATTTATCCAGAAACAATTTTTTAGAAAGACTCTCACTATACATGTATAAGTTCAATAGAATGATAAATGCAAAAAAAAACAGAAAAAGCAGAGGATTATAATCTTCTATCTAGTTAGATTTTTAAAATGTACATTAAAATTTCATCTCTTTTAAAATGTGGTGTTATCAATAGGACTGTTTGGGGACAGAAACGTGGAACTTCACAGTGAAGCTTAGTTACTTATACAACTGAAAAAACCTGACAGAAAGAGAGAAGACATGCACTACTTAATTTCAGAAATAAAGGAATTTCAGATGAATCATTACATTAATTTAGCCCTTCCTGTCATTTGTGTATGGCAACCCCTAAATGAACCACTTAAAATAAGAATAAATAAGCTAATTTTTTTTATTAATAATGCTTTTCATTTCTGTACTTATAAAATACAGCAATAATTTTACAGTGTACCACAAACTTTTCTTGCCAAAAGTCTTGAATGTATGTTTGTTTACCTAAACGTAAAACAGTAAACATTAGAACAATGAGGCAGAGAAATAATTCTACGTGGTTTACATGATGTTCTTTAAAATAGTTGTACTTTTGCTTAGCACCAAAAAAAAACCCCTTTGAAAACTTTTCATTCTCTGAGATATGTTGAAATATGGTTACAACAGGGAACTGTTATAATGGCAAAGACATTTTATTTCTACTTCAGGCCAATTAATTTGGAAAATGTCCCAATTTTATAGTCTGTATATTAAACCTTTGACAGTTACAGAAGAAATTTTCCTGAAAAAAAAACAGAAAGAAAAACTGAGAACTGTGCAAGACGATAACCTTTCAATAAGGTAAACCTTCATTTCTTCGACAGATTTGATTCACAGTGCTATAGCAGTTTATCATTATAGTGGTTGCTATACATGAGAACTGTCAAAATCAATCATACTTAAAAACTGAAACATTCTTCAAGTTAAAAACCCAATTTTTTGATTTAAAGGTGTGCTCTAAAATCAGTTATGGGCAAAAGAAGGACTTCCCTTTGATCAGTATGAGAAGCAGCTGCAGTTTTGGTGACATATTTTGCAGACTTCACCTACTTTTCTCTGGACAAAAATAGACTGAGGGATTCAGAAAGATTATGGTCTTGATTGCAAGAGGCTCTTTGGGTTTTACATTTTAAATGTTATTTCCATGGTCAGCAGCTCAGCAGTAAAAGCACAGTGACTTGCCTCAAATGTTCCCATTGTGTTTATCCCCTAGGTCTACAAGAGAGAATGCAACCATGAGGATGAATTTGACAGGAGGGATGTACTGCTTGGAGGGGGCCTAGTTCCACCAACACTCCTAGTTTTTACCTCGCCACAACAACCCCCTGCACTACAGGCTGGGGCAGAGTGCCTGGAAAGTGGCACAGTGAAAAAAAAAGACCTGGGAGTGCTGGATGACAGCAGCTGAGCATGGGCCAGGGTGTGCCCCGGTGGCCAAGAAGACCAATGGCATCCTGGCCTGTGTCAGCAATAGTGTGGCCAGCAGGACCAGGGCAGTGATTCTGTACTCAGCACTGGTGAGGCCACATCTCAAATCCTGCATCCAGTTCTGGACTCCTCAGTTCAGGAAGGACATTGAGGGGCTGGAGTCTGGAGAAGGGCAAAGAAGCCAATGAAGGGTCTGGAGCACAAGAGGAGCATCTGAGGGATCTGGGGTTGTTCAGTCTAGAGAAAAGGAGACTCAGGGGGGACCTTGTCCCTCACTTCACTCCCTGAAAGGAGGCTGCAGCCAGGTGGGGATCACTCTCTTCTCCCAGGCAACCAGCAACAGGGCAAGAGGACACAGTCTTAAGCTGTGCCAGGGGAAGTTCAGGTTGAACATTAGACAGAATTTCTACACAAAAAAAAGAGTGATTTGGCATAGGAATGGGCTGCCCAAGGAGGTGGTAGAGTCACTGTCCTGGAGATGTCTAAGGAAAGATTGGACATGAAATTTAGTGCCATGGTCTAGTTGACAAGGTGGTATTCGAATTCCATAATCTCAGAGGTCTTTTCCAATCTAATGAATTCTTTGATTCTGTAATGCTTGATGGTCCAAGCAAGTTTCCGGGTCTGAACTCCAGGAATGGCTCACAGAGGATAGTGCATCAAGCATTCACTTTGACAGCATGGAATTCTGCCAACTTTGGTAAGAAACCTTGAGCCAGCAATTGTAAAACAGCAAACTATGAAAAAATTGAAGTCTTTTACAATAGGTAAGATCTGAAGCCCTCACCTGCTATCACTGTCCTGTACTGTAGATTACAGTATTTCAAGAGAAACTGCTCAGAATGTCCCTTTTTCCAGCAGCTTCCCTTCTTACAATTGACTGTAGGTAAAAGGCTCAAACAAAGCATAAAAATTAATATAAGGTACCAACCCAAATGTTAATAGACCCCTAAAATACAACCTTTTTTGCATAAGGTAAAATGAAACTAGAATAATTCCCTTTTTGAATTATGCCAACTGCTAGGTTTCTTTGGCAAATACTTCAGGGTGCTGACTGTTAAGATGTGCAGCTCTGTTCAGCAAAATGCCATAGCACATTCTATGAATTATCCTATTGTCTTAAAGGGTCAAGCCTTTAATTTCTTTTTAGTGTCTCAAATATTAAGTAATAGGACACCTTTATATTTAGTATTTTATTCACCTTGTGGCATTTTTTTAAAAGACAGCAGTTTCCATTTTCCTGGACTATCAGTTCATGAATGTAACTAATAATTACTTTTTAAGAAAATACATTATCCATACCTGGACTTTCTTTGAAAGAAAGATTCATATTTCATTTAAAACCTAATTTATATATGTTACCACATGTCATTAAACTGGGAGAGAACTTGGAATTGCTGGACAGACGTAAAAAGTTGAGCTTAAGAGAAGAAAAGACGAGACGGTTTATCAGGACAAAGCCCTTGGTAGAATAGAAATTTTTAACTAAATTGTTTGAAGACCATTTTGCTTCATTTTTTGAAACACATATTTAACAATAAGAAACTTGACAGCTGGAAGGTAAAAGAGTCAAAATCAGGACTTCTCAGGAAGTCAAAGATTCCTGAGGTGCAGGCTTCGACTTATGTTTAAACAAGCAACCCTATATTGTTAGAAAGACAAGAGTACATACAGCCCTTATGTGAGCCGGGAGAGGGAGTGGAGAGGCTTCACAATTCTGTGCTTGCTCCTGTTTCATGGGGGTTGGGACCATGGGCTAGATTTTCAGTTCTTTCAGACTCCAATGCAGCTCAGAAATACACTGCTACTATTTTGCCTAGTTCTGACCCTTGGTTCTTCTCAGGGAGTTTTCAGTTCAGTGCCACTTGCAAGGTGCCTGCAATCTCAGGCCAGTCTTGTCAGAACTGCTCGTCATGGTGGAAGAAGAGTAAGCTCTTCGGGGAGCAAAATAGGGCAGTGTCCACGCCAGTGCAGATGTCAGTGCAGATGACTGCTGCTCACTTGTGGTCAGGAACTAACAGGCATGCATCACAGGTGTGACTGTGTTGGTCTTATCTTTCCCAGAAGCTGTTGCCCAGAGCTAGAGACATCCTGATATCCTTTGAAAAGGGAGGTTCAATTGGTATAATCATTAGACTGAAGGTATTTTAAGACAAGTTTCTCAAATTTCTCAGGAGTCTATACCCTTGATTTCTGTTTTTTAATTCTTTCCCATAAGTTATATTATTCTAGTGTTTGTCTCAACTACTCAATGCAATTCAGGAAGCAATTTGAGGATCGTGACTAATTGTAATTGTATTTCTTGTGTCAGATATTACAGCAGGATAAAAATCACACAAAAGACAAAGCATGATTTCATTCTAAAACACTATTCAGAATGAACATCACTTAATGACTGGAAAGCAAAGGTTAAATCACTCACATTTCATTTCTCTTTGAGTGGAAAATATTTAACAGATATTTTCAGTTTCCGTGGGAAGATCAGCAAATTTAGTCTAGGGAAAGGTGTGGATGCACATGTATACATGTATGTACCTGTGTTCTGGTCTCACCTGAGTCTGATTATTTATATAGGAGAGAAATGCATTAACTGAAAAAAGTAAAGTTTTAAATAGCAGTACTTCTTTAAAATGCAGCCAGTTGTATGTCATCCTAAAAATTGTGTGTACTGGGAAATGTGTGTAAATTCAAAGCAAGACCACTGTTATTTCCCATAAGACTGTAGGGAGTCATCCAGTCAGCTTCAGGATTCCCTCATCAATATTTCACATTTGTGTTCTCAGACAGGAAAATGTGAGAAGTTACTCATATAAATTAGAAGTTACCATGGTTATCAATGTCCAAGAAAAACTTTAGAAAGCTGAATAAATCTGTAACTACTAGAGGTTAGGGTAAAACTTTTCTGGTATAATCTCCCATACCTAGAAGTCTATTTTCAGTTTTCCATATATTCTTTTGAAACAACTGATGTGACTCATCATCAGGAACTTAGACAGACTATGAGCTATTTCTCACTCATACCATGTCAGCTCCTTCATTTGATTGGATTTGCAGAGATGAAGGTAACATTTCCTATTTGGTCATCACATGAGATTATGTCAATGTGATCTACCCATGTTCTTCTGTTTGTCCTCTTTAGATGGTTCCCACTTGTCTTGCTGGGAAATTAAAATCTGTAAGTGATGGTGAGATATCAAGGCAATCATGTTCACACAATCTTGACATATATAAGATAGATAAAATACTCATTAAAGAAAATATATGAGCAAAAAAGAAAGTTAATTGGTGCCCACCTCATCTGAATGATTCACCCTAAGTGAGTTTCAGTGATATTATTCTTGCCATGAAGCAGTCATAAAAATGCTAGCAATAATTAGCTGTGAGGTTGACGCATACTGAATTAATGAGCCCTCCATTCTGGAATTCCTCTGGGATTCAAGGGAGAAGTTTTATGTTGCCTGTTTGAGCTAATTTTTTTTTATCATAAATATCATTGGTTCATTATATTAAAAGGAAGGCTTAGACAGCAAAGAATGAGGCCAATAAAAGCCACCATGCTAAGACCAGCCTGCTCCAGCCAGACTGTTAAAACAAGGGTGTATCTTGCACTCTGTGTCTCCCCAGGACAAAACTATTGCAATCTTTCACAGTAGAATGTCCTCCCCTGCATAACTCAGGAAGGTCTCATAAGATGATCAAGTCCAAGCTCCTGCTCAAAGCACAACAGACACTGAATTAAACCAAGATTACTTAGAGCTTAGATCATTAAGGCCTTGAAAGACTCCCAAGGAGAAACCTGAAAAGAACAGACCTTTGACCACGGTAATCTAAACCCCCTCTTTCTAAAACCAAGGATAGAACCCTACTGTTTTTCAAATGGTGACAGCATCTATAAGCTGTCAACTGGCATATTCGTGCCCATTGAGATACGCCATAGACAATGCATTAGCCACTTGAAGGATTTTCTACTCACAGTTTAGAGAACCTAATGGAAAGGTTCATAAAATGATAGAATATCCTGAGTTGGAAGGGACCCACAAAGAGCATCCTGGCCCTGCACAAAACAACCGCAAGAATCACACCATGCACCTGAGAGCATTGCCCAAGTGCTTCTTGAACTCTATCAGGCTTGGCGCTGTGATCACTTCACTGTTCCACTGCCCAACAACCCTCTGGGTTAAGAAACTTTTTCTAATATCCAGCCTAAACCTCCCCTGACACAACTTCAGGCCATTCCCTCACGTCCTGTCACTGTCACCACAGAGAAGAGATCAGTGCCTGCCCCTCCTCTTCCCCTCACGAGGAGGCTGTAACTGCAGTGAGGTCTCCCCTCAGTCTCCTCCAGGCTGAACAGACCAAGTGACCTCAGCTGCTCCTCATACAGCTTCCCTGCAAGGGCCTTTCCCATTTGATCTTGCTAGTTTTCTTCTTTATTATCGTACAGCTTTCATACACAAAATTTATAAGATGACCTTGCTCTAAAAAGCTTTTTTTGTGCAGTATTTTACATTTTGTTTGCAGTCATTCCACATTGCTAAGAGCTTTCACATGAACAAAAGCTTTTCTGTATATTTGTTTAATTTCTTGTGAAAGTAAATATTTTCTCATCAGTTTTAAGATTCTTTTTAGTCTGGATTTAAATGAAACTGAACATTTAAAAGTAAAATGAAATATTAAACTTCTTATTTAAATCAGGTATTGAATAACCTTTAAATGTCTATGCCTACTCAGAATGGGACCTGATTTTGCCCATTTTGCCCACTATTTGAAATGTTTGTGAGTGATAATGAGCCTTTACTGGAGGAGGAATTAGAAAGTCAGTCCCTTTGATGTTTCATTCTGTTAAGTAAACCATCTACAATCGTTGCAAACATTTGTAATTTTCACACATCTCAGGTTTCAACTTTTACATTATTTCTTGATAAATACAATTCAGAAACAAAGCTATTACTTTCTCTCCTGAAGGTGAAAAATTTCCTTTTTTTTACCTTCCCAAACCTTGCTTTGCCAAACTTCTTCTCTTATTCTTTTACTCACTCTTCATGGCCCATTATCACTAACATAAAATTAAACTGAGAATGTAGTAAGATATATTTCTAAAAGTAGACCACAACACAAAGATCATTATGTTTGAAGTGGAACAGAAGATTAAGATATTGATTCAAAGAATCCAGAGTAGCAGAAGTTTTTAAGAAGTGCTACAAATTGACAGCAAATAATGAATTTATTCTCCTTTAGTTGTAATTTGAAGCTGATAAGGGCTAAAAACATAAAAGAAAATTTCTATATAGTGACATTTCATTCAAGTTTTAAATTTTCTCATTTGGAATTTCTTTTATATGATACGGTGTTGTGGGCATCTTTTAGCTCCAGAGGACACAATTATTGACCAAGTATTATTGATCAAGTTGCTTAGTGACTGGAAATTTGAGTTACATATTGCACTCAGCCTCTTTTTTTAACACATTCACCTCAGGTTAGTCCATGCCATTTCTGGGGTTCACAAGCATAATCTAATCTCAGTTAAAAATTGCCAGAGTGCATGGAGAGTGTCCAACACATCAGAACCCAAGACGTAGCCAGTTAATGGAAAATTACCTTCAGGTATCTCATGTAGGTGTCTCTCCCTCAGGAGGTCAAGCAAAATTATCAGATCAGAACAGTATTTTCTCCCTCCTGTAATATTCTAGGGGAATACTCCTTAAGTGCCATAGCTTAGTACCCATGTTCCCAACACTGCAGGGGCTTTTTCAAAATCCAGTGTTACGTATTTCAATGACTAGTCATTTGAGAGTGTTAAAATTTGTTGTTATCTCTTCATGAGCCATCTTCTCATACTTGACACAGTTCCTGAAAGATCCCACTCATAGGGGGATAGACTGGATGAAAACCTATGACAAAAATTTAGGTGTCCTTCGAGAATGTCTTTCAAAAACACTGTCTTACCAATGGGCATTGTGAAGGTGGAAGTCACAGACATGGTATCAAGGCCCAGCCCTTAAATAGGCGGTAACATTACATAAAAATTCTTCCCTTAGGAACAAATCGTAAGAAAACACACCTAATCTGCAATGAACCATAAGTACAGTAAAAACACTGGTGGTTTAATTACAGTGTTGCAGCTGGCACTGCTGACAGCTGTTTTCCAAGTGCAGCATAGACAGGAAAGAGACTTGTCCGCTAATGAAAAGTGTGCCACTTCCAGCCTAGAGAAATGGGAAGGAAAGGGAAGATAAGGAAGCTTTAAATCCAGAGAGCCTCCATTATGATCAATGTGCAAATGCAGACAGAGAGGTGCTGAATACATCAGTCAGAGCAAATTCTCCCCACAGGCTCATAGAAAAGGATTTGAGAGTGCAGCTCCAACATGTCTCTGAGCGCCTCCCACTCCTCAGCCAAACACCTTCCATACTCCATGGGTTCACAGACACACACTTCTCCCAGTCTTAGCAGGAAATTATACACAAGCAAAAGTAACCTGTCAGCAGCAGCAAAGCATCAAAAGACTGATTCAACATTCAGTGTACGAGCACAGGCTCATGTTTTACCTAAAAAGTGCGCAGGCTCACCATTACCTTAAAAGTGGAGATCCTACACAACTGAAGCACATTCACATATATGTAAAAAAAATTTTCCTTCAATTAGACCAGTAAGCTGTGAACTGTACTTGAACTTCAACTTTGTGGAGCTGATGCTCTTCCTCCGTCAATGTGAAAACCCAGAGGTGGTTTTGGAAAATAACCAAATCAAGCAATAAACAAGAAACAAACCTATCAGAACCCACTTGAGCAGTGAGTTCAGTCTAGCAATCACTCATTTGTTCATTGCTTAAATTCATTAGTCTTGGGGTACCACAAGTGTTATATTATAGGTGTCCTTACATAGACATTTCCAAGACACTTTTTATCAAAATAAGCATTGAAACATCACGTACTTATAAACAGGAGGGATTAAATTTAAGATCCTGGTTTTTTCTTATACATTCCAAAAATCTGTAAGCTGTGCCTGATAAACAAACTAGATATACTGGTCTCTCCTGTGCTCCTATGCATCTATGGGACTTTTTTTCTCTCCTACAGCATTCCTGCAAATATGAAAGTGCCTCTCCATCTTCCATGCCTGTAATCATATCTATTTACCTTCTTAATACCTGGTCTTCTGGAGAAGTTAAGCCATGGAACATTGTGACCTGAAAAAAATTACTGCCAGTGAAAAGACACAGAAGGGCAGCTAACAGTGTGGAAATGTGGAAATAATTTAATGGAAGCAACAACTGCATAGTCCAAGGAAAGCACTTGTCCAACACTTATGTCTATGATAAATAACTAATGAGGCATCCGTGGATGGGTAGCCAGCTCTGAAGTTTTCAAGACATGCAGGCATTTGAATGATGATAGAAAATACAGAGGTGAAGGTGAGAAAAATACTTTACCTAAAGTTATTCTGTTTATTTTTGGCCAGTTATATGGCAACAAAATAAAACTTTTTTTTTTCCCCAGCAGAGTTGTATACATATTATATGGATATATGTGTGTTGATAGCATCTTTTCACTGATTGGACTAACAGTTTTGTTATGGAATTTATTAGTACATGCTTTTGGCCTTTAAAATATTTATCCAGAGGTTAGAAATATATGATATCTATTATAAATAATCATATTTTCACTTGAAAATACAAATATCTGGGAGAGATGTTTGTATTTTCACTTGAAAATACAAACATCAGCATTGTCTTTATGAGGATCACATTTCACACATACCTCTCAGCCTTGTATAATTTTCTTCCCAACAGAGGTCCTGGATATCCAACAACTCTTCAACGTTCCTCTTCCCTCACTTCTCCTTTCTATGTTTACTCATATATAGCTCCTTTTGCTATATTGCTGTCTCTGGCAGGTTTTTGCCTCTCATGTTTCCATTTCTCTCTGACATTTTCTATCCATCTGGATCACCAGACATCCTGGGTCTCCTATTTCATGACATTGCTTGTGGACGATGATCTCATCTATTCAATTCCATCCTTCTTCCCAGACTATTCTTACCAACAGGCTCCTCCCAACCTCAAATTCTTTTTTGCCAACCATGTTGACATTGCAACTGTGCCAATTCATCCCAAAGATATGATATTCCCAGGTAGTATTTTCAGAGAATATATGCCTGAAAAGGTCTCTGCACAGGTAAGGGTCTCTAATCAATGCACAGCCCTCACACTGTTCTTCTCTAGAGAGCTCTTAAGTAATCACCACCAAGCTTAATGTAATCAGACGTTCCCTCCCAGGAAATAAAGACAGAAGCTACAAGCACTGGTGTTTCCCTAGACACCGCAACTGCAAGGCACATTGCGTATTCATCTTGAGATTTCCTGCCTTTATATACTACATGTATTGAACATGTAGAACACCCTCACAGACATGAGGCAAAGAAACATGTATTATACAAAATTTTAGGTGCATGGTATGCTTGATGCAGTTTGTCACTGTTTTGGAAGTCTGGGATGGCTTCTGTGATGTAGCTGAAGAGTGTATCCTGATCAACTAGTGAGTATCATTAAAGGAAATTTGAAGGGCCATCTGATGGTCATGGTTAAAGGAGGCTCAGAAGTGTTGAACACAGCTGCCAAACAACAGCACAAACAAGCACCGTGGCCATCTCTGCCATTGTGTAATTGTTGCCCCGGTGGCAAGTACAAACAGGAATGTACCCAAGATCTCAGCCTTGAGAAAGGGTATGGCAAAACAACAGTTAAAACTATTTCCTTGTTGTGTGGCAAAACCAAGAGAAAACGTGATTAAGTCAGAAAGGGGATAAGTTATAACCTCAGGAACTGGTCCAACATCCTGTAGACAGTAGCCTGGATAATTTCAGTGGTCTGACCTATCACCCACTGAAAAGGTCCGGATTCCAGGAAGGCCAGATTAGTCCTGATTCCCATCCTGCACATGACTTGTGTGTACAGTTGGAGCAAAGTTGAGATGAGGACACTGCAGTCCCTTGTTTACCATGTTCATGTCTTCTTCCACAGATTTGCACTGAAAAACAGCTGGGCTTTGCATGACAAAGTTTCACCATCTCATCTTTATCAGGATCTATAGAATACAGATGGTGGTGTAAATCCCATTTTGTGTTTCCAGCTGGTTTCCAGACTCCATCTTTTTGCTCCATAGTCTGGTATAACTCTATTTTTTGGTTCTGCCCAGTCTTCATTTTCACTCCTAAGAAGTGCCCTTTTGGTCTCCTTTCCTAAACTGAGATGTTCTCCTCACACCTTTAGCTCCTCAAGTGTTCCTGAGCTTTTCCCTAAGCATCTCTAATCTTTCAATATTAGCTACTGTTAGCCTAGTACCAGCATCTCTGAAAGTCTTTTGGCCTTTACCTTGTTCAGTAATATAAAAAAAGTCGCTTGGGATACTAAATTTGTCCCTTTTTTTTTTTTTTNCAGAGCCAGTTAGTTGGAGGATTAGCATCTAATCATTAGGTTAAATGTTGGGAGTTTTCAGGACGAAAAAGGTATTCTTACTGACACTTAAAAATCTCAGGATAAGGGAACTATTAGGTAAGAGGTAAGCAGACTGCTTCTCTGATCAAAGCAGACAAGAAGTCTTATCCAGACCTGGACTCTTTGTTAGATCTGGCTCCTACTTTAAACCTTTGTCATAATATGGGAAGCAATTACATACCATCTGATTCGGAAAGATTATCAAATCATACTGTTTTAAAATAATCCTGAAACTGAACTTTTTTAAAGTCATGTATTGAATTGACAGGAAAAACATTGCGTCTCTGTAATGGAATTAATTGGTTTTACACACTAGAAAAGAACGGAGATGAGAAAATAGTCATTTTCAGATGTTTCCTACTTAAATTTCACCATAAACTTGGATAGACATATTTTAATATCCTGACACTATAAAGATATCTTGTACTTATGTTGGCCTTTTTTTGTCATTGTCGTGAAAATAAGTCATAAAAAAATATCCATAGTCTTGAATTTATATTAAGATTGTAATAAATCTTAGACACCTCTATACTGGAGATGGAGAAAATGATGAGGTCATCGCACTGAAGTTCCTGCCAATGAAGGAATATTTTCTGCAGTGTAGTGTCCACTGATTTATAGCCATATTGGACAAATGGCTTAAGTGATGGTTTCCCTTCTGAGAGCTACTAAGAGAACAGTAATATGAAATATATTATGGAAACTAACCAGTGTACATTTTCCAGAAGCACTTTCATATCAGAAATATCTAGTCAATCATATCCATAATATATAAGAGCAAGTATATTGCTCAATGTATTGAAAATAAAACAAAAGGACACTTGCAAGGACGGATAAAAAAAAATGACCACAACTTTGATTGAAACTGACGTCACTCTTCTCCACTCAGGGGAACAGAGCTGTAAATCAGTTCTATCTCACAATCATCTGGATTCAATATAATAATCTCTAGTAGTTTTGAAATGCAAGAGGGAAGATGGAAATTACAGTACTTATACAAAACACTTCTGGTCTGAAGATGACGTTGTGTCTGCTCTACCAACAATGAATTCTGTGATAGGGTTTTAGGGTTGGAATCCCTGTTAATTTTAGAATCCCCTGTACACCCTCTCCTCTGGTACCCTGGGGGATGGTTTCACAGTTGGTTCAAGAAAATCTACAATCATGCTGTCACTGGAATGAAGGCACAGTGCACCCTCTGCCTTCACCACCCCAGAAGAACATTCCTGAATGTCACCTTTTGGCAGCCATTCCAAACCACAGACCCAATATGAACAGTGAAACTGCAAAGAGTATACGAGATGCCCTGGTGCTTATCTGAGTTTCCCAAGCGCTTATTGTTGCTCAGTTAGAAGGTTAACATGACCAGTCAGAGACAACTTGAATAACTACATGAGATATTTTGTACTTCAGTCTTCTGCTTGAAGCAGCTTCCAAAGATGGATTCTGGAAAATCATCTACTCTGTCATCAAAGTTCAGACAAGGCAAATTCCCTTAGTGTTTACAGACATCTTATAGATGTCTGCTGTGATTACAAAAATATACGTTTTTCTGTGACACACACACAGCAAAACATATTTGTAAACCACTTCAGTCAAGAAACAACGTCAGGTAATTTTGAATGCATAAGTATGTAAAATCCACTATCTCTCAAAAGTAGATATCAGTTGCATTTTGATTTTTCTATTCAGCAAGCATAGCTGAGTAAGGAAAATGTTATTATGTTATAATTATCATGTTAACAAATAACATTATGTTGGTGATTTGTCCTGCATGTTGTAAAAACTTCTCAAATGTGCCTGTTTATTGTTATCTATGATCCATTCACTTTCAGTACATGATGGCTTAGGGAAGGCCAAAAAAAAATATTTTTTTTTTCAACTCTTCAATCCTAATTTTGCCAACCACTTAAAGTATGGTTTATAGGGAAAGTTAAATTCTAAGAGCTCCCCTGAAGACACTAACACAGTTCTGGAATTCTTTGATGGTTTGGAGCTGTTCGTGGAGACAGTCTGAAGATACACACTTATAGAGTGTGTGTAGAAGAAACCAACAAGGCAACCAAATTTTATCCAGGTATTTCTTTCACATTCAGCAAAGCAACAGGCAAGTTATTTTTAAAAAAAAGAAAAAAAAATCTGCTATTTTTTATCTATTTCTTTTGTTAAACATTAGAAATTTCCCACCCAACAGTTGATATATAGCATATAATCTCTCTAAAACATAGTAAATTTGCTAAATGAGTTCTGCCTAACGAAATCTCATAGTGGAACCCATGCACTTCCAGGGCTTTCTTCAGATCTATTATTCATAGTCTTTTTGGCATAACTTTATATATTTCTGCTTACAGTGTTTTGGAAAACTTCTGTTACAGCTAATTCTAGTGCATTAAAATGAAAACCAATAGTTGTTATCATAATTTGTTCTTAAAAAAGAGAAGAGGGGCCAAATACATGGCAAATTATGTGAGTCCAGTTCAGGACCATTAGCTTCACATTCAGCTCAGAGACCAGCATTCTGTGGTGCCATTTTTGTATGAAGCTGTAAACAGAAGGAGGAAAATTGCAGAATAAATATTTAAACTTAGTCATAAAAAACCTTTAGGAATAATTAGATGGAATACACAATCAGGTCCATGACCCGAAATATCAGCTGTTTATAAGGGAAGCTGATTTAAGTGAAAACCAATCACTTTTTTTGCCAAGAGCATGGGCTAAACAACTGAATCACTATGAACACTATTGTTCTCTTCCTCTAGACCAAAACCAATTTCCCACAAATCAGGGCCTTCTGGACACTTTTTAAAAACTGTAACTAATAAATTCCATGCTCAAAATCATGGTACTTTTTCCTAATTGTTCAAAAGTTGGGGATAACATGCTCTATTTATTTTTGTAGTAGGACTCTGATGAGCTGCTGTTTATCTTACTGCTCCCAGACCACAAACTTTCAAAACAGGCCCAGCTGCTCTGTGTAAGCTGTGACCTTCTGCTGCTCATGAGCATGTTCCTGAGCTCAAAAGCTTAGAGATCTTGGAAAGACATCTTTTTCAGTCTTAGTAGACATCAGATGTATGCATTAAGCTTTCGTGTCTCATCCACCCACTGGAGGCAAGTGAAAAAATCTGTGAAGTCTGATGAAATTCGTCTTATTTTCATGTCTCCAAACAATTCCAAGATCCACCACACCTCTATAAGAAACACAAAGCATTATGAGAGGAACCAGTGGAGAAGCACTGCCAGGATCTTTAAGGTCCCTTCCAGCCAAGGCCATTCTATGGCACACACTGCTGGAAAAGCATTCAGGCAGTCATCATTCTGCATAAGCATGGCTATTTAACTCCATTTTATTGCTACTGTTAACTGTATTATCACTATTATTTATAATCATATTTTCAACATTGAGAATAGGAAACAGGAAGACATAAAGATCAAATCTGCAGATATAATCTGACAAAATTCTAGAATATTTGAGTAAAAGCTCTGAATTTATTCCATTTTATGAGAGTCTTTTGTTCAGTATTTTGAATTCTGAATCTCCATTTTAACAAAAGTGTTGTGATGCAAGATGATGAATGAACACTGTGCTGGTTTGAAAGTAAAACCAGTGAAAGACTCCAAGTCAGAAATACAATTTAATAGGAAGGGGGAAAAAAAAAGGTAAAATAAAGTAAGTTAAATAATACAACCTGTTAGTCAGGGCGCTGGTAGCAGTCTGGATGAAGCGGTCGTGTTGAAGCCGTGATCCTGTAGAAAAGTCCGGTACCTCCTGTCCTCTGGGAATCCAGCGGGGTTCAGGGCCCCTTGTGCTATCCCGGTTTATATCCAGGTGGGAATGCTTGGCTCCTCCCATGGGAGGAGCCTCTCACAATGGAACAATGTGATTTTATGACTCATACAATGGGTCCTTGATTGCCCATTAAACAGAGATAACTCCCGGATGGGAGTTACCCATGAGTCATACAGCACAGCATGAATGGGCCCATTAACAGAACATAGTCCGGAGGGTGGGGACAAGGGAAACACTGCCCCACCTGGTTTCAACAGCTCATGAAGATGGTGATAGAATACATATCTTGGGCATGCCTTACATTGTAACCTAGGACAACACTCAGAACCTACATCATTGCTCTGCTGAAAAATATAATACGCATAAGGCTTGCAAAGATTAAAACAAACAAAACTTGTTTGGCACTTTTATTTCATCATGTGAAGGAAACATTACCTGATAGTGTAGCCTGCATGGTGGTAGCCTCCATTATGGTAGTTTGCATGCTGGCTGTTAACATTTAAGGACTGCTGTAGATTGCCTATAAGAGCTGCTGTCCCTGGATTTCTATTAATCTCTTCAAACACCAGTTCTCTCCACTTTTATCCAGTATTTCAAAGCAGTTAATTTTTAGTTCTATACCACACATGTCAGCTGATGCAGTGAAAAGGTGACCTCCACAGAGGAAAGTAGCTGAGAGGAGCAATGGCAAAGGAGGGAACTCTGATAACACCCAGCCCCAGCCCCTCTCAGGCCCATCACAGGAGAGCAGGCAGAGCAGCTGCTGGGCTACCCATGCTAACAGACATTTTCCTGATCAGCCAGAGAAGGGAAGAGGATGGTGACACTGATGATTTTGTGTTTGTGAAGGTGCTAAATGTCTGCCTGTGTCTATCTGTGTGACACATGAACTGCTTATATGGACACCTGTGTCTGTGCTCCTGCTGGGAATACATGCTCTGCCTCACTACCTGCTGGACCCAGGGTTTGGAGGTGCAGCAGCATCACCTCTATCAGGCTACTAGATTCAGCATCTCCCTTATGTGCTATATAAGGCTCTATCTCTTTCCAGCAAAAATCAGTGAGGTTACTCCATTTAAAGGTTTCCATTCACAGACTGTGCAGAGTGAAATGTCCCACCTTGACTGCCATGGACAATTCTATAAAAGGTGCTGAGGTATCCAAATACAAATACAAACCACATTCCCTATCACTGTCTTCATGTTCATAAAAAGCTTTTGTTTTAAAATTTTGTGTATAATATGTAGAGGTTGTTTTACAGGGTAAATGACATAGATGTATGTTACTGGAACCCAAAGCATGCTTGTACTGAAGCAAAATTTCTCTCAAGGAGACAATGCTTGAACAACGCTACCACTTTAAGTAGGAGTTTATTGTGATATTTCACAATTTTAATCTTACAGAAAAGGCAGTATATACCACTCACTAGAAGAGATTTTTTTCATGGGGAATGTGCCATGGCAGAATTTTTACTTCTTTCAAGCTGTAGAAGTCTTACTACTGCTTGCAAATAATAAAGTTGTACAAAATGTGAATTTATGTAGTAAATTTTAAGGGGGTTGTGAGACAAGAAGGCAGAAGACAGCTGGAGGAGACTGAAGGCTCTGTTTGTTCTATAGAGAGAATAAATTATACAGACAGGCTGGAGGCAGACAGGCTGGGAGAAGACAATACTATAAGCTTACTCAGGTTGAGAACAAAAATGTTTTGTGGTTGATTCCAAAAACTGCAGCAGCTGACTACACAATGGTAGCTCCAAGATATTCCCAGGTGTTGATCACTCCTATTGAGGACAATAAAACTAAGAGAGATGTTGTCAGACATGTTTTCATTAAAGTTCAAATCTATTGAAAATCAATGTACTGGTTAGCATAGGGTTAAAATGATTCTGAAATCAAGGGAGCACAGTACAGTAAATTCAGAGCTTGGTCAGTTAGCTCTGGGAGGGAACAAAATGTTAAGTTTCTAGCTTCTATCAAATCATGTGAAATTGCACCTGCATAATCATATCACAGAATCAGGTGATTATTAAGGGGGAAGAATGATTGTTTTAATCAAATAAGGGTATACCAGAGTTTAAAACAATGGGTGGCTTAATAATTAATAAGTATCTGTATAATGGAAAGGTATAAAACTTGTCCTTTTTTGATGTTATATCAGAGTCAGATTTGGGTGTGAATCCCCCTGATTCTCAGAGTGCTCTTAATAAAAGCACCCACATAATCTTTCTGTGATTATGTGTTTCATCCTACGCTGACATCTTCTCACAGTGTTTGCCTAGTACACTGTAAGAGCAGCACACTTTTACAAGTATATCCATTTCTGTGAGCTAAGATTGAGTAAAAGCTGGAAGATCTCTAGTCTGTGTGGACTGCATACTATCCCTACTTACAGATTTTAGAGCTCAGCTACAAAAATCTCAATTTCAGAGATACTGTATCTAACTTCATTTCATAGATTCCTCAGAGACAGTGGAGCATTAAGGATTCAAATAGAATTATCAATATTTCCTAGCAATGGTTGTCCTTCAAGGGCTCATGGACCTTATAGCAATTGTTCTTCATCCTTGCTGTCTCTCCATAGATTCCTTCCAGGCTCAGTATAAAACAAGGCATATTGACACAGGTTAGACCTGCTAATCCCGATCACATCCTTCTGAGACCTATTCCTTCACATTATTTATAAATGGTCATTTGAGGAATATTGAGATTAATAAATAGACAGAGGCAGTCACTAGACCTTTCCTCAAATATACACACCTTTCCTATACACACACAGAGGAATACCCTGTAGGAGTTAGAATAGAGCACATCTTTTAAACCAAACCAACCCAAAATTAGACAATACATGATCTGTCACTCTGCTTCTCTAGCTTGCAAGTTATTTATAGAGTAATGAATATTCTACTTTTGGATGCACCAAAAATATAAGAATAAGCATTGCAGAATTATCAAACCACAGAAAAAATGTCTAATCAGTTCATCTTATTTTCCTAGAGCCCTTTTAGTCATGGTGCTTTTAATATCTTTTCCCTAATATATTGCTTTGGATAATATTTGAACGGAATTTTAAAGCATTTGAAGAGCCAGATCAGGTTGTGATGTTTGTTTGGAAAAGGAAATGAACCCCAGCTGTGTCTGCTATTTCAAATGCTTTGAGAGAAACTATTTCCAACATACAGCACAGGTTCGCTCAGGCTGTTCTTCATGCTTTCTGTGCTGCTGATTGAGGATGATCATCAAACACATCCCAAAGAAATTCACAGGAACCACTCAGAGAGAGGCTTCAGCTCCTCTATCATAAATGTGCCCTGGGGATTATGGTTTTCTTAAGAATGGGTATGAAACACAAACGCTAAGCCCTGAATTCAAACACTTTCAGGTTTGAGTTTTCTAACATTTGGCCAAGAAAGGTATCTAGCCTTTTATTTAGGCTCCATCAGGCTATTGAGATGTATATCAATACAAAACTTTTTTTGTGGTTATTTTTCTGTTTCAATACTTGGCCTCTCTGAACAGGGAATAGAACACTATCAGAGGAAGTCAGCACATCACAAGTCATGATTGAACAGAGGAGGCGTTCATACAAACCTTCACTTAACCTCCTAAATTAATTTCAACACGTCAGAAGTCTAAAAACAATCACACACATTCATGTAAGAACTTTTAGTCAGGGACTATGAATCTGCCTCAAACATAGTAGTCACAGACTTCTGGAGAGAAGATAATTGCAGGGAATGTCACCATCTGCTTGATATTTTTATTCACCTCCCAAGCACCTTCTGCACTACAGGCAAAGGCTGGGTACAGCATGAAAGGGAACATTGTTGTAACAGAGAATCCATATAATTTGTAATACAAATTGCTAAAGGGATTAATTTGTGTGCTGACACAATTTGCGCGGACACTGAGGCATTTTGGAAAGTTCAATGGATTTCCATTTATCTTTCATGTCCAAAATACAAATTTACTGACATTGAATAGGAAGAAAACAAAGAAACAGATTTTAAATTTGTAGGAGCTTCTCAGAGGTCGCTTGGAATTGTTCTTTCTTTTCTATTCATGTTTCACTGAATATTTTAGAATTCTTGATACTCAAGCACCCTTAGGTCATGTCTGTCTCGTGAAACTAGGTTTATATCTGCTGGACACCATGATGTTTCAAGCCTAGCTGTATCCTGCCTCCAGCATCAGAAACATCTATTCAAGTGCATAGGAAGAGAGCCATGTACAGAATGCTTTCTGGTAGGCTGGGCTGCAGTAGTCCTGCCTTGCACCTGCTGCATCCAAACAGCTGAGTGAGACCTTGGGCTGGCAATATGTGATCATGCATCCCTAAATTCTCCTTCTTGAGGTGTCAAGTGCTTGAGCCAGGCTGCTTCTGTGTGTGTCTCCATTCTAATGTTTACGCTAGGAACGACAAATGATACAGTGTGATCTTGTGAATACTCAATGGCTCAATCTTTGGCCATATTCTAATCCCACTCTGGGTGCAAACAGTTGGCTTTAACTTCCTAGTTCATTCTGCCTGGAGGCTTCCTTTCTCTCTAGCATAATGACATACGTGTAATTCTTAAGGATGGGTGAAATACCTGGTTTGTTGACACCACCTGTTGTGACCCCCTGTGGGCTGAAGCTGCCTATGCTCTGAGATGACCAGACACAAGAACCAGCTCACACTTGCTATGACTTTAGCTGGGCTTGCCTGTAAGAGCTCACAGGGGAGCAGACTGAGAGAGGCTGGGCTGCTGTTGGCACAGAAAGACACACTGCCATCACAAACCCCAGCAGAGCCAACAACTCCAGGGCTGTCTGATCTCCACCAGGGTGTCAGACACCAAGCATTTCTTTGTTGTCATGTATTTTTTTTAAGGATGTGATGACTGTCCATATAACCAATAACATCTGAGTCATTGCTGGCCCTTGTAGAGCAGGTGCTTCTGCTGGCAGACATCCACTATCTTTATCAGCTATTTGGGCTGTGGAAAACAGCATACATTAGCAGAAAAATAGGGACCTCTTGAAGAAACAAAGCCATAGGACTGAGCAATCAAGCTGTTTATAGTCAGTATATGGATTGTGTTAACAGAAGATCTTAGATGTGTATACCAAAATCACCTTTTTGTACTATGAATACTAATTAAAATTTTATTTCTGCTGTAAATGTTTTGTATTGCTGATACAAGCCGAAAAATTATTGGACAGATGTTAATCCAAAAATTGCATATCCTTATAAGGGAATGTTTGTGTAACAATTGAAGGGTGATTTATGAACTATAATCTAAAATGTACAGGTTTATTTTTGAAATATAATATACTATAGTGAAAAGAGTAAGGATAGTGAAATGCAGTACTAACAGTCTTTTGCTGCAGAGGACATATACAAACTATTCTTGTGGGACCCACCATGTGCCCAGGTGGCCAAGAAGGCCAATGGCATCCTGGCCTGTGTCAGCAGTAGTGTGGCCAGCAGGACCAGGGCAGTGATTGTCCCTCTGTGCTTGGCACTGTGAGGCTGTACCTCAAATCCTGTGTCCAATTCTGGGCCCCTCGCCTCAGGAAGGACCTTGAGGGGCTGGAACATGTCCAGAGAAGGGCAATGGAGCTGATGACGAGTCTGGAGCAGAAGTCCTGTGAGGAGGTGCTTGAGGGAGCTAGGTTTGTTTATGCTGGAGAAAAGGAGGCTCAGGAGGGACCTTACGGCTCTCTACAACTGCTTAACAGGGGGCTGTAGCCAGGTGGGGCTTGATCTCTTCTTCCAGATAACAAATGACAGGACTGGAGGAAATGGTCTCAAGCTGCGCCACCGGGGGCGGTCTAGACTGGATACTAGGAAAAGCTTCTTCACTTCATTTCAACAGTAGAACAAGGCTAGGGCAGTGGTTGATCTGTTGAGCCACCAGCCCAAGAAATATTTAAAAGACTTGTGATGCTTTGGGATATAGATTAGTGGTGGGCCCAGCAGTGTTAGGCTTACAGTTGGACTTGGTGATCTTAAAGGTCTTTTTCAGCCTAAATGATTCTCTGATTTAGTCCATAAGACAAACCCAATGCATAACTTGTACTATGAAGAAAAAGATGCTTGTTCCTCATAGCTCCTTTTTCAGACTTATAATTTTTATGTATCTCAACCCTAAACAGTGCCATGAGACAGAGGCAAGTGTCTTCTATTTAGGTAAAATGCATTTTCTGTCATGCAATTTGCATGCAAAATAAACTGGATCAACAGTGTGACTGTACAGTGATTCTAACATTCATGTTCTATTTTTAAAAAGTCAAATTGGCCTGCCATGGGCTCTTACATCAGCCATTTTTTTAATTAACTAAATAGACATATTTAATAAACATATGAAGTACACTAACTTGTACATTTTTTTCCAAACAAGTAATACCAGACCCAAACATAATAGTAAATAACAATATAAGATCAACATATTAATAACACAGTTCTAATGTAAAATGTCAACAGGAACCACAGAGGAGGCATGAAATAGCATTCAGCAAACCAGGCTGCCAATGCTAATAAGGCCCGCCCATAACAATATAGCTCCACATTAAGTAAATTTCATCCTTTTTTTTTTTCTTCATGTGTTTTGACTCATGATTTCTCATTGATCCACACATGCCCCTGTTCACTGGCTCCAATACTAGCTCAGCTCTTCAAACAGCCACCAAATTTATCCAAAAGGTTCCACATAAAATTCTTTGACATTTTCTAGTAATTGCTGTGGTTTATAGTATGTTTTTCTCTTGCAGGTCAAGTTCCCTGGTCAGCTCCAATTTTCTCTGTGTTTATCATTACAGCAGAATAAAAGTTCAATGAGTGCAAAGTCAAATAGTACAGACACTCCCAGACTCAAACTACGTTATTTGACAAATGTTCTCCAGCCTAACAGAGGTACCTATGGCCTTAATCCAAGAACCAGCTATATTAACAGCATTATGAAATTCTGTTTGAACCTTGAAATGCCAGCTCTAAGCAGTTATTCTGGAATACCTGGCCATTTCGGACAATGATGACTTATTGGTGGGAGGAAGGCAGCTGCTTTTTCCAGATGAGTGGAGCAAAACTTGGTGCTACTCCTTGCTGTAACTGGATTTAAGAGTCAAAACCTCCCTTCCTGACTTGTACAGGCCAGCTATTCTCCCAGGTGATAGCAGACTGGAAAAGTCACTGTATGTGGATGGGGACTTGCAAAAGAGCAGAGCCTGAAGAACTCAGCCCTGCATCTCTTGCTGCATAGAATTTACTAGAAGGTTTGTATCATCCAGGTCTGTGCATATAGAGGACAATAAGATAATGGCACAGAGAGGTGGGGGCTTGTATAAAAAAGGGTGGAGTCAGCCTGGAACTGGGAATTAAATCATCTGACAGTGAAAGAAAAAATATCTGAATAAGGGATAAAAGTTGTAATTGAAAGGTTTATTTTGAAAAAATAAAAAGTGTAGGAAAGAAACTGTGAGTTTACAAAGTCATCAGTTTTGAGTAGTGTTGTTTCTTATGTACATGTATCCAGTTTTTAGTGGCTTTCCACAATGGAACTTTTCCTGTACACTGGGCACACACCAATCAGTCTGGCTTTTTTCACAGCATTCTCAGCGCAAACATGATAAGGCCTTCATCAGCTTAGTCACACTATAAACAATACTGAGAAAATAAATTATGAAGCACAATAAAGTGAATTGGCATGAAGTTTATTTGCTGAGTAAACAACCACCAAAGCAGTAATAGTGGTTCATTTATCTAATGTAAGGGCAAAAATCAAAATAGATTACAGATTTGTTATTACTGTAATCCTTGGTCTCAACAGAAGCCCTAATGAAGTAATTATTCTAGTGATCTTGCGCTGATGATGTTTTTAAGAATTACAGTCAATGTACTGACTGTAGGTTTCACAAAACAAATCAAGACATTCAATATAAGCCCGTAGCATATATAAGCTACATTTATAAGCATGATCGTGCTTTAAGTTCCAGATATTCCAAGCCTTCAGGCAGGGCAAGCAGCCACAGTCTTCCATAGCACCTTTTCAGTCTACACAGCCAAACTCCATTTCTGTGGAAAACAAGAGTTTATGGCAGGTACACTGATGTTAGCTTGAGCATGCATGTAGCTATACCAGGCACCCACGAGTAGAACAGTTTAGTCTTACATCTCACCTTTGGTTTGACCTATCCAAGGCTGACAATGCTGGAAGACATTGTGAGGGTTTGTAGTGTGGGGGTTAGATATTCTGGGAGCCCCACCAGGACTGTCCATCCCTGCTACCTGCAGCAGCCTGTGCTCAAGTCTCGGAGAAAATGGGAGAATTCCCATTCCTCCCTGATTCTCAGGTTTCCATCTGACTGCAAAAATGTTCTCTGTCAGAAGAGTTCAGCAAGTCAGTGCTTAGCAGTGGAGTGTCCCCCCTGTCATAGGGGAAGGTAGAGGAATGGAATTGTTCAGAACAGGGCTCTCTGCTCCAGTAGAGGTGGTCTCCAGCCAACAAATACTCAATAGCGGACACAAGATACAGGAGAGGAAAACTGGGATGGTATCAAACGGCTTCTCCAGACTACAGAGCACCCTCACTCAGATGGAATTCTGCAAAAGCTCGATCATTCACAAAATTTTAGGGGAAGCCTATTTGCCTGAGAGCTATCTAGAAATGGGTAAGTACTTCTCAAGAGAGTGGCTAGGATATATAAATCTAATTATTTTTATTTCTCTGGACTGTGTGAAGTTTAGCAATTTCTGAAGGAACTAGTATCAATAAAAAGTTAATTACACCACTTAAACTGGCTTCTCAGGTATAATTTATATGGACTAACTAGGAAATTGTAATTCTACAGTGGTCATGTGATCAGCCAATAACTTATAAATACTTTCCTATTATGTTTTCTGGAAAACATAATTAAAAAATATTTGTGCCATAGCAAAGGCTTAGTTTAGTGAAAAGGTTAACACAAACTCTATTCCTAGGACTTTTGTCTGTGTTTACCCATACTTGGGTTTCCCCTTTTATCTGTTTGGTCATTTCTCACAATAAAACAAGTCCTTTATCATATGGCCAGATTGCCTTTAGCTTGTTTATTTTAAACTTGACATCATACATTTCATTTTATGATTACTCAGCTATAGTCTCCAAAACATAAACTTATTTTTATTGTCTGAAAGAGGGAATGTAATATGAAACAGTGACAAAGAGAATCTTGTTAAACCCTGTTTCAGGGAAACCCTCGCTAAGAACACACAAAAAGTGGGGGATTTTCCCACTTCTGTTGCTAGCTAAAAATAACTATACCTAAATACATTTTCTTTGAGGCACAGTTAAGTGCATCTTAGGGCATTTCATTTAAGCAAGTGGAAAGAATCCTGAGAAAATGTGCAAAAGTCTACCAAAAAAAGAGAAACCACCTGTTCTTCACACAGCAAGTCTAAGAGACATGGCATAAGTAGAATATAGCTGAAGTGACTTCTCTACAGTCAAAACATTAGAGAAACTTAGTTTCTGGTTGTTCAACAATAGAAATAATCACCTTTTTTCAATAAAAATTGCTTCAAGGTTTTAACATTTGCTTGTCATAAAGTAAAATATCTCTTTCCTTCAGTCTTGGGAACATTATTTCACTAGTAATTTTGTATCTCACTACCTGTTGCATTTGTGGTACTCAAACAGAGCAGAGTAGAAGGTTGTTGGTTTGTGTTGGGGTTTTTTAAATTTTGACAGAATGTGAAAATAAATCCATTTTCATATCACCAGTTAACCACAAGTAGGATGTGTCTGTACACAGCTACAAAAAAGAGAATCTAGAACTCTGCCTAAAAGCTGTAGGTTTGTTTTCTTGGTGGTACAAATGCACATGTGATTTTCCCTTCTTCCTTTCTCATAACCATGAAAGAAAATCATGAGCCTTGTTCTAATTATTTTCTTTTCCTGTGGTTAAAAATCTTACTTAAGAAAAATCAGATTTTTTTTTAATTAATACAATAATATTTTCATTCCCAAGAAAAGGACAATAACTCTAGGCTCTACATTTATTCATGTTGAAAATGAAGTTCCTGGGTTTGAACCTATTCTGAATTTGCATGTGTATAACAGAATGAAATAAAGTCCTTCAATTACAGGCAAATTTTTAAGTCTAATGTTGTTGTCCTAATTAATTTCTGGTAATTTTATAAAATAAAAAATCTACAGGAAAGTTGCATATGTTATGGCTTATGTGTTTAACACACTTACGATTTTTTTAGATGAAATGGACTAGAAATCTTGAAAATTAGAAAATGTAGATGTTTCTTTGTGTACACTTTATCATACCAAAACATATCAAAGTGAGAAACAACTACTAGCTAGAGGGTACCTAAAGTGTAATTTACATGATGGTTACCTTACATAACTTACAATTCTAAGTTGCAGTGCATGGGTTTATGTCAGCCTACACTGATTTTTTTTCTCCCCAAGAGCAATAAATTCTTTAGCAATAGAGACAGGACTGGCTTTAAAATACCTTTTAGTGTACCATGGGTCTATAAGCCCCACAAAAAACAATTCATGGGCCAGGCAAGTGAGCTGCCTCCAATTCCCATGTGTAGGGGAGAACTGGGCATTACTGGCTGCATCCTAAAGGAGCCAGGATGTTTTTTTGACAACTGGAGAAACACTGGCAGAGTTACCCCACTGAGACAGTGGTTCATGTGTCCCACTGTCCTTTAAACAAGCTGTCAGAGCCCTCTTTTCCCACCCAGGTTGTGGCCTCTTTCATTTCCAATGCATCCACCAGTGACCCTGTCAACAGAGCCTCACAGGAGGAGAGCTCCTCATGCTCGAGCTCTCAGCAGCACTGGCAAGGGTCCTGTCTTCAGCTCCCTTCTCTGCAATTCACAATTTTGACCTCAACTCACCCTGGAGTTCACTGCTGTGAGCCCCTCCAATAACTACGTCTGATAACCCCCAAAAGAGCTTAATTCAGTTTCTCAAATGAGCAAGTTGGGTGGTGAAGAACCTTGTTTTATATGCCCCTGCCCTTTCCTAGAGAGGCAGTTCAGTTTGGCCATTGCTGAGTCTGTGAGGGGCCAGAATTGCAGGCAAATCTTGGGATCTTTGGTGGAGGGGAGATGTGTTCGCTCTTTACTTGGCATCAGCTCAGTGATTCATAATAAAATCATGCATAGCCTTTCTTTATAGTTGTAGCAGGCTGGGGTAAAAGCTGAAAAATAGAAGGTGCTGCTTTGCACTGCCCCTGGAAGCTGTTAACTTTATGAGTTGACCAAAACTGCTGAAATGGCACCAATTTGCATGGTTACAATCAGTAATTCTTCAATGCCATCCCTTTAGAAATAGGATATTGCTTACAAGAGACCAAGTAATCTAACCCATTACATAGTCCAGCCTCTACCAGTTATCATCTATTAATAACTCGTGTAGGGAAGTGTTTTTCGCTATCACACATAATGAACCCATTGAAATCCACTGTTACACCTTTCCCAGCCAGCGTGCTACACAGCAGGGGATGGAGGGAAGTGCTGCTTGTCTTGATGGAGGCACCCATGAACCTAAATGTTGTGCTGAAACAGAACTAAATGGCAGGACTGATGGCATGTCCACAGAGCAAAATAAAACACCATGGCTAATGCAGAGGAAGTAGCAATAGCACTTTTGTTCTGTTGAGAAAAGGAAAACAGACATACTTTGGTAGAGCACGTCATGTGAACCCAACAGAGCCCACAAGGAAAAATGCAATATTGTAATCACCACCTTCCCATGCGGTTTCTACACAGCTTGTGTCCTAGTACTACAGTGTTTTAGAGTTCAGTGCTGTTTTTTAAATTAAACTTCGATGTACTTTCATTAGATTATAAATGTGGAATGGAAACAGTGTCCAAGCTAACCCACACATGCTTTATTGTTCCCTGGCTGTCATATGCACACATTCTGAACTCACACACATACACACAACAGCCTGATGCAAACAGGTTTTAAAGTACAATAATAAAGCTCAGTGCATTTTAGTGGTACCAAAATTACCATTAAATCCACAGAAAACTATCTAAATCTCTCTTTTTTCCAAACACAACTTTAACAACCTCTTAAGGCTTATATAATAATGATTGTATAAAACAATTTCAAATACTTTTATACAAGGAACTCTACAGATTTCTGTGGGAATAAAACATGAATTTAAAGTTGGTTTTAGTGTTCCCCACTGATAGGACACCAGCTTTGTTCTGATTCAGTCTGTCTGGATAATTATTAACTGCTGATTCCCCCATAAATGCCACCTTGATGCAAATAGTTTCTACCATGTGATAATGAAAGGATTTGCATTCATTCTTTTATTATATCTTGCCATGTATCCACCAATTTATCAAAGAAATTAAAGGAGGGAAAGGCTAATAAACATTACAATTGTTTTATGTTTTACAAACTAAGCTATATTCCCTCGTAGTAGGAGTCTTGACAGTCTTGACATTCTTCACAGTGATGGAATGATCAGGTCAGCATTGAATATTCTTTAACACCCACCTTCATTTAGAATTTATAAACTCTAGTACTGATCAAGTTTTCCCTTCAGCTGTTAATAGCTTGCTAAGACACTGCCAGGCCTGAAAGACTGATCAATCTCTTGAATATCTTTGAACTACTTTCTGATAAAATATTTACCTTTTCTACTGTATGTTAATAAAAGAGGTTGGTAAATTGCTAAACACTTTACTGGTAGAGAGAAATACCAGTATTACCATAGTGTTTAGGGACTAAATGTCTAGGAGAAATTTCTGGACATTGCAGAAAATAATTGTAGTTATTTTGTAATAAAAGTATTGGTTCTAATTATACCCAAAATATGTTATTCCAGAATATCAGGTCAGAAAATTTAAGAAATGTGAGACTATTATTAAGTATGTTCTACACACAAGAACAGACGATGGATTCATCATGCCTCAGTGGGCAGAGTGGGCCTGTGACAGAGATAAAATTCTTTAAGGATTTTACCAGTAATTGTGCTATTCAGAATGCTCCTAACTACAGTCCTCTTGAAAGCAAGAGGTTTCAATTGAGATGAAATTGATACAAAAGAGATTAAAGTGATTTTCCACTTCCATTAAAACTCAAAAGAACACTTACATTCCTACCAGAAATAAACATGGAATTTCTAAATCCATGCAAGACTAATTAATAAATCTAATCCAGAATGAAAAAAAAATTGTATTAGTTAAATTCCAAGTTCTCAGAAGTCAGTGCACTTAAGCAGCTTGGTGGGGATCAGCAGGCAATACCCATGGGGACTGATATAATGGAGCAGTAATCGCTGGATCTCCAGACTGTCCATAACACTGCAGAAAAGGCCTTGAAAGAGCAGCTTTGTTACATCAAAGCTCTTGGTCCAAGCCCTTAGCCAACACTGTCTCTGCCAACTCCATTACCAAGTTAGTCACTCATAGCACTCCCTAAAAAAGACAGTCTGCCTAACGTTGTCTCAAACAAACTGTTCAGCACAGGTTTTGAAAAATGATAAAATTACGTTCTCTGTGCTTTGTGATGTGTGCATGTACATGTTCATAAATAACTTTGAAATAAATAAATAATACACAAAATGCAAATAAATGCAACTACTGTGAAAAATGGAGGTCCAGACAATACAAAACTACAAGTGAACTAAATTCGGCTTAGATCTATTTTCTAGAATAGAACATCCTATACCCATGTTGCTCAACTTTCTTCCCTTCCCTCATACGGTGACTGCTTTTAAGATGGCTTTTAGTCAGCCTGTGCAATCTCTGGTCCATATCAACCCCACCCATATTCAAACATCACTTAAGAAATTGTTAGTTGGCTTGGACCAAAACTATAACCATGACTGCTCTAGCAGTTCATAAATCACACAAATGATGGAGGTTCTTGATCCCAAGATCATTCCCTGGCATGCTTAATCATCACATATAACTGTACCTAGAGACTACTTATCGGAGATTAATTGCCAAACTGGAAATCTCGAGGATTTCCACAGGAATCACTTCTTGATTTACAGTTGTTGCCTTTGTGATCTCAGTGATGAAGAGAGCAGTGCTACTGAAACTGCAGGCCATGCTGGAGTAGGGAAGAGCTGAAATAAAGTTTCTGACTGTGAGAAAGGGAATTCTGACTGGTCTTCTCAAAATGAAGAGCTGACCTCCTAGGGTGGCATCAGGCCCAGCATCACCAGCCAGGCAAGGGAGGGGATTGTCCTGCTCTGCTCTGCCCTGGGACAGCCTCACATTCAGTGCTGGGGGCAGGTTTGGGTGCCACAATGTAAAAAAGGCATTGAACTATTGTAGAGTGTCCAAAGGAGGGCAACAAAGATGGTGAAGGGCCTCAAGGGGGAGCCGTGTGAGGAGCAGCTGAGGGCACTGGGTCTGTTCAGCCTGGGGAAGTGGAGACTGAGGGGAGACCTCACTGCAGTTACAACTTCCTTGTGAGGGGAAGAGGAGGGGCAGGCACTGATCTCTTCTCTGTGGTGACCAGAGGGTGGTCACCACAGAGCACTCATCTCTTCTCTGTGGCAAGATCCAAGGGAATGGCCTGAAGCTGTGTCAGGGGAATTTTAGCTTGGCTATTAGAAAAAGTTTCTTCTCCCAGAGAGTGGCTGGGCACTGGACAGGCTCCCCAGGGAAGCGATCACAGCACTAGCCTGTTAGTTCAAGAAGCCTTTGGAAAATGCTCTCAGGCACATGGTGTGACTCTTGGGGATGGTCCTGTGCAGGTCCAGGAGATGGACTTGATGGTCTTTGTGGGTCCCTTCAACTCAGCATATTCTGTGAAACATACAATGCACCTCAATAAGAGCACTGTTATGCACTTGAGCCAGCATAATCAGCAGCACAGAAGTGCATCTAGGCAGCAGTTTTACAGAAAAAAAAAAAAAAAGAGAAGGTGAAAATGACTCACTAATTAGGAAAATTCATGTTCAGAGGCATCCATACTGTAGTTTTAAAGGACTCAGTCAGTTTCACAGAAATACCTCTGAATCCACATCACTGCAGCCAGGCCACTGTGCTCTGATGGTGCTTTGTGAGGAGCCTTGGGGCAAAATGACGATATAGGGAGTTTCTGCCAGGTTAGCTGTAGTATTCAGGCCAGATCTCCTTCTTTGATCCATTTAATTCCTTTCAAGCCTCTGTGCCTTTTCAGCCAGTCTCACATGTTTTTCCCAGGCCATCCTCAATGTCCAGCAGCTTAATGATTCCATGAGACCCAGCTGGCTCTAAGACACCAAAGCATACGAACAAAAAAGCTGGAAAGTAAAGCACAGGTAACTACAGACTATGTCTGATCTTGAACACCAACAGCTGCTGACAGGCATATCATTAGTTCCAGGCTTGCCACTATATTACATATTATAGTGACTACACAGTATATTCCAAGGCATCATTGGCAATTATTAAATAGGAGCTTGAAGAATGCAGTTTAATTTATTGATTTGAGTAGGGAGTTACATTGCCTTGGTTCCAGTCCTAATATGTTCAACATACCTCAAGGCTTTACAATCCTTGGCCCCCAGTAATCCATTGCTTCCCAAAGAGACAGCAATTCCAATGAAAAGCAAGGTGATAAATATATATCTTTCCAGCAGCTCTACCCTGCCTGGATACATTGTTTAAATTATACTGAGACATCACCTAGACATCGTTCAGAATGCAGTGAAAAGATGTCTGTTTATAGCACTTGGCCTAGAAACAATGTAAGATCTACAAATAACCTTAACTTCTGGGGTTACTAAAGTTGTTGGTTTCACTATGTCATTTGCAGAGTAAGCTATATTTGAAATGGAGAAATCTGTGAATAAAATCGGCAACTATTGCAAGAGCAACAATTTTAAGGACATCCACTCTACCAGAAATGTCTAATACTCAATATTCAAACATGGTAGTTGAAGAACGTCACTTACATTCAGTTAACAATCAAATCCTGATATAAAATCCCTCTTCTTGCAAAGAGTGTTTTTTTATGAGAAAAAAAAAAAAAAAACAGGTGGAGGAAGAAGTAGAAAGTATCTTCAGTGTCTGACATGAGTTGTGGTAATATACTTTAAAGCTATTCTGAATTACTATTTCTTCTGATATATAAAATTCAGGGTTTTCTGCCTCTCCGTAAGATGAACTTATTTTACATCAAATTGGAAACATATGCTCTTCCTTATTTTATAAAAATAAGGGGTTTGTACGACTAATAATTCATAAAATTCATACAATTTCCAGTAAACATACAACTTTAGAATTTTTCCTGTGGTCATTCAGAAATAAACAGACTATTTTACACCTATCAGACTGATGAATACAGAGAATGTTTTCTTTTCTTGAAAAATAGATAGAGAGAAAAATACTGATTGAGACAAAACAGTAATCAGCGTTCCTTCAAATTTTCAACAGAGATGTCTTGTTCAATATATTAGACTCCTTTATAGTGCTTGAGAAATCTGCTGGAGAGGAGTTCACTGATTCAACAGATAATTATTTCTTTCCATTGACAGAGCACACAGGACAGGGACTCTGACCCAAAAGCAAAACTGCAATTTGTTTTAAAAAGCTTAGGAATATTTATAGTTGGATTTCTGCTTTTGCTTTTTGTTCCTAGAGTGGGGGTTAAAATTGCCACTGTCCTTTAGTTGCAGTGACAAAACATTCTGTTCTGCATGAGCAGAGGGCATTCTACGAGCATTGAGATCAGGAAATGCTACCAAATCCGCCAGCAACATTAATCAAGGCACTGGAGACTAGGGGCAGTAAAACTTTAAATGTCCAAGTTCATGTGAACCTCACTGATATCATCATGGTAGGTGATGGCTCAGCCAACAACTGGAGGCTGTGTTTGGCCTACAAGCTGCCTTGAGAGCACCTTTGCTGTCAGTAAGAAAAAAAATTCCTCTGGTACAAGTGATGGAGTGTCAGCACTTCTTCAGTACTTCACTAGCATTCTCAGCTTGTTTACTGCACCCTACATCCACTACATTCCCATACAGCTGACCAGGTTTAAGCAACCCCCAAGATGTTACAGTGTGAAAATAATGCTCGGC
Organism: Donacobius atricapilla; assembly: GCA_013397315.1. Lineage (NCBI taxonomy): Eukaryota > Metazoa > Chordata > Aves > Passeriformes > Mimidae > Donacobius > Donacobius atricapilla. The sequence goes on from WBMY01007763.1 coordinate 320,717, forward strand.
ATTAATTGATTTTTCTTGTTGGTGTTTTCACTGCTCACATCCAATAATAAAACTTTGAAATAGTATTTACTCGAGATGCCTCAAGGCAGTGTTCTGTTTAGACAGGGTCTGCTGCATCTTGTTTAAATTGCTGCCAACCAAGAAAAAAAATGAAAAAAATTGTGCCTAAACAAATGGCACATCAACATACCCAGAATCTAAGGAAAAGTGGTACTGATACAACATCTACAAATTCTAAGCTTGTGATTAGTCAGATCATGAGGCCAAAGAAAAAGACATCTAACTCACAGCTTTTAAGCATACACTTTGGAAAGACAGGACATTACCAATGAAAAGACACTCATATTTAAGTCTGGTTTTAAAGTCCCCCACTTCCCACTGTGTTCCCTTAAATATAAAATAAACAGTTGTGTAACTTGCAGGTATTTTTCTTTTGAATACCATTTATTTAAAGCATATTTTCTGGCATCACAAAGGTAGAGTCTTTTGTTACACACTCTTCAAACACAGAATATAAAGTGCATGTGTAAGTATTTATGCTTTACAATAATATTTTCATCAAAGTAGTCAATATATTAAAGATATTACCCCTCTGAGGGAATAGATGCTACAGAAAGATATGTATGTGACTTGGTTCTCTGGTCTAGTATACAAGCCAGAACTTCCTAGATAATTTTATCAGTCTAAAACTGCCATTTAATTGTTTTAGATGAACAGCAATGTGTCAAAACAGCCCCAGGATCAGAGAACCATGGAATCATAGAACATCAAGGTTGGAAGAGACCTTTAAGATCATCCAGCTGGATCATCCACCCGGCACTGCCACTGTAACCCCTGAGCCACTAAACCACATCATCCAGTGCCAGATACAGACACCTCTTAAACATCTCCAGGGATGGTAACTCCACCACCTGCTGGGCTTCAGCAACTGCAGTTTCAGAAGTCTCAGCTGCCTTGAAGACTCATGCATCTTTGGCAAGCCAGCTTGGAAAGAAGTTTCAAGACACAGGTTAGGTCCTTAGGTTCCTATTACAGTTGAGGTACTGCAGAAATCTCTGAACATTTGGTCATGTGCCTCAGGATGGTTTCTATGGCATGACATGCTCTCTGCTGTATCTCAGGTAGATCCCAGCTGTGCTGTACTGGGTCATCTCACAAGGCCAAAAAAACCAGAAAAGAAATTTAGGAAGGAATTCACAAAAAAAAAAAGGGAATCTACTATATAATTCTCATTTAGGCTTCTTGTGTGGTCAAAAGAGAACTGGCTTATGGTGAGTTGAGATGAAGTACTCTCTGGAGTCTCCAGCAACAATGAAGAGAATCTGAACAACTAATTTTCGCTGGATACTTTCAGATGATTGGAAATAGTGAGATGCATTGCACCACCTGGACCAGTCATTTCTGACACAGAACTCACAGTGACTTCAGCTTTGCTGATTGAGTCTGTGCAGTAGAGACCTAGGAGAGAACTTAAATATTCTTCCATTCACTCCTATCTCTAAGCTGAATCCTGAATTTAGTAGGGTCCCATTTTAAGTAGTACATTCCCTTCTACAAATTATCAGTCCCAAAGCTGAAATACAACTCAAGAGCATCACCAAGAGACAACAGATTAAAAGTGTATTTTAAACATAATTGTGGTGTATATTTAGATATTTCCCTTTGGGTATTTTTAGACATCCCCACACATTCTCACTCTCATTTTGATGGTTGGTATTTACACCAGCAGCAACCTTTCTCTAATCTGATCCCACATTGACTTCATTCCTCTCGTAACATTTACAATTTATAGATTAGAGATAAAAAAATAGAACACCAGAAGAGTTTTTCAGCATGTCACAAAATCCTTTTTCCTAATCCTACAAGACATTCTAACACTGCACATAGCACTGAGGCAGGTATAAGTTTGTCTTATGGTTCCCAGAAAAACAGAAAAAAAGAGTAACTTCTGAAATCTAAAAGAAACTCTCAGAGTGTTATTCTCTCAACTCTAACTAATTCATCTTTCCTGTATAAAATTTTTGGTTCTTTCAACAAACAAGGAAAAGTTCAGCAGACCGACAGAACACTTAATGGAAAATCAGTGGAAAGCTGTCTTAGGCATGTGGGCAGTAGTTTCCTCTCTGTTAATGCTACCTGAGGGAATCAGTTAGCTGCTTACTATGTTATGACCACATTGGAATCTCCTGCAGTTGTGCTGTGAGAGACTAAAACTTTAATATCACTGTTCTTAATGGAATTTACTCATACTATATGTTTGTTGATGGACAGCTACATGCAAAAATTAATGAGAACATCGAGCTATAAAATAACTTGATATAGCTCTAATGGCCAGAAAAACACATTTTAGTTTTGTCGAAGTGTGCATCTCACTGTCTCAGATAAAAGTCTAATGTATTTTTCTTTTTTTCTTTTTTTGTAGTAAGATTCACTGTATAATGTCACTTTGAAAATGTAGAGACCTGACCAAAAAAAGCTGTCAACAAAAGCAAACAGACAAATATAAGGTAGATCAAATTTAATTTTGTAGGATTCAAATCCTGCTGTCCTTGTACTAAGTCCATAGCCTTATTTTTCTTGATCCTGCTAATAGTCCTCATGAATACATCATCCTTGCATCCATCCTCTAATTTCTGCAGAGGTTATGTCTGTACTACAAAACCCTTTATCACAGTTATTTACCTGCTGCTATCAATCCTCATATAAATCATAGCTGAAGCCTGAGTAAGCAAGGTTATGCCCAGCTGGGAAAGAAAACAGCCACAACAGATGACAGTGGAAGGGAGAGCTGCTGAGCAGTGAAAATGGGGCTATTCAGCTCTCTGGGCAAATAAAGGTCAAAGCATGCTGATGGTGAATCTTGACCCAATATTTAGTCTTGAACAGTAGAACCCATATTTCATTACCACTGCTCAGCCATCACAAGTAATTTAAAACTGCCATTGTCTACAACCACAACTCTTCCACCAAAGTCAGTAGAGAAGAAAGCTCTTAGTTTGGAGGCTGTAGACCTCTCAGCCTGCAATAAAAGAGGGTGAAGTTCATTTAGACTTTTATGACAGTAACATTAATTTGCCCTATGCTTAAATCATATTCACAGAATTACTCAGTGAACATAAAATAACTTGTCAAACTCCACCAGTTTGGATGGTTGTCTGAATCCTAAGGCTGCTCTGCTGTTACTTACCTAGTCAGGCACAGAGCTTGTGAAGAGCTGCCACACCTCTCCTGACAAAGATGGCACAGTCAGAAGGACATTACTTACCCTGCCCACTAAAACTGGGGCAAAATACAACAGTATGATTTTTCTTCCATTTCCAAACAGCATACTGAGAAAATCCCCTGCATAAGAAACACAACTGACATGGTCTGTGAAATCACTTGGTATTCCTCTCACTTCTGATTTAATTAACTCAGCTGGACTTTGTCATCCAAATATGAAATGTTGGCTTTCATATTTTGGAAAGTGAAAAATTAATAAGCAATGATGTGAACTCAGCAAAGTGCAAGCAGACCTGGTCCAAACCTCTCTGCACTGTCCCAGCAACACTGACTTGCTGCAATGTGCCCTGAGGCTGCCAATAATGATGAATTTTGGCATTCCCCTGTTATTTTTATATGGACAAAATAATTCCATTCATTTCTTTTTGTGACCTTCTTAGAGTTTGGGTCACAATCTCCCATTCTGAAAAATCTCAGAAGGAACAGCTGATGCCTGGAGTACTGTTTGTAAAAATAACCTTGCTAATCATTGTCCCAGCAGAAAAAACTCATCCCTCAACTATTCTTTTGCCCCAGACCACTCTTACCAACTTATATTCAATTACATATAATTAATATGGATAATCACTAACATGTACACTAACCATCTCGTTTCAGGCTGTGTCTCAGACGTAACTTAAATTCAAGCCTTGAAGAGGAATCATATTTTGTCTGCCAAGCATTGCTTAGGGTAAGAACAATGCTTTTAAAAAATCTCTCAAGATTGTCTTATGCCTTTTAGGCATCTTTGATGTTCAGACATGAAAGTTTTCCCTCTCAGCCTGACTCTCTAGCTGAAGGTTGCTGCTAGTCAGCCCCTTTCATGTTCCTTTCCAGCTGTCTAAAGGCAGATTGTCCTGGCAGAGCAACTTGTTTTACTCTTAAACATCTATCCAGATATTTCTACATCCTTTTCTCAGTAAATTGATTCAGAGTTTTTTTGTAGCTGGTAACTTAGCAGCATATTACTGCTTTTGCACAAAATATTCCACTCCGCTCTCCCACTTCTTCTGTCTGTTTCCCCAGTCTGCAGTATCACAGTGTCTGCCTGCAGGTAGCTGGCATTTCCCCAACCTCAGGCTGAAGACTAATACAACTTCTTTGTTGTATTAGTCTTTCCAGCACCTCTGGAGAATGCTCTGTCATCATACTGCTCCATATTCCCTGTGTTCTGCACTCTCACTCTGTTCCCATGAATGAACCAAGTAGTGCAAGCCTGGCACTTAGGATCTCCTTGAGCTGATCAAATCTTTTACTACATCCCTTTCAGCAGCTGCTCCAGTTCTCCAGCAATATCTGCCCATCTCTCATCTTTTTGTTGTGCCCTAGGTTTTAAGCAATCTTCTTGGTGACTTTCTTTCTGGAGTTGATCTCAGGAACTGCTGCTACCCATGGCTGCTTTCGTCTTTCCCACACCTCTGCATTACTTTGCGTATTCAGACTCTAGATTTGACCAGCTGTGGTCTGGCTTTTGCTGCAAGAGCATAAAAATGTCCAACCAGACCTTAAAGGTGCTGTCCCCACGTGATCCATTGTGACATTTCAGATGTGGGGTCCTGGCACCCTTACAGGTTCCTCTAGAGTGCCCAAACAAACAGTTCCCCAAGAATACCTATTGCAGAAAAGTGAAGATTATGTGTCCCCATTCAGTATGGGATTCAGTCACCTTTGTGTGCTTTAGGGACAACTCTGACTCAGAATTTCCTGGCCTCAAAAAGAGGGTCCAGTGGTCAGCATCTTTTCACTTGGGAGCCCTCTTGACTCCTGTTGTTCACCCAGGTTATCACACAAAGTCAAGATGCAGCATTTCAGGGCACTGGAGTTGCCCATTAACTTCTGTGAAGCAGATATCGTTCTAAGAGTTTTGTAAAACAGCATTTTAGCCACTGATCCAGTCTCTTTGTTCACATTGCTAGCCAGTGTGTAGCATGTCCTATGTGTCATTTTCAAGAATGGTTTTAAGAATGAAGCAAATCAACCTGCTGCTAAATGGCTTCCACTGTAGAAATACATTTCTCTGTCAGAAGAGATAGTTAGTATTCTTCTTTACGGATGCCTCTCTAGATTGACTGAAACCCATTATCACCTTCCAACCAGTCACCTCTCTTCAGTGCCAGGGCAGTACTATACCTTGGTTTTTATTATACTAACACTTACAAGATCCATTCCTATTCATTTGCAATAGCTTGCTTTTTCTTAGGCTCCTCTTTCTTCTGCTTCCTAGTGTCAGAATTCTTTCACAGCAGAATAATTTCTAAATAAATTGCTACCTGTGGAGAACATACATCCCCATCATGGAACACATCTTGGGTTTCTGTACAAGAACATGATGATGGTTCGTCTTTCTATTCACAGTTTGAAGAATCATGGGGTCCTCCAAAGAAGGATCTTTATCTCATCCTAACTGTTTCAATGATCTTAGCCTTGGCATGAGCAAAAACCCACACCACACAGTTTCCAAGACTGTGGGAACATATAAGGCTTCACACTATTTCAATGACTCTCTTTAGGGTAACAGTTATTAGAATAAACCCTAAAGACAGGATTTATCATATAGAAGGATTACTTTCAATACATTTCCTAGACAATTTTTTTTCCACAAGTGATCAAACCAAAACAAAATTGAAAAACAACAGCCCTGGACTTCTTTTTTCTCTTGTTGTTACAGTTTGTTGAACAAACTTTGATGCCAAAAGCATTATTATTTCCCAGCTGCTAGAGAGATCTGGACTATTGTTAGAATAATTAAAGCTTTCTGGTGACCCTCTAAGCTAGGGCTTGTACAACAGTGAAATTGCAAAGGAATAGAGCAAGTTGTCTCCCTTGTTGTTTCAACTGCTTGATTGCTGTGTGTTTCCAAAGACCTGGAAGAAATAATTGTCAGCAGCAGATAGTGTAATCAGTCTGGATCCGATGAAGAACAAAGACCCAACAGAGACGTCACAGTTCACATAAACTGCTTCAGTTACAAGGAAAATCCCAAATGATGATTTGAAAGTGTTAAGCTAAAAAAATAAAACAACAATTTTACAGTAAATCTCTTTAAATAGGAGCATGTTCCAACTTACGAATAACTACAGAGGACCAAAGGTGTTGTGTCACATCTTCCAGTATACATCATGTGTTAAGTCTCAATAGGCAGATTTATCCAATTTTGTTTGATCTCTGCTGTCTGGAACATGCTACACCTGTGAGACAGACCCCATGTGCAAAGCATGACTTGTAAATGAAAGCCAAATGTGGCTGGAAATAGTGCTTGCCAGTCAGAACATGTATAGAGCTGGTGCTTTCCCCAAAACTGTTGCTGCTGATCTCTTCAGGCTCCTTTTGAGAGAGTTGTATATGCATGGGTCTCATTACTGACCTTTTTTTTTTTTTTTTTGTGCTAAGGTACAATAAACACCAGGGAACTTAACTTATTAACTACCTTTTTAGACTTCTCTTATTCCAGCCACAAGTTTGGTTTGTACAGCTCAGTCGCAGCAGTTTCTTGGGTGGAAGATGAGGCTTCAGTATTTCTAATTAAGTATGTTCCTCTCATTACCATCATAGGACTGGTGGCCGGCCAAAACTGTCCCTTGGTCTCTCCCACAAGCATTACTGTGAAGCATGGCTTGATGCCCACTAAGCAGAGCAGGAAGGTATTTAAGACGAGGAGGTATATTTCTCAATTTTCACGCCTGCATTCTCTCTTCTGTAAGGAAAAGTGTGGCTTTGAAGTTTTATGACTAAGAGGGCTCTTCTTTTCTTTCCAATTTTGTCTGGTCTTGCAAACACAGATCCGATACACACATTTTTTTTCTTTTCCTAATTGACTGTCTGTCTCTCAATAATCTGGTGTTAAAAGGCATAGGAGCTATGTAAAACCATGGCATTTAGCAGCAAGTACTAGGTGCCAAATAATTCTACCAAAAAAAAAAAAAATCTTCAGAAAAAAAATTTTACTTAAGAAACAGAGTTTCTTCTGAGAATGGAGGGATCACAATTGATCATCAAGAAAAGGCTTCAATCCAGAGGCCCTAACAGATTCTGTACTTAAAATTTTGCTCAGGTGTCTCTATGTGCTACTCAGAAATGCTGGCTTGTCATATACAAAACACTCCAAATCTGAATTGCCATTGTTTTTATATTTGTATGTATATTTGAAAGGGAGTTTTGATCTTCTGAACATTCAAAGTCTAATTTAGCAGCAGAAATATGTGAGTAAGTCTCCTAAAATGGAAGTTTGCATCTAGGAAAGAAAGTGCCATTCTGACCTAAGGCCTAAACAATTTCTCCTATTGCATTCCATGCCAGAGGTAAATGCTGTACATTTTTCTTGAAACAGAATAAATATTGAAGAAGAGGCAAACAGTACTGATGAAGACACAAGCAGCAGAAAATACTGAAACAGCCCGCCACCCAAATCACAATTCTTAGAAAATGTTGGCCACATTTTCTTGTGATACAACTGTCAGCAATTCCACTGAAGTTAATTCAGGGATGAAAGTGATGGAGGGTAATTTTGCAGTATCATAGCATTTTTCAGAAGTGGTGGGAAGAATAAACTTTTCTGTAGTCATTATCTGAAAGGGAATTTTTGGCCTTTGCTTGGAATACCCAAATCCCAAAATAACTGATTGCTGAAACCAGGAAAATCAGATAGTTTGTTTAACATCCATGTTTCATAGAATGCCCTCTGTTTTTCTTCACATGTTGATATCAAGGTGAGACGTATTTGCTTCAGCTATTTAACATATTGCAGAATGGATTTTTTTTCCTCGTATATCCACACCTCAGCTAAATAAAATGCTTGTTTCTCTGTCTCTAGAAAATCTGCAATACCATGAACTGAAGGAAGAGGCAGTGGTGGTAGAGAAGTCAGGGGGATTACACTCCTTTTATAAGTGGTTCAAATGCTGCTTAAAGGTTCTTTAAGATCTAGGGACTCAAAGGTCAGTTGGGGGTTAGATGTGGTAGTGGAAAAATATCTGGCTGGCATAGTCTATGGAATGTGTTGCAACGGCCTTGAAAAACTCTGGAAATACAAAGCTTAAGAATTTTATAGAAATTAAGGAGTTATTGGCAACATTTTTGACAGAAGACAGCTCCATGGAAATATCCTCATCCCAAAACCTCCTGATGACATTTCTGGCTCATTTGTTTTTATTGCATGGCAATACACTGACATCTAGTGGGTATCGTCCTCTTAGGAATGCTGGGCCTAACCAGGATGGGAAAGAAATTGTCTGATCTAATCTATTTTTTTAATTTATTTTATAATGGAACAGAATATTTTTGACTAGACAAAAACTTTCCTGGAAATTTTTCTCTTTTTCATAGGAAACCACAATCTTTCCATCATTTGCCATTTTTGGCTGAAAGCTAAACTGAACTTTTCTTTTTCTTTTTCTTTTTTTTTTTAATAAAGTTTAATATTTTCAGTTTCAAACAGAAATTTTCCAAGCAGCTACCTCTCCAGTCTCTGTCTCTGTGAGGCATTCATGTGCTGCTCTACCATGTAAATCTTCCTCCTTTCTCTTACAGTTCAGGGAAACAGAATTAAGGTCTCTGCACACAGAAGAATCACAGTTGTACAAGTGATTGTTTGCCTTTTTTCATACACAAAGCCATCTTGGTTAATATTCTTGCATTTTGGACTGAAATGCCTGGGAAGAGGGTGAGGATTTATCCCCCAGGGAGATGTTAATGGGCAGAGCAGGACTGCAAAGCTCACGTCTCAGCAGCTGGTGCGTGGAGAGTTGGGGCTGGGGTATCACACAGGCATTCCCTGTGTGATCTCTGCTTTATGGACCAAGAAAAACACATGAAAATTAAAGCCTCTGTTGCACTCCCTCTCCAAGCAATATGGTCTTTCCCCAAGCACTGGGTTTCTCTGACTGATGACTTTACGAATCCTTGTGATCAAAGCCACCTTTTCACTTTGTTCTGCACTTCCAATCTGCCATTCCCACCCCAGTTGTAATTAATCCTGTTGCTTACTAATGGATTTTCCCTTTCAAAGCCCTTTTCCAAGGCAAGATGGGGGGCTTGGCTGCACCCCCCCATCAGCCCTGCTGGACCCAATGCTGCGACCCAATGCAGCAACCCAGTGCTGGACCACCCCCACAGCCACCACTAAATTGGAGACCAACATATGCTGTAGGGACAAAGCTCAGCTTCCCTGACATCTGCCAGCAGGAATGGTTTGGGGGTTCTTGTTTCCTAGTGAGCATTTTACTGTGTCATACCGTGAGAGAAACTAAGTGAGTGAAAAGGAGAGGAGTCAGCAGGGCTACAAGGTAAGGGGCTGGGAGGTCTGTGATTGGCCATGGGAGGGTATTTGGTGTGAGACAGAAGGGAAGTCCTCCTTGCCTTCACCCCAGCCCTAAAATGGGGGCTATGACTCTTTGCCATATGTCCATTGGCTTGATCTGCTGGGCTGGTGAGATATCTTTCTGCCTGGAAGAAGAACTGACTAGTAAAAGTGTCCTGGTTCTGGCCAGGACAGGATTACCTTTTTGTAGTACCCAGAAGGGGGCATGGCTAGGACCTGAAGATTATTCTATACCACCTCACAACATTTCTTGGGGCAGGGGGAAGGGAGTTTGCTTCCAGAAGGAAGGGCTCTCTTGCAGTCAGGGCTGCAGTCGAGTTGCGAGCAGTGAGCATTTGGGCATGTGAATCACTCTTCTTTGTACACTTTTATTATTAATATTTTTGCTGTTACTGTTCATTTTTCTCATCTTGTTGTTTCCAGTAAACTGTTCTTATCTAAACTTGTGATCTTTGCCTTTGGTGCCTCCAATTCCCCTCTCCATCCCACTGTAGTGGGGAGGGGGAGGGAAAAGCAGGAGAGCAAGAGAGGCACGTGGTTTGGAGAGTCTTGGTGGGAGGGCTGAACTGGGGAGTACCATTCCTAAACCGCAACAAATGGTCACCCCTGAATAACTGATAAGGCAGCAAGTCCCTCTCTGTACCAGGGAAAGGACATCCTCAATGACACCCAGATGGCACACCCAGGTAGCTCAGCAACCCAATTTCTGACAGTGCAGAGCATGAACCAGAAGACCTGTATGCTGGGGTACAAAACAGGGGGAAGGCTGGTAGGGCTGAGAGCTGTCTGCCAAACACTGTGTCAGAGCCACAGGCAGCGAGCTCTGGGCACAGCCGCAGCGAGGGCTGCACTGCTTACTGAGACAAACTCATTCAGGGCTCCTTGCTGCTTTTCTCTTTTCCCACTGCAGATGCCAGCAATCCAGAGTCACTTGCCTTATTTCACTGGCATCTCTGCTTGAAAGAAATAATATATTTAACGCTGGGGTTGTAAAATATATGGACTCAGATGTTCAAAAGTCTGAGCAAAAGAGCTTTATTCAGGAGACTGTGAAATATTGGTGAGCAGTTTCACTGAGTTTCTTGCACAGCTCAGATTTATTCAACTAATAATTTATTTGGCAGACCAACTATAAGCCTGCATTGTTTAAGAACAACTGATACAATAAATCACATCCTGTATAAAGACTACTGTCCTTTGCGCTACAGGAGAGTACAAATAAGATCTGTCTTAGAGAGAAGCACACAGACATTACAACAAACAATGTAGTAGTTCAATTGTTGCAGAAAAATTAGTCTGCAAGAAATAATAATAATTGCCAATTAAAATTTCATTCAATTTGGGTACATATGCACAGAAACTGCTGTGGTCCATGAATCCTCTTATCTGCTGGTTTCTGCACTGCAGCAAATATTTTTCCAGGCTTGTTTTGATGCATTTTTTATAGTGTTATTTCATTCCTGGAACTAGAGGAAAAATGGATGAGGAGCAAATTTCCAACACTGCTGCAGCTTGGAATTTCACCTTGATGGTGAAAAGCAGTTGGATCCAAGCTTGGATAGAGACCAGCAAGAGGTCTAACAGGTGCCCAGCCTGTTGGTATTTGTAAACCTTCTTTTCTTCAGCCTGAAAATACCCTGAATCTATACTGAATGCATTTTAAACCATAAACAAAAGTGGTAATACTGGAACACTGTCATTTTTCCCTTAGACATTGATCCTGATAATTTAAGGTAAGCCATTATATTCATTAGAATTTGATATGATTTTTTGCCCTTAGCCATAGTAGCCACAGTACCAGTTTGGGTATCTTTTAAATATTGGAAGACCAAACTTCTTGGCTTTAAATCTTCCTAAAATGACCCAGCATTTTCTTGGACAGAGGCAGGCAGTGGTGGCCGAGTGGGTTGGTGCAGGCTGGCATGCTGCCTGGCCCCAGGGCCAGACATCCTGCTAGCACTCAAATTGTCCTCCTGGCATTCCCCTCCAGCCTTCAGAGCAGAAACTCATGTTTGATTGCATTCAAAGGCAGATTGTCTTTGCTGCTTGGCTGCAGTCCCTGCAGCAGCAGAATGTGCTGATGAGTTTCGCAGACTCGGAGCAAAGCTATTTTGCCATCGCGGCAGGTTCTGATGTCAGAATGTCTGAGGGGCAGCACGCAGGTTAAATAAGGCTACTGTGCATGCCATTAGCCTTCCTCATCCAGGAGCAGCCGCGAATGTTTGCGGTCTCATCCTCCCCGAAAGCTCAGTGGCCTTTTTACTGGTGGCAAATTCCTCAACATCAGTCTCATCGGGATGAAACAGAAACAGCTTTCTGGGCTCAGAAAAACATAAAGGCCAAATTCTGCCAAATTCTGTGTCTGGAGCAGTTCCTCCCTAAATCTCCATGGGAATAGGATGGGAAAACAAGGGAACCTAATGCCAGTTTCTGAACTGTTTCTCCATCCTTCATAACTGTAAAATGCTACAGATGGAATCCCCATTTAGAGAGAGATGAAAGAAGCAAAAAGCAGGAAAAGCAAATTTACTTTGTTAAAGTGAAACTCTATAAACAGGATATGTCTCACTCTTTTTTGCCTGCAGTGCATTTAACTACTGATAATGAAAACATCCCCACCTGAGCTGGGCTCAAATCAGGCACCTATTTCTGGCAATCCATTCTGACATTTCCTTTTGCCTACGGACACAGTTTTTCACTGAAAATTATCCCTTCTTGATTAAAGAGCCAGGAGGAGCAGCTGAGTCTTTTCTGCTGCACAGCTCTTTCCTGGGCCAGGCTTCCCACAGGATGCAGTTCTAGAGGGCAGAGCCCTGGCCAAAAGCAGGGACCACCAGCTTCAGCCCTGCCCGCCTAGCCAGCAGCAGCAGCAAGAAGGTCCCCTCAGACCCAGCCTCAGGGCTTGGCAGAGCTCTCCTGTCACCCTGAGCTGCACCCCATGTAGCAAAGGAAGACAAGGAGAGCCCAGAGCTTCCACCTGCCACCCCTGATCTAAGGGCTGGCATGTCCCTCAGAGCACTTTGAAGCGGGCTGGGTTTGCTGTTGCCATGGACTGAAACCAGCCTAGCATTGCTTTCCTATCAATGGCTTGGATTGTGGCTGTCAGGCACTCCAGTCTATCCACTTTTCATCAGATCTTCATGTACTGGATCAAGTCCAGAGAGGGTCTAGAGCGCTCTGAGACTCACAAGACAAAAATTTTGAGAGTCTAACTTCAGTTCACCATGCAGTGCCTGAGGTAAGATGTCAGGAGCTTCAAAAAAAACCAACACGGAGTGGGAAACCAACAAATGTCATCAGGGCTTTCAGGACAGAGCATTCTGCTTCTTCCCATATTGCTTCTGGTACTGCACCTTGAGATTTTAGGATTTCCCCCCATTCCTTCAGGAGTCATAGCCCAGATCCCCAGAGATAGGAGCCTAAATATTTAAAACAGGAGCAACAGTTCACTTACTTGCTGCCTTTCCTTCCATCCCTCATCTCTGCCACTCTGTAGACATGGCAAAATAAAACCCACTTGTCTCCTCTACTCCTCTCCCACCTCACTGTCCTCTTGCTGAGGATAGGATGCTCATAAAAGAGGGGATGAAAAGTTGCCTTGCCAGCATTATTCTAAGATTTGTGTAGCATCCACAACTCGAAAGGCACGTGGACCACATAAATGAAGAACCATGGGATGTGACGAGGGCAATACACCAGTGACAGTCTGATTTAAAAGTACTGACTCCACTGACTGGAGCTGCCAGCTGCATTACGTAGCATTTTGAGACATGAGGGGTTTGGTCTGGCAGGTGATACTGGCTGTTTGTGCTGAGCAGTCAGACCAGCCACGCTTTCTTCTCGTTTCCTGACAGGTGTGGGCTTGCCTTCTGCTGCTTGAATTTGCATCAGGGTGTCTGGTCAGCATCCCAGCTGCCAGGAGGAGATTAGCAACCTCCGTGGCAAAGTTTGAATTTTCCATTTACCAGATGGCTAAAGGACTGCATTCTTGTATTCATTTTTTTGTGAGGATATGAACCTTGCAATGGAGGAACAGCCTGTGTCATCTGGAGATGAGATGATGGTGCTGTGCTCTGCACAGGGTAGTGGTTTGGTTCTGCTCAGAGGCTGTAGCTAATCAACTCAGTCTCTCACCTCTAATGAGGCATTTCCTTTCATGGAGATACCAAATGTGGGCTCTCCACAGAATTGCGCTGGTAATGGGCTGTCTTCCAGACCCGGTTAATAAAACCAGCCTTGGGAAGCCTGGTATTTCCCAAGAGATCCTCTTTTCCCCATAGCAGTTGGTCAGACCTGCCTTAGCAACCTGCCATTGCTGACACCCACTGCTGCAGGAGCAGAAGCATAGCAGAAAATTCTCTATTAGAGCTCAATATTTTGGAAAATATCCCCCTTCCCCACCAAATTCACTCAGTTATTAGTCTCTGAGTGGGAACTGTATTCCTTTCCTGCAAGGAGGTGGGTGAGAAATTGAGACATAAAACTGCAGATGGCAGAGGGGTGAACTCATTTCCTTCCTTCTGATCTTGCTGTTTCGGGGCTACACTCAAGGAAATGGAAAGTGACCATTTTAATACACTTGGAGTCTGGAAAAGGTGCCAGAGCACTGGGAGTACTTTCTCTTATGAGCCCCTATATAACTAGAAAGCCTTAAATGGAAAGAAAGGAGAAGCAGGATCTCAAGACTATCCTTGCTGCTACCGTGATTGGCAAAAACAATCTCCTTCTGAGTGCATAGGTGAGAAATTGTACCTCTAATTTGTGTCAGTGAGCTTTACATAGTGAAACTCGGGGGTGACTTTTTTTACCCAGGAAGAGTAAAACATATTCCCAGTTCCAAATATCATCCCAACACCAGTTTCATTAGAAGCACAGAATGGAAACTTTTGGAAGCAAGAATTCCTGCTGTTAGGCAACAGCAGAGGTTGAAGGGTGATTATTGAAGTGCAACACTGGTTTAGCTGGGAGACCAAAGCAGTGCAATGGCAGACACAAAGCTTTTAAGAACAAGTTGGAAAAATATCTGTCAGGCATGTCAAGTGGTCATGAAACAATGGAAATAATGATCAGCTAAAGTTCCTAGCAGCCCTGATTTCTATCACTTCTGGGATGTTCTGTGACTCTTTGGTCACAAGTGCAGCAAAATTTTTAATTATGAAATCTGGACATAACCAATAAAATTTTGTGGCAAATCTAGACATGACCAATAAAACAGTTAGGATTGTAATATTAGAGCTGTTTGTGCATCAATTGGCTAGAGCTGGGCTGGGAAGGTACATGGGTAAGGGAAATATGTGATATACCGGGTGGTCTTTACTCATCCTCCAAAAATGCCTTATGTTCCTAATTTTTTTTCCTATCTGTATTCATTATCATATTTATTTGAAACAATTTTAAAAGGATAAAGTATTATTCAATGGAAAAAGTTACTAGAGGTCTGTTGGAATACTTCCATGAATGCCTCATCTGTAAAAATTACATCAGATCAAGGAAAAGGAAAGTGAGCCGAGCAGAAAGGCATGCACAACAGGTGCAGGGCAAACTGGACAGCAAACTACTGATCCCCTCTGCCAGCTATGGGACACACTGCACTGTACCCCAAAGGTCTGTCCTTGCTGATCTTGGGCCACAGTGGGGAATGGCACTGTCAAAGGGTCCTGATGGACAATGCCTTTCCTTTTTCCTTCCCTGGGGCTCCCATCCACCTGCCTGTGCTGCTTACATCCCCAGCAGCAGAGCACTAAGAGGCAGTGGTATTTCATGTGGGACCACTGAATGATATTCAAGTGATATCCAAGCTACCCAAACTACTCTGGAGCTCATTTGTTCCCCCACTGTTTTCTCTAAAGTGCAGTTTGATGGAGTCTCCATGTTAAAAGCATGTCTCTACCCCTGAGCCACTTGTGCTTCTGCGCTCCCAAGAGAAGCTGTCCCACAGAAAGTGAGTTGTACTTCATTCATCCTACAACAGCATTGACTTGATGAGATGGGAAAAAGCAGCATGCTAAAAGGAGACTCACCTCTGGATGGAAATGGAAAAAAGTGATCATGACAAACAACATCATTTAATTATTTAGAAAAAAAACTAAGCATTGAAGAACCATTTAAAAAAAAAGAAGCCAGTCAAACACACTGTTGGTGATCACCTCTTCGTGCTTTCTGCAGCTCAGCCCATATGCAGAAATGATAGATTATATAGGCTAGGTGTTATTAGAAAGGTTCTAATGCGCAAAACAGTGTGGATGCAAATGAGACTCTCCACACAGACACTAAATGGAGGAGATGGCAGCAAACAAAGTGGGCTCCCAGACTGTTCTTGGAAGAGTCTAGTCAGCTGCCAGAAGGGATTATTTACTGCAGCTGGCCTTGGGTCAATGACCTGGAAGGACTCAATACAGGGATGTTTACCCAGCATTCTCTTGGCCTCAGCAAGGTCACAGGGATGCCTCATGCTAGTGCAAGTCTCCACATGGCTGTCCCCAAGCAGACATGGACCAGGCCACCTCCTCACATCCCAACCAAAGGCAGCAGAAGATACAGGAGGTCAACCCTGCTGGAAACCTGGCCTTGAAGTCTCCTCTGAGAATGTAACTGCTCTGGAAGTCAGCAGGTGCAATGTCTTTCACCCCTTTGTCCTTCAGAAATCAATCATTCTGAATATGTCTTCCTTGAAAATGCACTAACACACATCCTCATGGGTTCTTTAGGCTGGTTAGCATTTAAAAAAAAAAAAGTGCACTGCATGCCTGACAAGTATTAGAATAAATGGTGTGAACAGTAGAACAGCATGTGCTGGGAAAGAGAAGCATCCAGGAACATTTTCAAGTTGGCAATTTTTGCAACTTAGCAAAGGAGACTGCTGACATCCCAATAATCTTCTAGCCATCTTCAGAAAAAAAAAAAAAAAAAAAAGGTGAAACAAAGCCCACACCATTTCAGCTGGATGAGAGAAAAGGAACAGAGATTTATACTGTCTATACTTTCCAAACCCTTTAATTCTGAAGATGATAGACTGAGCTCCATTTCTGCAGATGAAAGAGAGAATTATTACAGATGTCTGCAGAAAAATCCTAAGGCTTGCATTGTCTTCACCCCAGCTGGCAAAAAATGAAGAAGACAAAAAACATATCTGGCAGAACCTTGAGAAATTAAAGACAATGGTCATTAAAGCACTGCTTATCCATTGTTATTGGTTCAAAGTACTTTGTATTCCAGAGCAGGAAAATGAGCTAGAAAGAAAAAAACATAGTGTGGTGAAAGAAATAAACAAAGATATGCTTTCCAATTATGCTCTAAAGAGAGTTTGAAATGGAACTGAAAGGAAAGAGAAAGAGGAGAGAATGTGAATTGCTGAGAGTATGCCAAAGTATTCGTCATCTCCTGAGTCTACCCTGAAAGGTTAGGGTTGTTTTAAAGAACACATTCCTTTAAGGAAAAGAATAATTTCCTAGCAGAGGCAATTTCTGGATGGTCACAAACTCTACCAAGAGAAGCAGAAATCCCAACAGTGAAGTCAACAGAATCAAGGCAGAAGGAGAGGGGGAGGAAAGCTGCACATGAGTCCTCAGGGCAACCCCAAGATTGACCTGCTACTGGAAGAGAAGAGATATGGAAAAGCCTGGCAGATAGCAACAGCTGAGTAGGTAAAGATCTGGGTAGAAAAATGTCAACAAGGAAAGGGAGTAGGAAACAGGTAAATGTTCACTAGAGATCACCCCTCTAGGACACATGACATTAGAGAAGGCTCACTCACTCTTGTCTATGTAAGGTTTGATTAATCTGAACTATATCAGATTTTCATGAAGATGAAGAAGCCAAAATGTTGTCACCTACTTACAGAATTTGTGAATTTTCAGTTCTGAAAAATTTTCAGGGACTCTAACAACACTTAATGAACTAAGGGCTGCTATAGAGAAAAGAGTCGATCCTGCTGGTTCTATATCAAACTCTCAGGCTAGCAGTGTCGCCAGGTCACCTCAAGTTGCACTGGAACCTGACCAGTGCAATGAAGATAACATCACCAACTTTGCAAGTGAAAAATACCATTTTTTAAATAATTTTAATTTATTAAGAGGCTATAAATTTCATTTTTCTGATGTTGCCCAGGAGGGAAGCATGGTTCATGAGCTAGATGGCAGGTTTCATCCCTCCCTAAGAGGAAGACTGCGAACAGAGCTCATCAGTCTGAATAACCACTATGCCAGGACCTCATCTAGAAGCTTCACAAGTTACAAATTTCTGAGCACTCCTAAGCCCCTCTGGCACGCCTAGGAATTAAGGGTGCCCAGAATCTCTGGATGAATCTCTGTGCATCATGACAATTTGATTGACTCTCATCTGGAGAACACACCACCCTTCCCACTGAGTGGCCAAGGCTGTTATTTGGCTCACTGGGACCATTTAATGTGTTAAGCAACTTTGATTGCTAGGCATTCTTTAACATTGGAAAAAATTAATAGACTCAATACTTCAATATGTTATGAGGTAAAAATGCTGTTTTTCAAGGTAAGTGATGATACTTCATATGAGCTCAGGAAGAAAGAAAGAAATGCTGTAGCATTAGTCTATAAATTCAGTTTATCAATTCCAAGCAATGGGTCATGGCTATAATCAACAGACATAAAGACTCCTGAAACAAATTAGTTGTCTTTCATCACAACACTTGCAGCTAGGTTTTTCTAATGTGTTCAAGTTTCTTTTGCTATCTGCCTTCTCAATAGTTAAAGTTTTTTCAGTCTGTTTTTCAGTCTATAGACAGCTAAAGGACTGTTTTACCAGACAGTGTGCATAGTGCCAAACCCATTTTCAGCACATAAGTATATTCATATTGTGGGAATCAGTGAGAAAATCTGTGTGCAAGAAAATCTAGTTTGGAGTTCCTTTGCTTTAGCAAATCCATAACATTAGTCCTGAAATGTGATCCATGTGATTACTAGCAGGGGTGGAAACATTTTGTTGTGCAGGGACTAAATGGAGTTAGGAATCTTAATTTAACACTACCTCATTCACGCTCTTGAGAAGTCAGATCATGGTGTTACGTGCTGTTGGTACAAAAAGAGAATTTAAACCCGTTTCTAACATACAGTTCATCAACAGTTTGACTGGAGCTGCCTCTTGATAGCAACATATTCATCTGCTAATATTAAAGTGTTTTTCATTGTTTTATGAGTTTGGAGCCACAAAACTGGAATTTTAAGGACTGATAAACACACACTAAGCCAAAACCAGCTGTTTCTCCTTGGGAGGTTTTGAGCTTAAGGTTTTGGTTTTCAGTAGCTCTTTTTTCTGAAACAACTAACTCAATATTGCTTCTCACCAGTATCCAAAGCTTGGTTTTTGTTTGAATGCCAGTTCTTACAGTCTTTTATGACTTTGGTGCAAATCTTGATCTATTTGAGGTTTTCAGCAACAACAAAAAATTTTGATTTAGCATAAGATATGACTTCTGACTACATAGTTTCTTTACCCGGAGTTCAGAAATTTAAAAAACATTTTTGGGAAAAATTTTCTTTAATCCTTAATTCAAATTTCTGGTCCATAGAAAATCAGTCTGTAAGAAGATAACAATAGCTGCATATTTAAGTATTTATCAGGAGATGCACATTTCATGGTAGGTAGGTCTTAAAACTCAGTCTTTTACCTAATAGGTGTGGTTACGTCTCCATCATACCAGATATTTTCTAATTCATAACAAGAGAAATATGCACTACCATAACTGGACTCCTTGAGGTGAAACTTTGAGAAAAGTAGTATCTTTTTCAATACCATCAAAAGGGTTCAGGGAAGTGCAAATACACACACACACACCTCCACACACACACACCACTCCCACACTCCCACATCTCTGCCCTCCACCAAAATCCTGAAATATCAAAAACTAAATTAGTTTTGAGTTACATTTCTCTTAAAATATTTTTATTAAATGAGGTCATGACGATCATTTAAGGAAAGCCATCACAACTCAGTGAATCTGGGATATTTGAATCAAATCTGAAACTCAGCTCACTGAAATTTCCAAGTTTCTGCTAGGCGAGTTAGACTTTGAAATTTTTCTACAATTCCAGCAAAGTTTTATGGTCTTTTCCCTAGCTTTTTGAATTACAACTTTTACAGAGTGAAATCATTGCCATAAAGTGCTGCATTATCACATTGCAAAGATATGTAATGCATTCATCATTAAACACTCTCAAAATAGAAATCTCTCAAGAATATCTTAGTTTGAAGATTCACATTCAGCATCAAAACTGAAAGGAAGTAAAAGACAAAAACAAGAAATTCTGAGAAATTTCTGCAGCTATCTCCTAGAATATCAACATGATCAATATTCCTTCTTTCTCCCCAGTGCACTGGCAATAACAAACCTCAGGCCCAAACTGCTATCTGAGCCATCTTGAATTCTCAAAACTGGAAGCTCAGGAGGCTCTTGTGCTTGTGGCTCAGCTTGGCAGGTAAAACGTCCCATCTAATCTACATTCAATTTTTCCTTATTTTCCTGTTGTTTCAAAATTAAACCCTTTCAAACAAATGCTCAGCTTTCGCAGGACTTTTTAACAGACCTCCCAGCTGTGACAAAGTACAAAATGATCAAAACATCAACTATCAAAAATACTATCTGCTAATTCCAGAGGTTCATACATACTGCATAGAGCGTGGTACATAAAGCATGCTGAGGTACAGCAGATAAGCACCTATCTTTTTTAGCTACACACCGTTGCATATAAGCCTTAACTCAGGCCCAAACATTTCCCAGTGTAGTTAGCTGATAAAGATTTTCCCAGCCCTAAAATACTTTGCTTCCTAAGGTCTTGCAAGGAGGCCAGTCTCTTGGAGGCATAAAACTGTTGGCTTTAGTCCAGTGCTCAGCAGCCTACATGCCTAAGGTGCAGGAGCTCTCTGGAGCTAACTACAAATTGAGTTGCTTTATCAATCCTCCTCAAGCTGCAAAAAGTCAAATACTAAGGCACTGGAGAAATTGCAATGTTCTGATACTTCCAGATTTCAGAGAAGAAGCTCGGTAACTTTAATGAAGTTCAGGATTGATTCAAATTTTCCAGTGTTATTCAATTTGGAATTGTTCCTGTCTCCTTACTACCTCCATCATTCTTCTGGGCCTCCTCCATTTCTGAATCATCTTCTGCATGGCAAGGCAGTTCCAGAATACTGTGGTCATCCTTTCTATTTATGAAGACAGTATTAGTTGAAGAGGAGATAGAGCCAGCAATTTTAGGGTGCTTTTAATTTCTTTCATTTCTCAGGTTTTTTGTGTGACTTTTTCACTCTCAGGTCCTGCACAGAAGAGGTAGAACAGTAACTACCCAAAAGGGAGAAAAGCTAATCCATGGAGTGACACATTCATTTAATTAATGTTTTCCCTTCAAAAGTACAACAATTACATCTGCAGGGCTTTGACATTCAACTACATTAAAACCCTACAATTTTCCATGGAGAAAATAGAATGTAATGATGAAAATTATTTTCTGAATAATATTTCCTTTTAATCCATTTTAATGATATTTCCAGAATATTTATTTAGTTTCATAGGGGACAAATAAAAACAAAGAAAGCTTTTTTAAAACATTTAAATGAGGAAATCTCTCATACCCAAATTTGCATTTACTTCAAAATTTTATAGCTGAACTCAAATGCCATCACAGACCTTCCACTAACCCTTAAAATCAATCATGATACTACTACAGGTCCCAATCAAAGTAGTCCTATTGGCTTTAAAGTACCTGTCATGCAAAACAGAATAAGCCCTAATTAATGACACAGTAAAAGTTAGTTCATAGTTGTGGATGTTTTGTAGCTTTAATGAGATTCAAAGAGAATATGCAAGGATTTGGTTCATAATTTTGTCTTCACCAGGGCTCTACCAGACACATGCTATGAATCAAGACTGATCTACCTGCTGCTTTGTAGTTGTCCCACTATTTCCTCATGTCCCTTCACCTGCCCACATCCGTCTGTGTCCTCCCTGTTCCATGTGTTGACAGGAGTTGTCTGGGGTAGGGACTGTATGTTTGCTCCACGGTTGAACAATACCTGGCACAGGTGTGTCAGGGCCATTAAGCAGGACTTCTCAGGTGTCCCAGCTAACACTCACAATGCAGTCAGTGGCAACTGCACATGCACCAGGTCCTGACCTACCAGAGCATGCTAAAGTGACAAATTGCTCCTCCACTGCACTGTTTGAAATTGGATATTGTGTGTGCATGCCTGAAGTTGCACATTAATTTAGTACCTGAAAGGCTTTCCAGAAGGTTGATCTGAAGTAGAATCTGTTTTCAGAAAATCTGTTTAAAAAATCAGTACATCAGTTACTATCGCATACAAAAGATTTTTCAAAAGGGGAAATTGTTCTTCGTGGCACCTGGGGACTAAACCATTTCCTGAACTTTGTTTGCAAAAAATTTTAATGAATATATCTGATATACTTTGTCTGTTATGCTTTCATAAAACCAATTATAAATTCTATCTAGAATTAAACGTAAAAGAAAAACCTGCTTAAAATAATCTTTGGGTACTGAACTGCATGTTCTTTATCTAATTAAGGGATACAATTTTGTATTAGGATTCCACACAAGACTTACTGAAATACTTGCAGATCATCTGGAAGATTGAAAGGAAACTTGGTAAGTTCCTGTGGCTTTGAAACCTTGTAATAGGATGGGTTAGGCATAGGATCCCATGGAAACAGACAGTGGCTAAACGTGTACTTTCTCCAAACTGCTAGCATTTTCCAAATAAGCTAAAAAAATGGGATCTAAAATCACAAATTAAATGTACACCTCTTCTGCCTGAGCATCAACCTCCTTCATAAAAGATGGTGGTACATAAGCTTTGTTTGATCTGCTGTAAAGGAAAGAAAAAAAATCTAACAGTGCAGTCATTTAATATTTCTACCTCCCTTATTTTCTCTGCTGATTTCATATATGGAAAGACTTGCACAAAAACTGACTACTCTAATAAAACCAGATAAATCTAATACAGCATGCTGAGGGCTGAGGAGAACAACTAGAATTACACTGAGCTCTTTGTTGGCATCAGGAAAAAAAGGATTAGAAATATCTTTTGTCACCTGGTTTTCAGACCCTGCCAGGCTCACCCACTAGGCATCACACAAGTTATGTAAATACTGTGTGTGCAGATTTTGTTCATTTTTTGCTCATTGGCAATTTTTTTTCCAATTTTAACTTACCAGTAAGCTCTTATAATCATAGTTAGGCCACTATAGAGCAGTGAGCTCATTTTCAAAGAAGCAGATCACTTACAGCTCCCTGGGACTCAGAGATTTTCAGAAGCCAAGAACTGAAAGTCATCTGTATTTTTGATTCTGAAATATTCAACATAAGTACTTGAGGGCAGCCTAAAAAATCAAAATATGTACAGCCGGCAGATGAGCATTACATCACGACTTTTTAAAGGTGCCTCAGCTGAGACTCCTTGATGGCCTCCAAAGAAAATTCCGTGCCTGGCTCTGTCTGTGCTCTATGTATTGCAAGGCATGAACCCATTTGTGCTAATGATTACTGCCTCCACCAAGAGCGAATAGTTTTTTTAAAAAATTAATAACACAGTAGTTGCCTTTTAAAATGGATGCAATCAACTGTTTTCCTTGACTGTAAAGCTAAAATTACTCAAGGGCAGCAATTCTGGTATTTGCTGTGGTCCAGCATCACGGCATCTCTCATAGGATCAGCACCCCAGATAAATGGAAGTACAGAAAGTATCAAATGAGTGTGCATACCACATCAACACTCACTTGGAGATGTTGAGTTGAACTGCCAGGATATCAGACTTACACTATTGGGCATTTCATCTTTGGGAGGATTTAAAATGTAAGGTGTTTACATATGCAGCTGCAAGCTGAAGAACAGAAAATAACTAACTTCTGTGCTTTTATTCATACGTGGATATACAAAATTTGTAAGTTGCAGAGGTGAAAAGTCTCTCCCTATACTTACAGCTGCCTCCACATAATCCTGCAGGTTGGGTTTGGTTGATTTCTCCTTAATAAATGTGTCCTACTGGCTACATTCTGTAATTTTCTGAGTCTCTTGAATGGTCACTAGCAGCTCCAGCAAGCAGTGTTGTTGAACAGCCAGGACAGATTTCCCTCTGTAAATGCTAATGGCATATTTGAAAAGACACAGAGTACTTCTGAAGAACTTTTTCAAGAGCTTAAAAGTTTGTCAGGACATGTCTCTGTTCTTCCTTGTTCTTTTTCTGAGTTGCCCTTACGGAGGTAGTGAGAATTTTCACCAGGGAAAAAGAAATTCCTTGTTTTATAACCCATAACATCAACCTCCGTATTGCTTCCCAAGGTTGTTTCTGTTTTGAATCATCCGGTTTGTCAAGTTGTCAGCTGTCATTGCCAATGGCAGCAAACCCAGCAGCAAATGTCTCCTACCGAGGCTGATGCCCTACAGCGGCCTGTTACATGGCTGATCCCTTCAAGGTTCAATCCTCAGCACAGTCTTTGCTGGAGCAGCAGTTTATCAGCAAACACGGAACAACCACCCATTGCACTGCACTTCCCAGCACACCGGTGAACGCCATATATGTGACAGATATTTGGCTGCTTAAATAAGGGGGTTTTTTTTCCACAGCACCTTGGTGCCAGGGAATAGCAAGAGCAGAGCTAATCACTAAGAAAGTTCATGAGGACTCCTAAGGCTGAGATGCCCTAGAAGAGCCCTGACTCTTGGGGTCTTCTACAGTCCTGGACTCCCAAGACCCTTGCACAGCTAGTCACGGCACTTAAAATGCAGCAAAACTCCAAGTACAGCAAGAAATATAATAATAGTAAGCACTGGGACCATGACAGCATCATCTACAGATGTATTTTAAAGGTACTAGGAACAGCCTGCCTTCAGCACACACTTAATTTGCTAGAACTTTTCTGGTTCTGTTACCTATGACATGTTGATTTCATCTTTGGGAAGGAAAATGGTGAAGAAATCTCAGCAGAAATATGATACAGAGGACAAATCTTGGCACAAAATTATAGCCACTAATGAAAACACTCCCCCAGTAGCTTGCTCATAGTCTGTACATTGAATCTGCAAGCTATATTCTAGCACCACAGCTGTAACCACCACAGTCACAAATACAACATTTTAATATCTTTATAATGATGAGGACCTGGGCATTGAAACCTACAAAACCTAAGATATGATTTGGCCTGACCTTAGGAACAGCCTGAGACAACAGCACCTGTTGTTGCAGGCTTCAATCTGCAGTTAGGTTGCCAGGTCACAATTACTTGTTTCTAAAATAACCCCTGAAATGCCCAAAAATTCAGATCACTGTACGTGATAACCCTTCTTATAGGACATCTGATCCCCTACTTTCTAGGTAAGCCTTCTCAAGATTGACTATCATTCTGCATATACTGTGAACTCTATTATAAATCAAATGTCTGGGCAGTCCTACTTTGCCCTTAAGAATTAACAGGGCCTTTGGAGGGAATTATGGCCTAGATTTTCATAATCACCACTATAACTTCAGTAAATTCAAAGCAGTTTTCAGCACTTCCCTTAGCATCAGCAGAAAGCTACAATTCAGGCATTTCAGTAGGTTTCTTGTAAAAACTGTCCAATTCTGTGCGATAGCAGCAGAGCTTGCAGACATCAGCTCAGAAGAAAACAGCTCTGGGAAGGACATCAAGAGATTATTTATTCCATCTCCACCACCTAGACAGTCTCACACAGACCTGCGTCATTATTAGGTGTTTTGCTAACTTGCTCTTCTTTCTGAAGAAAGAAGCAGGCTGTCTTCAACAGCCGCCTGCCCAACAGTTTGTTTCTCCTGTTAGAAAGGTTCTCCTTGCTGTTTAAACTGAAACTTTCTTTCCGCAACTTAATCACCTGGTTCTAATCTTACCTGTTATGCTCACAGTGAAATAATTACTCTCCTGAATTTTCAAGGTTTTTTGAAATAGCTAGACATAGCTGAGAGAGAAAAATCTTAACCTCACCCCTACCTCCCAGAGCTTTGAGGGACCCTAATTCATTCAATCTTCCCATGGTGACTGAGCTCCCTAGACAATTCTTGTTCTCTGCCCCCAGGAGCCCCAAAGTCAGAGCACTGGTTTCCCATCAGAGACTTCAACAAAGCATGGGCAGCAGCTTAGAAGGGAACCATGTCTCCCAAACATACTCCTGTTTATACATCACACTCTGGTTTTTTGCACCGTAGCCTGTGGCTGGTTGTTTACAGCAGCATGTTCTGTTCCTGAACATCCCTCACAGAGCCATCCACACTGCACATGCACTGCATGGGACATGGAGCGAGAGGTTTGTGTTCAGGTCAAGAAGATGAAGCTTGAGTACACATTGTGTATTCACAGTGTTTTGTGACCTGTGAACCCAGATGTCAGGTTGGGGAATCAGTTTTGCTGCCCCTAGCACAGAATATTGACCTTTACATTGATCCAGCCCAACAGTCCAACATTAACCTCAATGAAGTTTTGCTCCTTCTCCTGCTCTTGCTTTCCTTCTTCTCCACAGCCAGCATTCACATGTCTCTCAGACAGACTCACATCCCACTGCCAAAGGTATGTTTTGGCCAGAGACCAGGCACAGAGGCTGGCTGCCTCCCCAGGTGGGAGACAGCCACTCTGGTGCTTGGGCACTGGGCTGAGATTGTGCAAACAAGTGCTCTCTGCCAGGCAGTTCCACCTCCAGGCAGCCGCCTTTGTTCTGCCCCTCTCCTTGTCACCTCATGCCTGCCGCTGCCCTGTTCTGCCTGCAGTTCACTTAACTTGTTTTCAATCACCTACTAGGAAAATGGCTATGTTCAAACCTCCTGCAAGCCAGATGTGCCCCACTGGTTGCCAGGTGAAATGCGCTAATCTCAAGGGACTTGAAATTTAGGATTGCGTTAGAGTGTTCCTGCGTATGACCTTGTGCAGCATTATCCCAGTTCTACTTCTTGCAAAAGCAGAAGAATAAAGTCATTATGAATGAGTGGAAAAAGAATGAAACAGAGAAGCAGCTGAGGCAGAGCTGTGTTGATCACACCAGGCTTTGTTTTCTGTATAATGTATAGTCTTATACTCCTTTGGTGAGAGGTTCCACTTTGAGACCACACGCTGTGCTTCCTCACAAAGAATTCACACCTTTTTTTTTGCTTCTCCTGTATCCTGTAATGAAAGTCTTTTAGTCTGTGGTTGGTCTCTGTGTACTGGAAAAATAGTGGATGGAGCTGAGAAAGGAACCATGAAAGCTGTAGCATTCAATCTTAAGTGGAGCAAGCAGAATATGTAGCAATGTCAAAATCACTCTTTACAACTGTCTCAATAAAACTTCATGTTGTTGAACAGTAAGAGTATTTGTGCTTTTATTATTCTAACTAAGATTCAATTAAAATCAGGAACAGAAAAACAACAGCCCTAAACTGCATGTGAACAACTGATCATGGACAATGATCATGCACACAAACAAGACACATTTTTCGTATCAACACTCATCTAAATCTAGCCACCCCATCTTTAAATAATCACTATGGGAATGATGCATAGTTCATTTCTGAAATCAAAGTGTGAACTATAAGGGACAAATCACATGGCACCTTGCAGATACATGCTCTTGTACTGAACTTAGAATACAATGTACAGAGAGACCTCTGGCTTAATTAGCTGCCCACTGAGCTAGGGTTGGCTTCTATATTTTTTTCTCCATATGAAACCACAGTGCTTTCTTAGTACATTATTTCCACATGTGTTTATATTGCTATCCTTGCCCCTTGATCCAGCATTTTAACTGAGCATTCCTGTCTAAAAAAAGCCGTAAAGAAATGTCTATCCACTTACCTAACGAATCCATCAGCTCAGTCCTCCCTTTCCATCAGTGTGAGCCAGAAGAATCCCCAGGAAAATCCATAGTCTCCCTAGTAGGCGGCTGTTGAGAATCAGATCAAGAGACTCTTTTTCACGTCATTTTATTCCTCTTTTTTAGGGATATGATTTCTCATTCTTTGCTTCAGACATTAAAATCCTTACCTCAGTAGCCGTGCCTAGGATCATGGCTGGTTTCAGGACGTGAAGGCCCAGCTCAGGCTGGAGGGGCGTGTGCTAGCACAGCACAAGCAGCAGGGCACTGGGGTCTGAGCATGAGCACCACCAAGCAGCACATCCTCGCCATGGGATCATAGCTCTCGGAAAGGTGTCCATGGGGCAGGACAAAGATGAACCACCACTTAAGCACTCCTGATACATACATCTGCCAGACACTTCTTGTGTAGGAAGGGATGGTATGTCTGCACAAATATTTACACTTGAGCTCCGGTTGTTTCTACATTTTACCTAGTAGCTTGCTCCAAAATCACTTTTCTAGAGACTGGACTATCATCAGAATATCTTATGTTCCAAATTTGCTTTATTTAGGACTATTACCAATATTGAAACAGAAAAAATTATGAGAGAAAGCCTTACTAAAGTCTAACCACTGTTCCTCCTCATGCACACAGCCAAACCTCATACCACAAAAAGCTATTAGGTTGGTTAAAGATTATTTCAGCTTCATAAATCTCTGCTGACAAGTCCCAAATGCTTTTTATTCATCCTGGGTTTGAGCTGATCGCTACTCCTCCAGGAGACCAAAGAATATTTTAGTCTTGACAGGTCATAAAGACTCTCAAAGAAAGCGTAGATCTGTGACACATGAACAGAAATGGCTACTGAACTTATAGGCAAAATGGTGAGGGGCCAGGGCAAAAGAGGTAAGTGAGGCTGAGCAGTTCCTGACCTCAAAGTTGAGATGGGCCAGGAGGCTCTTTCAAGGGCAAGCAGGAGGAACAGCAAGAGAAATATGAGGAAAATTAGGAAAAGACAGTGTCATGGAGACCAGACTTCTAAACCACAAACAATGGCAGTTAAAATAGCAGGTCGCCTGAAAAAGATTCTGCACATCAATTCAACTATGTTTGTACCAAATATTTTGGCATAAAAATTTCTTGGTGCTCTTTTTACTTCCACTTCAGCAATTTGCTCTGTATCTGGACAATTTTCTCCTTTTCACACAACAGTACAGTTCCTGACATTCTCCATGACCACAAGGGGTCTATCTGAACTGAGCTCATCACGTAAGACTATTTATGCTACCTCTATTACAGATACCAGCAAACTTTGCAATACTTCATGTTGAACAAAATAGTAAACTTTTAAATTGAGGTGACTGTTTACAGCCTGACCAGGGAAGCCACTGTTGTAATACTTTTTAAAATTCTATTTTATTTATATTATTAAATTCTGAGTTTTAAAACACAGATGAGGAAACCTCTAAGAAGTGCAGAGGATGGGTAGTGGTTAGCAGTGTACAGAAACTCTGATCTACTACTAATAGCTGTATTGTTACACAAGCAAACATTAGACATATATTATTAAAATTCATCTTTAATAGCATTTAAAAATTGCTATGGCAAACTTTATTTGAAGAAAAACAAACAAATTACAGTCTTCCAAACTCCTTTGAAACAGTCTAGTTCCTTAACATTTACTTTATTACTTGAAAAGACAGAAGCTATTTGCATAGTTGGCATGTTAATTCACCTCTTTTTGTTCAAAACAGCTCACAAAAGCATTCTTTTCCTATGATTTCTGATTTGATAAAAAGTGGAAATGTGAATGATGATCCTAATTTAGATGAAATTGGGTATCTGACTATGTCTCAAGGCAGTCATGAATTTTAGTTTAAATTGTTTAAGGCCTGATACGGAAAAAGAAGAGATGTGCCAGTCAGTAGGACATTATACCTGCTCATATACTTCCCCTGAGCCAGCATATTTTTATTTTCTTCTTTGTATTTAGTATCCCATACAACCTAACAAAACTAAAAACCACAACAAAAAAAACCCAGTTCATAATAAAACATTATAAGGTATAAGCAATGCTGATGAAGTATTTGGGTAGATACTAAGAAATAAAATGAATTATTTGAATTTAAAGACAAATACTAAACTGGAGTACTGGTGACTCAAATGCAGCACATGAGGAATTAATGCTCATACCTATCTTAAGCTATCTGTAGGAGAAATAATCATTAGATTAATCTAATACAGTGCACTATCAGCCTTTATTGCCTAGAATAGCAACAGCAATGGCATTTCCATTTGGCACACAGAAATACATTAAAATGAATAAGAAGCAATATGGAAGTAAAATATTTTGATATGGGGAAAACAACTGCTGTTATATTTTATGGCTAAATTAAGCATCTCATTTCAAAATCTTCAGATTTCATAGAGATGGTTCACTGCATAAGGTCTTATGGTAGAAGAAGAAATGTTATAACAAAAATAGTATTAGTCATTAGAATTAAAATTGAATCCTCTTTCTTAGCGTTTCAGACAGAAAAATTATGCCATTGGGCACTAGTTGCTTTCTAATATAATTTTTCCTAAAAATAGAACATTACACACTGCATAACACTATAGTGGCTATGTATTATGCACATGCTTGATGAACTGGAGCATGTGGTATGGAAGCTAACTGGGAATATCTGCTTGTGTTTGACAGAAGTTGTGCCAGGGGAGGTCTAGGAAATTAGGAAAAATTTCTTCACTGTTAAGCATCAGAACAGGCTGCCAATGGAAGCAGTGGTGTCACCATCCCTGGGGGTATTTAGAATGAGTGTAGATGTGGCCCTTGGAGACGCAGTTTAGTCCCGGACTTGGCAAAGCTGGCTTAACGGTTGGACCCAATGATTTTAAAGGTCTTTTCTTACATAAGCAATTCTATGGTGGTGCCATGCTGGGCACCAAAGCAGCCATAGAGCTGGCCCAGCATGCAGATTCTGAGGTGCTCTAAACCCGTTAAGCAGCACTCATTCCCTGTTCTGTACAACAGCACTCAGTATAGATCACCTCTAAATGACACCTACATTGAAAACTGTAGAGAAACCCTCAGCTAAGATCATGGATGACAGCAGAGGCAGAGTTTGTGGGGGAACACCATTAAAATACATTATAGCTTTGTTTTAGACTCAATCCTAAATAAATATCTCTTACTGATTCAATAGCATATTAAGGACCCTAGACAGACCATGTCCATTGACACCCTGTGGCTGAAAAGGGCATGGGAAGTACCAGCAAACATTCAGATTTCAATGAACAGCAGAAATGTTCAGACTATACAACATGAAGACTCCATCACAAAATACCTTTTCATGACTGTTTTTAGCATCACTCCTTAAAGCTCCTTGTAGACCTTATTGCTAAAGAGTTCCAAAAGACTTCTTGTTACAAGATTTCCTATTAACTTCAGTGGGAGCACGGCCCCCCTAACATCCAAAACGGGATAAAGCAATGGGGATAATATATATGCTGAGCCATTGTGTAAAGGTTCCCACATAACAATGAGGGAAACAAAAAAGTCATTATGCCAACTAATATTCCATTTCTGCTGTTCCAATCACTGCCAACACAGTACAAATTTTATCCTCTGCAATTCATTCAAAGCACCAGCCACTACTGCAAAGTGACTAAAGGCACTGATGCAGGAATTTTAAAGGCCACCTGGTGTAAATATCTGTTTAAAGTTGTATAATGTACACTGTTCCTTTAAAATAGCTTGATAGAGATGCAGATTTGGACGCCTGCAATATGCCTGCTGTATAGAATGAAGTAAAATAAAAGAGGAAGTTTACTCACTGACTCCAACAATTTCCCTGACATGGTGAATTATGACTGATGATTCTTAATATAGTGTGCAAGACAGCCAAAAGTCATTTAAGAACATGTGTTGTTTGTCTCAAAAACAAATGTAAGGGAATACTAGTAAAAGCTGCACTGTCCAAAACTCAACTAAGCAGTTTAAATCTGTTTTTCTTGGAGGATTTTCAGGAAGATTGGACCGCATGCAAAACAGAACTAATTTATTCCTACTATCTACTGCAAAAGAGCAAGTTATCTTCAGTACATCTTGTCTAGAAAATAAGCCCCTTTATCCTATCATTAATCAGGTACCAATGTCCCTATTAGAAGTCCTGCATATAGTAAAACCTGGAAGTATGTGAGCTTTGGGTTTTTGAAATTATATCAAAGGGGGGAAAATGACATATCAAGTGTGCTGTTCTCAAAGACAAGAGAAGACCAACTTTCATAGGTCACAAGAAAATTAAACCCACAGCAAAACACATCCCAGTTTAGACAATTTTTTTTTCCAGATCTTCCACTTGGCACTTTATTCATAAATAAATAAAATATTTGAGATGCAAAGATGTGTTTAAGTCTGTATCTTAGTTCTCCTTAGCTTTGGACCCATGTAACCAAGTAAATGGCTTACAGAGGGTGAGATTCGGCATCCTACTAACTAAGCAGTGTGTTTGGCTTCAATAAATACACTGGGTCAGGCACCCTGCTCAGGCACTAATTAACTACTCAGAAGGTCAAATCCAAAACACACCAAGGACAAGTGAAAAGCATGAATGACCATGAAGAACCAGGCCTAAGCTCTGCCTGAGAAATGGGACAGAACCCCAGATTTGTGAAAAACATTGTAAATTCCAAAACCAGGTGAAATAAAACAAATAACCCCATCTAAACTAGTTCTGAAGTTAAAACCTATACACTGGTATTAGAAGGCACCCCCAGTTCAGGAAGTTCAAGCCTCTTCCCATGCTACTATGCATAATTTCCTTTGTGAACAACCTTATAGATGAGCTTAAATACAAAAATACACATTTTAAGCAGTAGCAAAAATTGAGTAAGAATTAGAAATTTCTCAAGGGAAGTGCCATATTATTACATGTGCACAAAAACACACTCCGTCTCAAAAAGGTATGAAAGAAAGGGAATCAACAGAAATTATAATTTCCACCTCTCTTAGTCAGCATGAGAGCTATTAACTTCAGTTTAAGTAACTATGAGTGTAACAGCTTGGCTGCCTTATCATAAAGAAGAAAGCATTAGATATTACAGGTAGTGTACCAGAAGGACAGATTGGCTGCCAGACAAGGAAGGCATTCATACACTCAGGAGCAGTGAGCTCCCAAGCTCACACATTTCCACACTCACTAAGATCTGTAATTCTTCCGCCATGTGCAAAGAGCAGATTCGGGTGTAAAAGTGCCTGCTACTTTTCACCATCCCTCTCCTCCATTCCATTTCAGCAGAGCACTTGAGCATAAATGGATGTGGTTAAAGTTAAGCAAGCATGTGAATGGTCTAGCTGGACTGAATGCAATATGCAGCCCATGCCTCCTAAAAGCCTCTCCCACCGCCAGATACAGGGGGCACAGATGGCATCCAGGGGCACCAACTCACACGGCACTGAGAGCAGTAAACAATTGTGTGGGGTTGTGCCACCTGAACTGCTGACAAGACAAAAGCGCAAGACATACATGATGTCCCAGAGTGACATTTCTAGAGACATCAAAAATCCAGAACAGGTTCAAAGCAAACTTCCTTCATCTGGCCATAAATATATGCCAGCTGACACCAGCATTCTCACACAGAAAGAGAACTGCATTTGTTTCTGAATAACCCTGGAAAAATGAAGTCTGAAAATCAGACTTTATTTTTGACACATTTACTGTAAAAAGCCTTTCAAAGTAAAATGCATGAGAACATCCTGAGGCCTTATTTTCAAGCATGATTAGCTTATGAATTGACAAAAAAAAAAAAATCTATCTTCTCTGTAATGATTAAAAAAAAAGAAGACAGATAATTTTCTGGAGCATTCTGCAGTTTGTAAATGCAGTACTTTTTGGCTCTTGGATCTGCTCTGAAGCCAGCTCCTTCTTTTTTTTTTTCATATTATTTCTTTCATAATATTCCCCATGAGAGCACACAGAGAAATTCAGTATTAATGTTAGGTGTCACATCTTCAGAACAGAACAAAGTGAGCTCTGATACCAAGCTCCTATCATTGCTTATCAACATCCTAATGGAGAAGCAGATAGTGTTTTAGAAAAGCATGGTAAACTGACATGCACCCCTAAAAAATGAGCACAGTTGGAAGCTGGGGTAAAAACAAAGTGGGGATATGGAGCTAAGTTTACTTTTTATCACACTGCTTTCTCAGTAACTCTGTGCTTCTTCAGAAAAGAAATTCAGTATGAAACTAACACTTGGAAAGCTTTTCCAGCAGAAACTTGTAGAAGTTTTCTGGCACAGCCAGAATTTACCATATGGGCCAGCCCAGCTCTCCCTGAACACAGCAGGAGTTTGGTCATGATAATCACTAAAGACAGGCTGGTATCTGAACATAAAATTTTCTTTGGATAATTTATGGAAACCTTAGATGTGAAACATAATCTGTTTCCTTTTACAGCACCCAACTGCACAGTAAATTTACATGAAGGACAAAGAGCACACAGAACAAGGAGGCCAATGAAGAGTGCTGAAGCAAGGCTGCAGAACCATCTCTGTGGCAAAGGCTGCAATCACTTTCACAGAAGTCACAAGAGCTTATACTTTGCATTACTTCTGAATTATAGCTTCTCACTGCTCTTCTCCCTGTTCAGAAAGGTTAGTTAACATTAGTTAATGAACTTCTGAAAATTAACCAAGAACCTAGCTTCAAAAAGAAATAATTTTTTAAGGATGCACTAAACTCTGACACAGACCTCATCATACACTGCAAAACACTTCCCAGAGTTGGTATTTAAGCCCAGCCATTACATGTTTTTCTTCACCCAAAACACCTCCACATACTCAGGCCAATGCCTGGTGAAAGGCACACTTGCATAGACTCAAACTCAACTGTTAGACACAATATACTCACAAACCTCGGACAAACATTTTGCAAGGGATTTTCCCCCTACCTACATGAAAAGGAACTCAGATGCTTTACATGGCAGGTTGATGGCTCTAACATTTAAGAGCAAGGTTTCTCCTAACTGATGCTTTCTCTCACCATCGTGTGGGAGCTGTAGCTTCCTGAATCTGGGACTGCTTACCTCACCTAGGTCCTGCTTTTGTATTTTACTCTTTTGTTCCCTGAAGGGCTGCTACAGAGCCAGACTAGACATCTGAAAAATCATATTCATTTCAGAAACACCAATGCATGGTGATTGCTGACAGAACAAGCTTTTGCAAAGTTTCTTTCTCACTGTGGCTTTTTTCCTTTTTTTTCCTTCCAACTAGAGACGTAGCAACTTTTATTTTTAGTAGTAGCATTTTTAATTATATTAATTTTCATTACAAGCTTCAAGGTATTAAAAAAAATATGCAATTGTATGGGCCAAAATGTTTACCAAACAGTGACACCCAGCTAGTTATAAAAAGTCAGGTAAGAGAATACTGCTGTACTAGCATCCAAGCCAGCTCTTACACCTATGCCAGTTGTACTATCTGCCACAACAAAATCACATTTATCAATAAATGCCACAGCAGGAGACCTCTAGGCATTTCCTAGCTCTGAATATGACATGAATCTCACATCACCACATAAAATATAT
Source organism: Donacobius atricapilla (assembly GCA_013397315.1). Classification (NCBI taxonomy): domain Eukaryota; kingdom Metazoa; phylum Chordata; class Aves; order Passeriformes; family Mimidae; genus Donacobius; species Donacobius atricapilla. The sequence goes on from WBMY01007763.1 coordinate 355,697, forward strand.
CCCTGCAGCTTGGGTCACCAACTACAACAGTGATAGAAAATAATATATTAAAATAAAATCACATTCCTGTATTAGACAGGAAAGAGTTCTCCCAGAAGAACTCGATTATGGCATATGTATAAATGTTGACCATTAATATATCTGTGCTACATAAAAATAGGAATGGTGTCCTGTAAAGTAATATTTGCACAAATAATTTTCTTGAAATTAAAGAAATTACAGAATTGATTGCATCATATAAATGTTGATCCTTAATATTAGTTTGCTAACTGAGAATTTATGGATTACATTTGTTCAAATATAATAGAAATATTTACACGTGTGCATTTATCTGTGACTTTACAACAAATGTATTTATTAGCCTATCTAATGGCATTCTTATGAAAGATTAGGTCCTAAGCTCTTCTCCCAGGAACCGGAAAATAATTTTGGCCACAGATTCTAAGTCTTATGTGTTACTCTCAAATAAAACCTTGCTTTTTTTAAGCCACTAGCCTTTAAAACATGCTCTAATTAATGGACAGTGTACTTCCAACCAATAATTTCCTATTTTACTTTAAAGTTTTATGAATGAACAAGAATTCCAGCCTATATAGAATAAATGTGATCTTCATCTAGCTGAAGTAGCACACATCATATTTGGTTGTCTTTTATATTGTGCTAAAAAAGCATGAAAAAAATTGCCTATACCACTTTTTTATGCCTTTTCTCAAACCAAGACCAAATTCTTAATAATGTATTAGGTGGCTCATGTAATGAAAGTCTAGTATCTTCTCCAGCAGCATGTAATTTTTTCTTGCTTTTAATTTTGCCAAAGAGCTTTGTACATTGTTGCCCATCTCTAAAACACACTCTACACAACACATACTACATAATGCATATAATACACTCATACACAACAACAAACAAAAAACAAAGAAAAAGCCCTCCAAAAAACACAAACAAACAAGCAAACCAACCCAAACCCCCCTCACCCCCCAAAAACCCCATTTGAAACTTCTTTTTCAATGTACACCTTTTTTAGATAATAATAGAAGTAAAAACATTGGCATTTTCTCCCAGTGAAGGACTCAGTTTAAGTAAGGAACAGATGGCAAAGCTACTCCAGAGGTAATTACTAACTTGGTAAGTGAACCACAGTGAAGCTCTTTCTTCATTTTGATAAGTTTTGGGAACATACTGGGCCAGACAATTTACAACAGTTGAGGAACCAACCCATTAGGACAATAAATATGTGAAAACACTACTTACTACTTGTTAGCAAATTTGGCATGTTAATGTCCAAGAATACTACAGTTCAACACAGCTTTTTCTTCACTAAAATTTCCCCTATTCCTACAAGAAGAAACCTTCTTTTAAACTTCTGAATAATTAATTACCTTCAAAATGACTGACACTTACTAGGTTCATAGTAATCCACTACAGTCACTGAAGCATCTTGGATATTTGCCACCTTGAAGTCTCTCACAGCTGGAATATCCACACAAACCTGTGTTTCATTTAGCTAGAAAAACAGAAAGGAAACATCCTGAGGACCCTGGGGATGATGGTTTCATGGAAGAGATAAGGAATTTTAGTTCAGTGGTAGTCCATTTCTAAAGGCTTAAGAGTCAGGATGCATATAAAGATTCTTCTCTCATTTGCAGTCATTTTGGTCAAATTACAGGCTTCTTGAAACATCTGCCTTTTCATGTGAGATTTTTAAGAGACCTAATTTAGAAACCCCTTACAAATACACTTGAGTTGCACCTATCCAATCTGTCTCACTAAAAAACAGAAGAACTATTAATTCCATGCAAATAGCAGATGTTGATTTCCCCAAAGAAGACAATCATAATGTCTTTCCAAATTTAAGCCTAACAATGTCAGAATCAAGATTAACATCACCACAAACACGTTTCTTTGTTATTTCCAACTTACAGAGTCTATGTATAGGTTGACTTTTCCATTGTCTTTTTCCATCTTCTTAACTGTATTGTCTAATGGAACAAAATCTGGTGACACAGAGAAACCACTGAGTAAGCCAACCTCCATGAGGACCATACCACTACTGGGAGCCATGCCAGAACCGAAGTACCTTTTCAAAACACAGAGACGAAGAAACTTTCAGTAGAAATACAGTAGCCCACTCTCCAAAGAGAACATTTGATCTTTAAGTCATAACTAATGAATGCCTAAAAATACTTAGGAAACAAATGGAACAAAATACTGACAAGAAAATTTCTAATGATAAAGCGCTAATAATTTCTCAATTATTTTTCCTGCTAATTTTAGCCATATGCAAAAGCTGGTTTAGCACTGAGAAAACTGCAATACAAAAACCATGTGAGAGCCTACATTGACACCATGAAGAACTTTCAATAGGCATCCATTAACACAGGTTTATATTACAAATATGCAGAAACTATTGCAATTAAACACATTTCAAAAGAAGCAATTAAGAAACTGCTGTATGAATTCTTGTAGTGAAATATATGTACTACCTCTTATGGATGCATTATTCTGCTTTTATTCATTTTGGAGGCCAAGATACAGATGTACACACCAAAGAAGTCTCCCATACCTTTTCATATTTCCTTCACAGAGACGGATGATTCCATTAACAAAGTCATCACCAAATTATTTCTCAAAGCTTCAGCTTTAGAATGCATAGCCATGTTATTAATCCACATTTGGAAAAAGATTTAATGAGTCTCTTCTTTTTTTCCTAAATAATGCTTATTATTATATCTTCTTCCAATGTGAAAACCAGATGCTGGAGTAAAAGTTTGCTCTATTGAGCAAACCTAGTACATTGTGGTGCATAACAGACGTATAAAAATATATTTATGGTGCTCTGTGCTACAAGTGTCACCTGCAAAAGATGCTACTGCTTTAATTACTGTAGGTAGCAGAAGAGTTTCCCCAGCCTTAGCATGGAAGGTAAATGATTATTTTTCCACTAGAATAGATGTGTCTCCAATCCTCATTTCGAAAGCCTGGCAGTACTGAAAGTAATTAAACTATTACTTTGTAGAGCTGGGTAGTTAAAAAAAAAATAAAAAGGAGGAGTTGCTTTCAAAGCAATGCTGTTAAGCCTAGTTGATTCAAGGCAGATACAACTTTGAAAGAAATACAGCACAACCACTGACTTCAGTTGGCTCGCAAGATTAGAAACAAATGAAACCATCTGTTCGATGATGTGCTGTGCCAAAGTAGCTGCTATTGAAAACAAATAACTGAATTGGAACTGGATGTAATTATTTCAGCATAATCACCAATAAGAGGAGAGTAAAATACCCAAGCTGTATAGCCAGCCTGGGGTGCTACTAATACACCAACAAGGAACCAAACTATCTTGGTGCTGTCAAGGAGTGAATCAGATACATCCCTAGAATTTCTGAGGATCTGGCTCCCAAAAAAGGAAGAGAGGCAGCTTTAGGGGAGGGTTGTGGTACCATCTCTTTAACTCCATGGTCTCTTAAAAAAAACATCATGCAAGAATGACCAGTAAGAGGAAGATAGACTTGAAACTTGTACCTGAAGAAAACAGATAATATTTTCAGTTGAACTTTATATTTCAGCTCTTCAGCAATATGAGATCAGAGTGAGACCCTCTTACAGATGATACATAGAAGAGAAAACAAAACCAAGCCAGTATAGGCAGAAAGCAGAAATGAGAGAGTAAACAGAACCATCAGTGATCAGTTTCCCATCTCTGGAAAAGGTATGTGGACAAGAAGATTTATTAAAAACTAGAAGGCCTGGGTATCTGCCTCCTAGAGAGTGAGTTAGCTCCTCTAACCAAGAATCACTTCAATTTGAATGAGACATCTGCTTTAGTGTCATAAATAATACCCAGTTAAGCTGACCATAGACAACCACTATCAAGCTGGCTGAGAGAAGGTGGCTTTTCTCCAGATTAAAGAAAAGAAAAGAAATGGTGAAGTTGAAGCCTTCAGTACGTAACTATGCATATCCACAGCTAGATGCATACACACAGCTAGACTATACATACCTGCTCGTTGAGATTTCAGCAGTCTTTCTGTATTGGTTTCTCTACTAGAAAGCCATATCATGTTATAAAGATCATAAGGATCATTTACGAATATAGATAAGATATAGATATACAGTTTATACTGAAGAGGAAGATGAGTAGTCTATCAAGCTCAGCAATCAGAGATGAAGGTATAGCTTCAGCAATTTAAACAGACTTACTCAAAGTACCAGTCCACTTTCCACAATAAGAGTTGATGGAACTGATTTTGGAACTAAATGTTCCAAGTAGTCTCTTGAGGCTGCTTTTCAATGTCACTAGATTCCCCCCTATTCTTTGAACACTTTGCAATTCCATCACCATCCTAGAGGCTTCCCAGAGAAATGGAGCACTTATTCTCTGTATTTTAAGTGAAAGGTCTCAGCTAGAGAGTCAGATTGCCCAGGAAAGACTTACCTCAAACCCAGCATGTAAGCCCTTTACATGTCAGGAGTTTGTGCTAGAGTTTAGAATGCTGTTAACACTTCACAGAAGAGTTTAAAAGAGAATAAGCCACTTCTATTTCAAGAGCTCTCATGTATTCTAGTGTCTCTGCCCACAATCTGTGTCACTGAACTGGATACTAGAAACATAAAAACAGATCTCTGGCTTTATGCCTTCTGGCTATTTCCCAAATTAAATCAATCTCTGTACTGAAATCATATTCTCTATAGCTGACTATTTGTACAATGGTGTCACCTAGAGGATCCATCTCCAGTCACAGCTCCCTCACGGCAGGCAGAGCTTAAGAACTGTCCTACGCATAAGGTGTACAGTTTAAATAAGTAGCAAAAAAAGGGTGTAGATGAAAGGCATGTAAGAGTAATCACAGGGGATCAAGTGCTACTTTTCAAATCTTGCATTTACAAGGAATGTAACAAGATGTTACATATATAATATGTATAATGTCACAAGAAGAAAACAGTGTTTCTAGAGGAAGCATTCACAGATGAAATCCTTAAATACAACAAAGGCAGTCATCTCAGAAACCTTCCTGTGGCTAATAAAGGATAGAAAACAAAAAATATATCTATATGGAGAGAGATTAAATATTGTCTTGGGTTTTGTATGAAATATGCAGTGGTCTTTAACTACTACTATAGGAAATGCATACTGAAGAAACTTCCAGAAAACACTTTCAAATATACCTTTTAAATATGTGCATGAACACTTCCACAGCAAGCAAAATGGAGGCACAAAGCGGTCAAAGAAATAACTTGATTGACTGGCTGACCTATGCAGTTCAATGTCACCTATTCTCATGTGATGCAAGTTCTATCCAGGTAACACCAGGTGGCTGTTCTGTGGCCCCCGAGATGATACTTGAGCAGTCTAAGCTCAGTTCCTAGAAGCTGATTACTGAACAAGAAACATCACCCCAGATGCACACATTCTCCCATATCCTCCTGCCTATTCTGCAAAAAGAACAGAATTAGCCTGGGTGGAAAACTGACCACCTCTTTCAAATCTAGAATAATGTACTGTATTTTATTACCAAGTTCTTAACTACTGGCGAATGAAAGACCACGAAGACAGTTGCACAATAATGCTATGTGAATTTATCATTATGTAAATATGGATTTTGACTTCTGCCAAAATTGTTCTAAGTTAATTATAGAGATGAACAAAGAATGATTATTTCATAGCGTTTTCAGCACTTCAGACTTCCTCCTCTTTTTGCAAAACAAAGTATTTACTTCTGTATCAAAAGCAAAGGATTCTTTTCAGAAAGGTAAGAGTAATAGGCTCTTGTCACAGTTTGCTGCTCAAATTAGAATGCAAAGATACTGATTCAATTTTCAAGTCTGTCCACACTCATCCCTATAGCTCAAAAGCACTTACACTAAAGAAACCTTTGAGGGTTTTTTTCTTGCATTTTGCACAAACTCTTCTACATACCTCTAACATTTATGGTACCTCCATCTTTATGCATACTAGTAAAAAAAAAAATATCACCTGGACAGCAACAATTTACTTATGAATTGATTCTTAGTTTAACTACTATCATTTGTGAAAAGTACTTTTTATTTTCTTCAGTTATAATCTATATTCCATATATTAGTAAATTCATACAAACAAATGGATAATTTAGTTTTATTTAAAGTAATCTAAAGTTGGATTATGACAAAGATTTGTATATACACCAAGATGGTAGAAGAGATGCTCCAACTGATTTACCTACCTTGTGCACACATTCAAAGTCAAGTGGTTTTTATCATCTTTATCATCTTTTACATCAACATTCAAGTCAAAGGCTTCTTGACTTTGGACAGATCTGAGCCTCTGATTGGTGTGTTTTGTGTTGTACATAACATTGAGCTGTGGATTGCAAGTACAGACATCAGGTGACACATAAAGCAAATCAATGTGGTTTAAGCACTAAGTTGCTAACACTGTAATGCCAGAGGAGTGTTCACATGAGAAAGCACACATTTGCACAGACCTGCTAGCCTATAACTGACTTGCTAACCTATAACTTGGACAAGCCCCTGTCATACCTTTCAATTTGGACTGATGATCTTCCATTGGCTACCCAAAACCATTGCACAAGGACAGTGATTTTCCAGAAGCACTTTTCATTCCCTTTTCTTTAGCCAAGCAAGATGCATGTTGGGATCTTGCAAGGGGAATTATTTTGGCCATTTTCTGCTTATTTTTCTACTAAAAGCAAAGAAAAACCCCCTCACCATGCTATGCGTTTTATCTGGATGACTGAAGAAACTGTCTTTAATTTCTGATTTTCGCTTTTGCTGCCATGTCTCTCACTTTCTGATACAAAAATTATGGTCCTTGTTTCAGTCTCTACACATAATTCCCATTGCCCTGCCCAAAATTGCTGAATTTGGCATGTTGTATGAATGCAGAGTCAATTCATGTAGAGGACAACCATGGCACAACTGTGAAGATTTATCATGTACAACTGCTCCACAGGAGAAAGCAGTACCAAGGATGAAACCAATCTAGAAAGCCTGCCAGTTGAAGGCACACAAAAAGCAGTGCCTCAACAATCCGTCATCATAGAAACAGAACTGTTTTAACTTTTGCCAGAAAAAGCTAATGAATAGGAATTTACTGCCAAGGCAGGATGTTCTGAAACCACACACTGAACAGGTCAACCAGCTAGTATTTTCATGGAATATCCTATTGCTGTTATGGTCTGACTTTCTTTTCCCTATTTCTCATGACAATGAAGGAAAATGTTTTCACAACACAGAGTTTAATTAAGGCTTTCTTCTGTATACACATTCGCTTTGGGGACAGAAGGCTACTATAAAGAAACTCACATTAAATTAAAAAAAAATGAGCCACTGAATTTCTTAACTTTTGAAAGGCAGCTGCCAAAGAAATGGTCCAATCTTTTCTACAGTGCAAGCAGTTCTGGTGGGAGGTCCAAGGGGAGAAAACTAAAAGCTACTGTTCTGCATGAGAGCTGACACTATCAACTGCACTACTAAAAATACAGCACATTTATAATCCCTCAATCAATGCCTATCCTTTTTTTTCTTCACCTAGCAGATGTGAATTCAATGAAAACATCTCCAATATTTTCTGTCCCTTTTGGAGTACTCAACATCCACTCAAATGGTAATGGAGAAATAAGTGTGCATTTCATCATGTACCTATTTCAGTACCATCACCCTAAATAACATTCAGTCCTCTGCCTAAGTCCAGCAAAAATACACTGAGTGGAAAGAACAGTCAGTATTTCCAGTAATGAGTAACAGGGAATTCTGAGGTTTTTTCCTTCATTCCCTCTCTATACCTGATCAGGAGACTGAGGAGATCTTGTTCACCCTTTCATCCACTTCGCCCACACTCACCCTTGTTGATAGTTCTAGATTGTAGTGGCATTCTCCTTCCTTCCAAGAAGTCATGGGCCATGCCAATTATTTTAGTCATGTGTCAAGACCAGTTCACAGTGGTTCTAGACAGCACAGAGTCTTTCAAGACTTTCAGCAGGCCTCCTAGGGAAGATTGCTTCTTTGACTCCTTTCTCAAGAGCATCTTTCGTAATATCCTAACCCATCATCTCTTCCCTCTTGCAGAATAAGTGTCTTAGGTCATGCATGGGATATACCCACATAACAGAGAGACGAGCTAGGAAACTTTGTTGACAACAGGACCAAAAAGCTGTAAGTAATTGTCTGCCTTTACAATCATAATATCCAAAATGAATATATTTTATCAGATCCTGAAGGGTCAGGATTGAATGTACTGCCAACTTACACACACAGACAGTGAGATTTCACAAAAAAAAAAAAAAAAAANTAGAATCCATTCTGTTTGGAAAGCACGATGTTTCCATTAATGGATTTAATCTTGTATTGTGTGATATTTAAATGAATTACTGTTTTGACACGCTACATTTGGCGATAAAGTCAAATCCCAGAACAGTCACCACTGTACTTTGACGGGCCCAATGAAACCCAGCTGAAGAAATGTGATTGCAATGTCATATGCTATGTGATTTATTAAATCTGATCCAGACGCAGCCTGTGTCTGGGAAAAAGAGAAATCTCAATTAATGTCCTCAGCACTCTTTCTTTTAGAATACCAGACCAGCCAAAGGAAGCAGAAGGAAAGAACTAATCTCAGCAAAGAGAAGGTTTTGGAGGAACTACTCCAGGGTGTTAAAAGCAATATTCTGAAACAAGTCACAGCATCTCTGACTCAAAGCTTCAGGAAAAGAGGCAACAGCACAGTGACCTAAATGAAAAAGGTAATCTAGCCTTCGTTCCTGAACAGTAGTTCTTTGTGAGCACATCTCCATGCTCATGCAACAAACCAGGAACTTAAACCCTGGTGCTACACACTCCCTGGGCGTGCTCCCACCACAGTCAACTGGCTATTCTTGGTGGAAGACTTCTGCCCAGTCTCCATCAAACACACTGGTTTGAATGTGAAATTTTCTTGCTGGAAATAATGTAATTGGAACCAATGTGTTTTCATGAAAGGTATTAATTTTCAACAAATCAGTGTCTCCCAGTAAGAAACAATTTGCTGAGGAGTTTCTGATCAGCTCAGCTGACAAACTAGCTGACTTAGTATCAGGGAGTATTTCTCAACAATGATTAGGGTTAAGTAGTCTTAACTGTTCTGGAGCCCCACTTTGTTACATTCCACATAAACACACACATGGCCACACTGAAACCACAGATGTGTGAACACAGTCCTGCTGAAATGTTCATTCCTATCTTGGCCAGCAAGCCTGAATCAAAATTATCCTCTGAAACTTTTGAACTTTGCAGTAAACTTAGTTTGTACTTCTGGGAATTAAGAAACACGGGTTGCGATTTGTGGCATGGTGTGTTTTGCAGACTGGTGGTGAATGAATGAGGTGTATCTCCAGCTGCTGTTCACTGCTGATAGGCAGCTGTGAAGACTTCTTTAAAAAGTCTTTTATCCCAAAGCGTATTTACCAACTGTCACCAGGCTTTTTTTGCTTCCCAGATGCATAAGAACACTAAAGTGAAGGACAGATTGGACCGAGCTTGAGATGGAATCTGACCTGAAATAAAACTCGGAGACATTTAAAAATGGCTTTGGATCAGTTTTCTCAAGTATGACTAGTAATCCAGTAGGAACTCTTGTTTTGCAACACAATCAGCAAGCATAAGTTTATACCTTCAATAAAATGAGTCTCTCACACTCAGAGACTAGTATTTCTGCTAGCTTTTCCAAGGCCTGCTCTTTCACTCATGTGGTCCCAACCAATTCAGATATGGTACTTCTCCTTCCACTTTCTGCCATGCCCACGCTTTGGGCTGATGTTGTGTCTATTACTATTAGTAGTTTGCAGGATCCCTTGACTCTGTTCTACATGCTATTTCAGAACACTGTAAAAACTGCTGGAGAACCTAGCTGTAATAATCTCTTATTTTTAGTTTTTGCTGCTTTTTACTTCAGTGAAAGGAAAATAACTCTCATAACTTGCAATGCAATCTTACTCTGTACTGATCTGTGCCTTATGGTTAACCACAGGTTCCCAATGAGGCATTTCTGCCTAGTCCACATACCTGTTTCACTCTGAATTCTGTGCCTGCCAGTGTACCACTGCAGTCCTTTGTCTTGCAAATGGAAATTGCGTTTCTGGAGGAGGAGAGGGCTGCTTTGATACAGCTCTGGCCCATGGAAGTGCCTCAAAACTGTCAGTCATCCAGTAGTACTTAAAAGGCTGGATTGGTCAGCAGTACTTAAAAGGCCATTGGTCAGAAACAATGACAGGAATATATCCTTACTTTATTCACAGCATTCCTCAGTTAGTGAAGTGCTTCATTACTGATTTAAGACATTATGGAAGACTGTTCCTATTAACATGTTTTATTAAGTTTCCAAAATACACCTTCCTTACAGAAAGCATATCTTTAGCAAGAATACCTACTTGATTGCCTGCATTGCCTACCTGAAAGACAGCAAATCCCATTCCCTCTGCTGACACCGTAATTGTCATTTCTTGCGCAGGGGGAATCTGCAGGAAAGATGAGTAAATCAGTATTTTCAAAGTACTTTCAGTCAGCAGACTTTACAAAGTTTTACAGTACCTCCTTAGTCTGAAGCAGGAAACGGTTTCGAGTATCAATTGAGAATGTTTCTGGCATTTCCAAAGAAGGGGCTGTCACTGTTATATCCATTTCTGTTTTGCTTGATGCAGTGAGAGCTGCAAACAGACTCAAGGCATGTAGAGCCACCACTGTGTCCTGTTGAGAAAAACAAACCCTTCAATATTGGAAAGAAGAAGCCAGTTCAGCACATAGACCATGCCTTGGGGAGGTCATAGTCCCTGCATCGACACATTTGTTGATTATGCCGGAATCTTCCTGCAGCCACCTCCATATCTCTGGATTCCCCTGGCATGAAGGTCTCAGCCCAGAAGAGAGAGCAACATAAGACAAGAAGTTAGCTTGTAGAAATGGAAATGGAGGTGGGAGCCAGCTTAGACAGTTTTCTTCTCGTGCAGGGTATATGCAACACCTGACAAGCTGAAAGACACAACAGTCAGAATTACACACAACACCAACCATGGAGAAAGACAGAGAGGAAAGTAACAATATTTCTACTTTCTAGATTCATTTAGTGACTATGCGTTAAGTACTCAGTACTACACAGGAGTCTTAATCAGGGTGCCTTGATCATTGACACAAAAGCTACTGGTCTGAAAAATTATTGACACTAATTTTAACAAAAGGCTGAAATGAATTTTTATCAGACATTCAGCAACAATTTCAAAGGGTTTCAGCCCAGTTTACCCTCTGTATTTGATCCAAAGGTTTTGTGCAATTGTTTAACCACTGCAGAATATACTTACAAACACACTATCATATATGTACCTAAAATTCATTTTTTTTCATCTTTGTGTGTGATTGTAGGCTTAGCTCTCCATGTTTTGAATATAAGAGGCAGTGTTTGAACAGCACTGTGTCCAGCACAGTTTAGGGAATGAGAATTTTAACATCCACTACTTTCTGGGAAGAAATGGAGTAATCAAATATATGTGTTTAATCTTCTCAGGGATTTTTATTGTTCACGCAGTTCATTTTGCACCTATTTTTAACCAGTCAGAGTGAAGAAACTAGCCTTTCACGCTTGGCATACAGATACTTTATTTATTAAGGCCACTTCAAGTAACAAAATTCTAACATGACAGGAATTCATTCACTACAACATGGTGACTGTGGCATACCTTAAGGGGCTAGCATGTGCTGACTGTTCACTCTAATTGATAAAAAAACCACTCTCCTTCCCATGTCACATCCTTGTCTGAGATGACCTGCTTCACTGATTTCTTAAAATGCAGAAAGATCAGCTGTTCAGCAACTGCAAATTCACAATAAGCTGTATCATGTATACAGATTATGGTGAATTACTACACCCTAACTTATAAAGCATCACACATGCAACTTAATACTTTCCTCCTTATTGTTCAACAATACTTTAAGTTTCTTATGTAATAAACTCATGGAAGGAAACACTCCAAACATTATTTTTTAAAGCAATCTTAGAAGTTAAATAAAAAACTATGGAGTCATTTCTACAAATTAAAAAAGGCATCTAGCAAGACATTGGAGTAATTTTGAAATCTAAACAGTTTAGACTTTGGAAGAAGAAAAGGATTAAAATAATTTCCTAAGTCTACCCTCAAGGGTAAATGATATGTTGCTAAATTTTCAAACTTTTAAGTTAAATAGGTTTCTGGAGAATAGAGAAAAGCTTTTTAAACTCATTTAGTGCTTCAATCAACCTCTCCAAATAATAAGCAAGAATTAACACATTAGGAAAGCACTAATACCTCAGGGGAATCAGGCTGGTTCTTAAATTGCATTTTACTCAGAACACATTTCTCTCAGATTAATACCAACCAACATCTGAAAATAATGAATAGCCTGTACACCTTGGTACTAAGCAGCATGATGAAATGTGACATTCTACTGTGACCAGCATTTGCAGATTATTTAAAAGCTAGTTTAAACCAATTCAATCTAAAGTACTATCTAATTTTTTGGATGCCAGCACAGCTTACAAGATGCGGCTTCAATAACATGGAAACCTGGAGATAGTGAAGATTTTTCGAATTTCATGGCCCATCAAAAATCTGTGCAATAATAAGGACAAAGTACATTATTAAATCAAGACCAACTGCCAACAGAGGGATTAGGTTAAGCTGTTTTTCTAAAACCTACTCCCTTTAGTTAAAGGCTAAGTTAATAGCCTTTCAGGAGTTTGAGGACCCACACATGGTAAGAATAAAAAGAAACTTCTCTCCTTGGAAAGAAAGTAAGCATAAATACTCATCACATACTTATTTCAAATATATATTTAATTATTTTTCCATGGGCATTACTATTTCTTCTTAATTTGTTATTAGTACGTTATATAAAGAAGGTCTCCCTCTAATTCTCTTTTTTATTAGACTTGGCAAAAATACTAAAACTGGCAGTTCAGGAGTAAGATGCCAATACTGCAAGCTTGTACATAACCAAGGCTGTTACAATGCAAAACAAAACTCAGTAATTATTATGTAAAAATGTTCCTCTTTAAATTTTAAATATACACGGCTTGTTTAGAAAGTATAACAAAATCCCTTAAGACAAGATACTACCTGAGTAGATGAAAATCCCCCAAGGTGATTTCTTTGATGACTTAACCATTTCATAATAGGGATCCCCTCAGCTAATCTGTCTTGATCAAAGTGAGAGAGCAGAGCGTATGCTGCAAGTTCAATATCAATGGACCGTGGCTGCCATGAGTCAGAAATTTCAGAATCAGGTGTTACCCAAAAACGAAATTCTCCTGTAAAAGGAACCAATAATAACCTCAGATTTACAGACTGAAGTTTTTTGGATTTCTGGGAAAGTCTTAGGGGAAACCTCTTCATAAGCACTTACTCATGGGCTCTAACATGGATCTATGACATTGTGTTAATGCTTAGGTGTGTGTTCCAAAAGGACTGACTTAAGTACTTCCTCAGCAATTGTCTGAATCTTGATACAAAAAAAGCTGTAGTCCAAAGAGTCACTCAACTGATTTCAGTGAACTTTACACTGATCTTTTCCTTGTCAGCCTGAAGTGGTCACATAAAGGAGCCCTTCTGAAAAGGCCACCTTTGTTGTTCCAATGCTCTTTTCTCTCAGGACCAGAGAAGGCACCTCAAGACGGCACAGCTGCTCAATAGACTCATTCTTGAACGAAGCCCTCCCAAAAAAATTACTTCTTCTCTTTCCAGAAGTGACTGTCCAAAAGGCCTAACTCAATAAACTTAAATGGACACTCAAAAGGCTCCATGGCTAGGCTACAGGACAACAGTTACTATTTTGAGCCAAAAACTTCCATTTTTTATACTCCATATGGTCTGTTCTTCCCCCAAATTAGGAAAAAGCATTCAGCTGAACTTGAAAGAGGTTAAATATTCTGAGATGACAGGTCCCCAGAGAAAAGTGCAACAGACCTCTGTATTGCCTTATAGAAAGTCCAATATTTCACCTCTTATTTCCAATACTCATTGCTCCTCAATACCCTCCTGATCTCTCCAAACTACATTGGAATAGTTAACTTCATCTATCTATCTCTCTTTAACCAGGCTGATCATATGAGTGTGCACAATAAAATAGGAAAACTGACAAGTCATGTCCTGCAACAGCATCACAGTACTCCTATCAGGAGCATGGTAACTGAGACTGAAAGCCCAAGCCTTGTTGTGAATTGTCACTCATTTATGGACACTTCTCATTAAGGCTGTCTTGGAACCTCTTAGTTAATTCTCTATATCATACTCTAAACAGATTTGAATTCTGAACATACAGCTCTAGACATATGATAGACATTTTTAAACTTGATGAAAATCTATCTGAGCGACTGTGTAAGAAACTTGTGCGGTACCTTGGTGTTCTGCTCTCTGGTTCAGCATATTCAGTGCCTCCTTTGCTCTTGTACTTTTTGCCCAGGACAATGCATATGTCACAAGTGCCAGTGTGTAATTATCTGAAATGCCTTCTTCTAATTTATCTTCTAGAAAGTTTGTAGCAGTCTTGATGGCATAAGCATGCTGGAAACGAGGACAATATTGAAGAATGTACAGTGAATTAAATATATCTTGGAATAGTAAAATGTAAAAGAAAAATTTGAACTTAACCAGAAAAATTACCAGCCCCAAACCAGAGCCAAGAAATAATGAAAATCTCTTGCAGAGTCACAGATGAATCTCAAAGGCAAGCCTTTTGACCTGGCACTGCCTTTATGAAAATGAGTAATTTCAATTAAATCAATTGGAACATTTTTAAGACCAGGTCCCCCCAAGAAATTTCTTTGCAAGTTCTTGGACTAAAGTCATGACAGTATTCTTGCTAACAGAAACTGCCTTTAGATTTTGCAAATATAAAACTGAAGGGCTTAACACAACTTTGCATTGCTTTGAATAGGTAAGGGATGTTTAACAAAATGAGGTTAAATTTTGCCTATGTTCAAATATGCCTCTATTTCTAATAACTACCAAGTGTTTGCCAGGTATTATGAAAATTTATGAAGCATTCTCGTAACTATGAATCATATTTATGAATTCCAATACCTGTTTATCTGGGAACCCTAGGAGGGATGACATGATGTAAGCTGTGAGAGTAATTGGATTATTGGTGCCTCTTTGAAGATCACTGTGTAACACTTTCCCAGGCTCCTCGAACTCTCCGTTTAATTTCTGATGACGGATAATCCATTTAGCTGTATCCATGAGTACATCCTCATCAATATCTATGAATGGACGAGCTTGAAGGAAACATCTCAGTACAAAAGCTGATAACCTTGGGGAAAAGGTTCATCAGGTAAGTCCAAATCAGCCAGGCACTACAGCTTCCTCTGTTTCAGATGATATAAGAATACTGTAAAGCATAAAGTGTTCTACGCACCCCTTCCAAGCAGAGCAAAATGCTTGCCTCACCCAGATAAGCAAGTAGATTAAACTTAATCCACAAAAAAATGAAGATATGTCCTTGTTCCTGAAGATCACCCCTTCTGCAGCTGCTATGTTTCAAAAACAAATATAGACTCTGAGTCTGTCAGCACATGTATATCTTTATTCAAACGTTGCTCTCCTGCTTTCTGCTGCTAGACAGAAGTTTTAGTTTACAAAGTAATGTAGTTACAAGTGTGATGTTAATTACCACCATTATCCTTGTAATGATATCCTTGAAACAAGGAGTTGTTAAAGTTAGTTGTTAGAGTTGGCCTAAACACCTAGTGAAAACCAGGCAGAAGGCTAATATGGCTGGAAACTTTTACCAGCTTCATAAAAACTTTACACATGTAGGGAAAATAACTAAAATACTTAAGTTCCACAATGATTCGGCAGAACTACTCACCATGTGCTCCCAGAGGGATCCTCATTTCCAAAGGCACTAAAAGAGCCATCATCCCTTTGGAAAAGCAGCTGTCTTTGGTATCCTGAAGTGGAAAAGTAGAGACAGGTACTGAACACTTTCCTCTCACACGGGTTCCAGCACAAACTGGAACTGTTAATATGAAGCAAGGTGCTTTCTAAGGCTGAGAAGGGCACAACTTAAGCCTGTATTTCTTAAAAAACCTCTCAAATATACAGGAACACACAAAACCATGTAGACAATTGTGAGCAATTGTTGCCCTGATTTTTTCAGCCTTCTCTTCTCTTTCACAATTTCCTGTTTTGGGTTCTTTCTCACGATCTAGTCTGTAAACACTGGCCAATGTTACTGTAGTTTCAAGGAAAGTTTTCATTCTTGTTCTTAGAGATACGGACAACTGATGGACAGTTGTCTTGACTGATGGGATGGGGAGAGGTGTCAACCTCCTCCCCCAATCCCTGGCCTTTGTAGAAATACTATAAAATGGAGTCAGACTTTTCAAATAAATCAGTTTTTAGTTCTTGCCCTCTAATCAAAGTATGAGTGTGTGTTCGAGTGTGTGTGATGAACTGCGTCAAGCAATAACACAAAGGATCCATCTACAAAAGGAGAACCAGAAACTCCTGCGGCTGCTCATCAGCCACCCAAGCGGTGCAGAGATGTGCTCCCACACACCCAGGGGTCCAGGAGCAGAGCAGTGAGAGGAGAGCAGAGCAGAGAGGCAGCTATAGTTCATTGCTTCATCATTTTGGTGATCTTGTGTACCTACAGAAGTGCTCTATCTTCACAGCAGAAGGACAAGCAAAAATTAAGTGTTTTCCACTGGAAGGGCAAGGCTACAAATGCTGCTGGAAAACCAGGCCTCCTCTTCAGGTGGCTCTTGCCAAATCAGCAGGTTTGCTATCAGAAAAAGCAAGCTGGAAGAGGTTGTTCTGAAATGAGTGAAAAATTTCAAAAGACCTGAAATCCTGAGAAGAATGTTATCCTAAGATTCTTTCAATATCCTGAATAAGTGCTACTATCTCCTGATGGCAGGACATCCATAATAAAAGGGCCTCAAACGCTCACTGGCTGCCCACAACCACCGGTAGCATTCTTGTAGATGACTTCTGTACAGAACCACTGTTCATTCATATTAGAAATTAAGAGCTTCCTATGATATGCTACTCACTGTACTATCACCCTGATTTTCAGCCTTCTCTTCTGTTTCACAGTTTTCTTAATTAGATTGTTTCTCATGCACAGGTGTTGTAAACACTAGCAATGTTTTCATAAATTCAAAGAAAGTTTTCATTCCTGTTCTTAGAGATATGGACAGCTGATGGACAGTTGTCTTGACCAATGGGATGGGGAGAGGTGTCAACCTTCTCCCCCAATCCCTGGCCTTTGTAGAAATACTATAAAATGGAGTCAGATCTTCTTAATAAAACAGTTCAAGCCTTCTCACCAAAGTGTGTGTGTGTGTGTCTGTGTGATGAACAGCATCACTGTACCTTCTAGTATCTAAAGCCCTTCTTCCCTTACATTTTGCCTGCCATTTGTGAATCCAGAATAATAACATCCATTTATAGCATTTCATGACACATCTTTTCTTTCCCTCCACTTCATCTTTTCCCTTGGTTTGACTATTTTAGCTATTATAATTAAGAAAGCATACTCATTAATCGAAGACCTGATAGATACAGACAGGCAGAAAGAAACTCTCAGGCAACCATCATAAGTCCTACATGAATGAATTTACACAAATACATCCCACGAGGTCCATCCAGCTACAGGGGTAACTACAACCCTGAAAAATGTTCCTTGCTTTCACTGATAAAGGATTAATCACCCACTTCCATACCATCCTGACAGTAGATACATAGTGAGTGAACCATACTGAGGAACAAATGCCCTGGTCCCTCAATCTAAGTGTCAGTGTAAGACGAATTCCTAGTCATGGTCTGTCTGTAATAGAAGACAATGGGAAATAAAGCTGTGAATCTGCTACACTATGTTTGGGTACCTTCCAATGTAACCCCAGTCACAACAAATTTAGCTTTTGGGTCTTCTTTAAAAGAATTTGCAATCGAAATTTTTGCTTTTAATATAGGAGGTTTATTATGTATTTAGCATGACAGTGACTAATTGCATCACTAAAACTGGTGAATCTTTCAGATACAGAGACACCTGTCATCTCAGTTAATGATACTCTTAAATGGAAGGGGAAAAAAAGGAGGAATGAGTGGCATTTCTCCCCAAGAAAAGCAGAAGTCACTGTCAAAGTTTAAGCCTCCAAATAGTGATCTATAAGGAGCACAAATACATGTATATATACAAACACACTGATTCCTCTTCGAAAGTATCTGACTGCAAGGCCTGAAAAATAAGGTCTTCTGCTTCTTTGCAGAACTGGCAATATACAGCAATAAGTATTACAATCATCATTCTGCTGGTAGTGTAAAAGCACTGGACCACAATTTTCAGCCTGCTTAACAAGGACTGCTGAGCAGCCCATACACAAGCACAAATTCATCTCAGAATGTAAGCTTGGGAGGGATCAGAAAGATGAGCAGAACCAGAGGGAGAGAGATCACTCAGCTATTTCCGACATTCTGTTTGCTTTCGTCTCAGTGCCAGCCCTGCTGCAGTCACGCAAGTCTCCCAAGACGAGCGTATCTAACATGGGAACGCCTGCAGGAATGCTGGAACAGGAGACCTGGAGGCTGCCAACCACCGCGCGCCGTCCAACGGGCACTCAATCTCACGTGAAAAATGAGACTGCACATCTCAACACATGAAAGTGGAAAGGCAAGGAAAAGAAGGATCCTATTATGAAGATGTCCACTGCTGTTCTCAGAGGGTTGGCTGGAACCCAAGAGATGTAAGGAGGCTCGCTGAAGAGAGCTCATGAGGCTGAAAGAGGAATGTATCAGGATGGAAAGGATTTCAGAAAGATGTGAAAGACTAAAGGATCTCAACTTCTAAACGGCATGGAAATTCTGTTCAAAATCTTTACCCCTTTGGGTCTAACAACAAAGCTTCCAGACCAATCAGTTTTGGTTTTTTTTTTCAAAAAAAGGGATTTAAAAATGGGATTTGTCATTACTACAATTAAGAAATGTGCTTAAAAGGCAACTTTTCTTTGGCTTTGCCTTTGTTTTAAGTAAATAAAACTGCTAAAAGAAAGATAATATAGCAGTTTCTGCTAGCTATATGATCCCTTTTCACAAGCATTTAGCCATAAATTAAGATTCTGATGTTACTTTTTTAAATACTTGGTGAATTATGACATGTGAAATAGTCTGTTTTAAATTAAACCTCATAACAATCCTTTCAAAAACTGAGCCTATAAAAATTACATCTTATGCTAAAGATAAATTTCAACTTAAAAATTACACTTGAAAAAATAATCAGTGCAACAACAGAACACAATTATTAAAATAAAGAAAAACCACTATTTTTTAGATTATGGTTCTTTTCTATGTTAAGGTTATAAATATTTCAGCATACTTACTGTTTTGGCACCTACAGTGCTAAAAACTGATACCTCAACTCAAAGAAGTTAAGAACACAATACAATCTGTATGTAAGTGACATTTACCTTGTAAACCTGTAATTTTCATTTGCTTTGAAACAACTTTAAAAAATCCACTACTGGAAAACTTCAGAAAACTAAGGTACTAAAGCTCAGTCTTAAAAGAGTGACAGATTGCTAACAAACATCAGAATAGCTGTTTACGTAACACATCCCTTCCTCCTCACTGTACTTCTCAACTAAACCATGTAGTAGGAAGGGTTTAAAAAAAAAAAATCATTTAACTGCTTTGACAGAAAATTGGAATCCTGATGAAGGAAAATTTATTTTGAGCTGTGTCTTTTCCAAAGGAAATGTCAACAACTTTAAAAAAAATCAAACAAAAAAGATTTAGAGAAAGTAAACAAAAATTGAACATGTCATCACGATGGCTTAGCAGAGGTGTAGCTCACATGGGGCTGGTGTCACTGCTCTCCGAGAACCAGGCTCAGCATGGAGACTGACACGTGGCCAGTGTGGAACACCACAGTTAGACACAGCCTGATCCAAAAGCCAGAGTGCAACTGTGGTCTCCAAACTTTGTGATGTACTGGATTATCTCCCTATTCAAATATACAACAATTTCTAACTAAAATTTTCCAGCTTTTGATTTCTAGTACAGAGTTCACTTCTGACCAAGCCTAGAATTTGTTCAGGCAAAAAAAGCCAGTCATGAGATCAAATGCCACTCCTTGAGCTGTACAAGAACAGGTCAGCTCAGGATGGTGTCACTGAAGACATGGGATGAACATGGTTCACTCTGCTCACTGACTCATTTTAAACTGCTGTGCCTCAGGCAGAGATAAGAAATGTTTGCTCATATGTGGTTTTATCAAACGAGAAGTAATAACCATCTAGGAAATCCATGTGAATTACCTTCTAAAACGCATTTCTCATCTGAAAAAAAGCAATTATACAAAACCAATGATTTTTATCTGAGAAAACTTGCCCTTGTAAAGAAAATAATTTGCTGTCTAATTCTATCAGCCCAGAATAAAGAGGAAAATAATGGGTTTCTCTTCCAGTTCTCATCACACAAATTGAGCAATATTTCAAACACCAGATGCAGAGTCACAGAAACCTTTTTACTAGAAAAGGTTCTCAAAAATCTAACATCTTTCTTTATGCATACAGACCTTTTCTCATAAACGATACCGCTTTTGATCTAATATCCTCTCTCAGCTGCCTGGTTTTAATCAAGTATTGCAAAACATAAACATTTGGAGCAAAATTGATCATATTCTGTTCACCACAGCCATAAGGCATCTTAATCAATGATGACAAACCGTTGATGGAAGGCCCAAGTAAATCACCTGAAAGATAAAAATTCAACCAAAATAAACTAAAGCTTATTGCAAATAAATGCATACCTCACACATAAAGGGTAGTATAATTTAAATCAGGAGAAAATATGATATATTAGGAATGTTTCTACTAAACATCACTAAGCAGGCAGAAAAGCTACTTCATCTACTGATCAACTTTATGCCCACTGACACAGCTCCCTACAGACCTTTCAACTAGAGTAATTTCAAACAGTTACCATTAAAATAAAAACAAAAAACCCAAAACCAAACAAACAAAATCCCACATAATCACTATCTATTTAATCCAGGAAAATGTTTCCATAGTGGTATGTATTTGAAACTTCATTTATTTCTTCTCACACCTATAGTTGAGCCTAGGTGTCACAGTAAACAACAATTAGTAAGGTTATAGGTATCATTCTGCAGACACCATCATTAGAACAGAATGATACCTAGCAAACTTTGCAGGACCTTTCTGACCAAAATCCAACTCCCTAACTCTGAAAATACCTTACTAACACCATATTGTCATAAAATAAACAAATTAAAGGAATAAAACACTCCATCCATAAGGTCTCCTTATCTTTAGCCTAATGCCTGACTGTAAATTACTGTGACTTAATGATTCAACCTACTAATATTGCAGTTATATAAAAATTAATGCCATAATTAATTCCCTAATGATAGAAACAGAGTAAGTTAACTCTTACCAACAGCAGTGACCTGCACTCTCTCACTGTCACTTACAACATCAGAAGGAAAAGTGAATTCCAAAGTTTTTGACACTGCTTGTCGTTTATTCCCAGTCAAATCCAAAAGGACTGTCTGAGAATACGTCTGTTCCAATCCTTCAGCCTATAAAGACAAGGATTATGAGTATCCTTCTGTAGTTGATCCTGCCCTGAGCAGGAAGGTCATGCTGCTCCCTTCCAACCTCAACCATTCTTTGATTCTGTCATCTTAAGCTTTTATTGTAGGATGAGATATACAAATGTTGACCATCATCCACTGAAATAGAGCCTAACATGAATCAGACTTAGACATCCAAGGCTAGGCTAGTCTGATCAGTGTCTCATTTACCAGAAAGTCTGGAGGCTAAAATACCATCCGTAGCAAAATACAGAATGTTAACCTGAAATAGGCTCTGAATGAAAGCCAGATGTATGGCAAAATCGACTGCACTTATCCAAAACAGTTACCAGGCCCACTCTCCACAGGTTGTCAAATTAGCTGCAGCACCAGGGGTTCAGTGATACACAAATAGCTTTCACCTTGCTTTCAAGATGCATTGGGAAAACTATCTGTAGTAGTGATCTGTGCGTTCACTCCTGGAAGGGGATCTAAAGAATTTTAAAGGACTTTTAAAAAATTATTTTATAAGAAGTGTTATCTACTTAAAGCCACCTGACCCCAAACTAACGATAAAGAGCAAGGGCTAGACAAGTACATTGGTTTGCCTTTTTGCTGCACTATGTTGCCTGTTTTCAGGAAGAATTTACTTCAGGAACAAGCCAAGCTGCAGACTGTTTACCTTTACTAAAACTTTCTGGATAATAGCATCAGAAGCAGCAGACGATACTGCTGTCACTTTGATGGAAATCTCTCCCAGCTGTTTTGGCTTGATTGGGAATTGAACAGTTTTCCCATCTTCACTTGGTACAGATATAGATTGTTGATTTCCTGTAGCATTTATTTCATTGGATGTTAGAATAATTTCAAAAGCATCAGTCATATCCAGGATCACAGTAACCTGTAAATACAATAATATTTGCAATACAGTGTTAATTTTGAAAAGGTGCTTTCATAAGCTGCCACCTGTTTTGGGTATAGAGAAATAGGTTTGCCCACTAAAGAAAATATGCCAGTTCTCACAAAGAAAGACATTGTTTTCACCAGTGATGAAAACCCTGCAATATCTGGTAACATTCAACTATAAAGAGAGTGTTATGTTACCTCAGCTTCTTCTTTCAAATAATTAAAGATGTTCACTTCCAAAATGAACTGCTCTCCTCTGATGACAGAGTATGGAAGGTTCAGGAAAATGAAAAAAGGCTGAAAAACTTCTAGCTGTAAAACAAAATCAGTCATGAACCCTTACAACCAGAGACTAGAAAGGAAATTACTACACAACGTGTCTTCCAATCACTTTTAAATCCAATACAGAGTAATGTTTAGTTCTACTCTGCAGCTGACAAAACATGTTACCACAGGGCTAATACAGAAGGCAAAGATGATTCTGGTCATTAGCACCTTTTGAGACACTAGATGAGAGCTGCTGACAGCTTTGACAGGGCAGTCCCAACAGAGGCAACTGCATTAGGACTATGAGTCTATCATCTGGCAAGTTTGGAAGCTGTGATCTGTCCTGAGCTCTCATTAAGGTAACTGAATTACCCTGAGTACACAAGTAATGGATTCATGTCAGCTGACCTATCTTCATATCAATAGACTAGTAACTAAATAACTGACTCACCCAAATTTTGTAACTCAACCACACATTACAACGATTTTTTTTTAATTTAGTAAGGTTAATCTTAAAGTAAGTTCTTTAGTTCTACTTCTAAAAATATATATTATATTAATTAAAATAAAAACTGCAAAAAGGTACCAGCAAGAAGTTTGTTTTATCTGAGAACAGAGGGCTTTGGAAGAAATCTGGGTTCTAAGAAGTCAATGGTAAGATCTCATCAAGCTGAATGGGATCAAAAATTCACTGTTTATGAACATCTGTACAATAAGAATGGCTGAGACATGATTATCTTTTCTTATCAAAATGTCAACTAAAAATTATTTTAATTCAGTTTACATTTAAAAATATCTTCCAAGTGTTTTGTTTCAGAAACAAAAACCCCTCAGCTTTTTTTTTCTAGATAGCAAATATTCCAATGTTTTCTCTTAAAAGTTGCTTGCTAAAGCTCTCAGTGTCATAAACTTCTTTAGATATTAAACATGAGAGAAGTTCTGATGGAGACTTTTTGATTAGTTCATAATAAATGTTTTCCTATGTACCTATTTTCTTTGTCTTTTTTGTTTTGCTTTTCTTTAAAACTTAAGTTTTACACTCAGGAATATGCCAGTATATTACAATAAAATACAACTGAGTAAAATTACTGACACTCTGTATAGAAGAAGTCAAAATAAAACCATGATGCAAAGCAGTACATGACATAAAGCACACAGATGTCATTTATTTCCCCCATTACATTTTTCACGTCTTTCTTTTACTTGCCTCTCTGTATGGTACTGATTAACATGTTTCAGCCATATGGAACTCTAAACACAACCTAAATGTCCCAACCACAGTGAAGTACTGAACAGAGCATGGAGGTGATTATAGCTAAATTATTATCTCAACATCTGTTCTACTTGGAGCCTTCTCACATTTGAGGATGAGAGGCCAAGTGCGTATTTCCACACAGTTTTAATCAGAAAACTATTCCTCTTTCTGTGCCACGTCTGCCAAGCCAAGTGAAAAAAACAAGAATCAAGATTCCAGTCTCAAAGGAGCCTTAGCCATAAAATCCAGATTGGGCTCCAAATTCTGTAGGGGAGCTCAGACCAGGATGTTCAAAGCACATGCCCAGTGTATGGTATAGCAGCCAATTGTGAAATCTGGACCTAGATCTCAGTTTGGATCTCAAAAGTTGTCCCTCCCCAAAAATTTGAGGGCATGAGAACTTGAACGGGTATGTTGGCTGTCTTCACACTATGCTTACACTAGTCCAGGAACCAAGATGGCAATCTACAGCCCACTACTACAGTCTCAACCTTTCTAAACTTAGGTATGGAGTTGTCTGTGATAGAAAATAGTTTCTCTAGGCTCTTCACCTAATGAATGGATGGATTATTCTATGTATGTAAAATACTAGCTAAATGAGACTTTAAGAAATAATTCCTATTTTAAACAGGCTAAACTCTCTAAGTAGTGATTTCCTTGAATACAGAGTGATCCTAGCACAACTGCACTTGTACACTGGGAATCTCAGGTTAGAGATCTAACCTGAGGGCTGCTGAATTTAGCCTGAATTGCTAAACTCCTCAAACACTTGGAAGGAAGAAAAGAGACTCAGGACACAGAAATTCGGGAGCAACAAGGCTCTCACCCCATGGCTAGCTCTCAGTGTCCACTCTGCTCCTCAAGCTAAGTCATCCAAAACTTAGCATCCATCACAGATAACAGAATGGCTGTGTTGGGAGAGACCTCTGGATGACATCTAGTCCAAGCCCCCTACAAGTTTATCTAGAGCAGGCTGTACCTGTGTTTACTCCAGGACTGCTTTTGACAGATAAATTTAGTCTTAAATCAGCTCTCCTGTTCTCCCTCCTGGGGTAAGCATTAGCCTTAAGTGTTAGCAGAGCAGCAGACAAATGTCTCTCACATCCCAGCTACCTCTTCCCTGCCATTCTGTGGAAACCTCACTGCATGCATTGCCAACTCATGGACTGCTCTCTGAGCAGAGCCAAGAAAACATGGAACACTGCTCCCAAACAGTCATTCCCCCTTTCTACATACAAAGATTCTGAAATGAGCAGATCCTGCAAGCACTTTTACAAAAAAACTGCTCCAACAGAAACAGGCATCCAAATATCTGTGTGGAGTCTTAGATATTCATAAGAGCAGGAAGGGAAGGGAGACAGAGTATCAATCACATATGGCTTCAGTGATGTTTTCTTTACAGTTTAAACACACATGACCTCTCAGTCTCTTCATTAGTATAAGGAGATGCTGCTGTTAGAACTAAATCCTTGTCCAGCAACAACCTGCAAGTGTTACCAGCCTTAAAGGAGAGCACTTTAATGAGATGGTACCTCCACCGGAGCAGTCATCACTCCAAGCCCGCTGTTTTCAGAGATCACAAAAGCACTGGCTACCCAGGATGTGATGGTGTCAGGTACAATGGCATCTATCGTGGTTTCTGTGTCAGATCTGATGGCAGAAGGGGAGAGCAGACTTTCAAAACCACCTATTTACAGACATCAGTAAGTGGACACGTATGTTTAAAATGCATGAAAAATTAAGCCCAAATTCCTGGAAAGAAAAACTACCACTATCCATTTTTCTTTTTAACCATTTAGAAATACTGTGATGGGATTAAAATTATTTTCTAAAATTTAAATTATTTTAAATTACATTAATTGAAGGTAATTACACTGGATCACATTACACATAATCTACTTTTACAGGTCCTTTAAAACAATCCCAGATGATGGTTGCTTTCTGAACTTCTCAGCTGTAAAAGAATACAACATTTGTGCTTCACGATGTAGGTCAGATTTCACCATCATTTGACAGTTTGATCTGTTCACTGAATTAGGAGCAGATAGCAATAGAGTTCCCTTTCTGGGCTGATGACCATCTTTTTATGTTCTGTAGAGAAAAAAGGCTACGTCCCTCTATCCATTATTTCCCCATTTGTAAGAGTTTATTTCTTTTGTCTCCAGCAGTTTTATCTAGCTTCTATTGAAACTCCTAGGCCCTCAGTCAGGCATAATACCCTCTTGCGCAGTTGTACAACTCATTTTTTCCATGTCAAATCTCACTTGTGGCCTCTAGATGGTAGCAGAACATAAATCTACATTTTTAAGCAGTGCCCTTCAGCTCCGGTGCCGAATGCTACTGAAACCTACAAAAAAAACCCCAAAAAACAAACACGCAAGTGCAAATTGGTTTCCTTTTGCTTCTAACCTATACCTTGTTTTAGTGTCGATCCAAAGCCAAGTCTCAGGAAAATGTGTCCTCACATAGAGATTACTGAAATCAGGAGGTCCGTTTTTAGATACCGGCATATCATCACCAAAACCATCCTCTATAGGTATCATTCCACCATCTACAAAATAAAAAATACTGTCCTACCTCCAAACATCCACATTTAGAAGACTCAAATAAATACAGTTAAGAAAAGTCAAATTAATATATTGTTTGGGGTCTAACCTATAGCTTTGTTACATATGGTAAGACTACTCTGGGAACTTTTTTATTTTAAGAATAAAAAAAGCTTCACACAAATTTCTACATGGCCTCTACATGCTGATGAAACTGGTGTAATTTGGCTACACGTGACAAACCACTGCAATATATATCAACTGGAGCTGGAAACAAAAACTCCACTCAGCCTCAGGCTATTAAGGAGTAATGTTACTACAGTAAAAAAGGAAAAAATTTGAAATGCTGATCATATGAAATTTGTATTTCTAGAACCTTTGAAATGGTAATGATTTGCAAGGCTGGATGCAACCTGTACACAGCACAGTAAGAAGACATAATAGGGGCCTTATCCCATGGACCTCCTTCCCCACTCAGTAAATGAGATTTGGCTACATCTGTTGTATTACTTACAAAGAAAATGTTCCTTATCCTCCTCAAGAACTGCATCAGTTGATACCCAAAGGCTGCATTTCTGGATAAAATTTATACAGTGTATCTCAATACAGGACATTCAGGACATCAACAGTGCTTATCTATTTTCTTTTTCTCCTCTTTCTTTTCAGGTAAATAAAGTCATAAAGCAAGCATAAAACTAAAGCAAATAATACACAGAAACCTAAACAACTGAGATGATATGAATTTGAATATTGCCATAATGACTGAAAACCTTTCAAAGTCAAGACTGTATCAAGCATAGAGCAATTTGTATTTATGGAAGTATAAATATATTCCTTGATATTCAGAGTATTACATATTGACAAAATTCACAATTCAAAACTCACACAAGCCAGCAAAACATTACATTGTCTATAGTTGCAAAAGTTAGAAAGTTCACTTTTTTCTAGCAAGTGTTCAAATCACTAAGCAGTAAAATACAACAGCCTAAAATGATTAAAAAAAAAAAAGTACCTGAAATACACCATAAGAACCTCTGACCAGGGGGAAATACTGCACTGTGCTGTATAAATTGAGCTCATGGAGGACCTAACGAAAAAAAAACCAACATCATCCAAAGACTAAATGCTGACTCACAGTTTTAAGAACTTCCACCATTGCTAATTCATACAGCTGTACCACAAGCTGTAGGTTGCTTAGCTCGCATGCCAAAGAGAAAACAATCTGTGACAGGATGGAGGGGGTTAAATTGTAGTGGTTTTATGACTAATAGAAGAGTGACCAAGACTGTACACAAGCCTAGAATAGAGCCTACAGCTCATTGATATTTCATGGCACTTAGGCTATGTCCTTTGAGCACTTTAGGAATGATATATATTGTAAGCTCTTTCAGATTGTAGATGCAGTGGAGTTTCTGCAAGTAAAGGTAATTTAAACTTGGGAATAATTTATTCTGCCCTCCCAAGAAAAAACATTCTTTATTTTATATTCTTAATTTTAAATAGCACAAAGCATAAATCATTAGGTTTTTTTTTTCTGACTTCTTTGTCTTTTCTGAAAGAAGAAACTGCCAAGTCTTAACAATTTATCAAATGAAGAACAATAAAGTATTTATCAGAATTGAAAATGCTGTGCCTATTACCTTTAAAGCCTTACAGTCTGTGTGACTCATGTGACTTGCAAAAGTAAAAAAAACTGTGTAATTACAGGCTAAATATCATGCTCAAAGACCATTACTTGTTCAGCATATAATCTGTAACATTTCCACAAACATACATCTTTCATACACACAATAACAACAACCTTCTTTTCCCATATACTTACAGATTCTTCTGTTATGTCACTACTTTCTCCCAGCTTTGCACTTTTATCAACAACTGAAAGTCCAATTACTGATCCTGGCTCTGTTGTACTGATTTTAAGGGAGACTTTCTCAGATGGCTTGGCCTTATCTTTGCTCCAAGAGATTTTAATCTAGAAAAAAGCGAAACGCAACATTGATTTAAATTCTACAGTGATATCTATAGCTGTTAACAATTCCCAGGAAGTAGTTTTTTAGATTATTTGGTTATAATTAAGACCCTGGATTTGCTTTACCTAGAACCTTTGGGATGCTGGGGACCTCTGAGAGTCTTTTTCCCAGGACTTTTGGTAACTTGGATAAATCATGAGGCAAATGGAGACATTTTTCATGTAGCAGAACAAACAGGCTCCCTACTGATGTCTGGTTATAAGTGTTAAAGTCTCCAGAGGACAGAAGGAATTTGAACCCATCCAGCCTTTGGATGGTTTCACCTATAAAAAGTTATAGTGAGGCCTTTATTTGCACAAAGGACCAAAATCTCATCCTGATAAGTAATCTGGAAAAATCAACTAATTGATGCTATAGGCGTTTTCCCACTCTTCAAACTTTTTTGAGTTGACGTATGGACAGTCACATGAAACACAAACACTGGTCACAATGTGACCACTGCCTAGCTAGAGCAAGGTCTTCATGAACTTTTACAATTCTAACCTTAGAGCACTCACGATGCCTTGTCACTGTATTGGCCAGAGTAATCTTTGGCTCAGTCATTGACCAAACCACTAAAAACACACGGAGACGCCGTGCACCTGTTTATGTGGAAAACATAAAAGTAGAAAGGACTTTCAAATATGCAAAAACTGGACCCTAATAGCACTGGTATTATCAAAAGTCTTCCCAAAGACTTGCACAAACCTCAGATTAGATCCAGAAAAAGTTTTTACATTTACAATCCTATGATCCAAAATACTGTTTACAAAAAACAGACAAAAATATGGTCTCAGACTCAAGTTCAATACAATTACCTTGTCATCCAAAGCAGGCTGGACAGGAACAGTGAGAGCATCATTTACAACCACTCCAAGCTCATCTACATAGAATACAAGTATAGATATCAAAGGAGCCCAGGAATTTTCTGCTGTTAAAGTGAACGTTTTTGTAGAGTTTGTGCCAAAAGCCACTATTTGTTCCTTAGATAATATCTGGAAGAGAAAAAAAATCAAACACTCAAACTGTTGATATCCTCAGTATGTCATAAGCTCAGCAATTCGTTCTACAAGTAGCTGCTAATGAAGAGACACATAACTGTGATTATTTGTTTTTTACTAACTGGTAGACCAGTTCTGTGAAAAATGGGCATGATAGCTGATGAAATATTTAAATAATAGATTTTTTTCCTGTGTTTTAATTCCTGTATCACTATGGACAAGTAATGAACTACAAGTGCACAAATATGGTATGGGAACATAAAAATACAACAGTAATAGGGTCAGCTCATGTGGGTTATCTGTAACAGCATTTGAGTTTGGATCAGGCATATAGTTTTAAAAGCAAACACCCCTACTTACACTTTGGTTTGCCTCACAGAGAGTGTGAACTGCACTCTAGTAATGTGCTCCAGTTAAAAGTGGGCATTCATTATAACAGATCAGATTAGAGCTAGTCTGAAGCTACCGCAAATACCTGGATTTCAGGTCCACAGCATCAATTTTTTCCCCTCTAAATTTGTTCCTACTGGATCATACACTTACTAATGAAGACAGAGAGATGAAGGGCAGTTCCCTGCCTTTGGTTGCATTGACCTGATTTATTTTAAACACACTTTTAGAGAGTGTTTCTATTTTAGAAAATGCATATGAATGCCCAAATTTTACACGGTTTCCCTAATTCAGTTTACTGTTAAAGTCTGTGAAAGAAAAAGAATCCTAGCTATCATGGTCACTAAGATGCAGGCTGTGAACAAGACAGGCATGTGTTAAAGACAGGATGGGAAACTTATGGTAGCATATATAATAGATCTTTCCGATCCTTCAACATACAGTAGGGCAGCTGAGAAATTAGGCTACTGCCCAAGACATTTATTTTAAAATGCTTCCTATGAATCTCCCTTGTGAACAACACCCCTCTGTCCACTCAACCACCTGTTTCCTCAGCAGCCAGCTCTTCTCACCCTGTACCCAAAGGCTCAGCCTGACAGTCCTGAATCTGCACACAGGCTCCACCAGACCCCTGCTTCCATCTGCATCTGCAGGAGCTGCTATCAAAGGCACAGTTTGGGCTGCTCTTGGGACATTCTTGTCCCTTCTCCCACTGCAGATGCTCTGCACAGCCAGACACCGTATTGCTCTCCCAGTTGTGTCTTGTCTCACATCTGCAAGCAGAGATAACCCAACACTCAGATCAGAGAAGCACTTTTTCCAGTGCCAGGGGCATTCCTTCTAGGCAGAATAATAGAGTTTTCTTTCAAAAAAGACCATCCTAGTAGAAAGGAAGATTTTGGGCCTCCTCTTCCACAAAGCACAATTAAAAAATGCTAAATCTCTCAAATGTTTAATCACATTCCACTCATTGGTGTATTTCTCAAGTTGGTAAAAGTCATCTTGGTTTGTCCCTATATGTAAAGCCTGTTAACTTACCAGATAGTGATACCCTCCCACTGGCTTGTTGCTTGCAATGCTCAGCTCAAAAGACTTCCCAGCCTAGGAAAAGCACATGATTCACATGGATGAGTATGGACAAACTATGAGTAACTTGTTTTTTATCGTGGCAAGTTTTGTCTCAGACTGTACCTT
Organism: Donacobius atricapilla; assembly: GCA_013397315.1. Classification (NCBI taxonomy): domain Eukaryota; kingdom Metazoa; phylum Chordata; class Aves; order Passeriformes; family Mimidae; genus Donacobius; species Donacobius atricapilla. Next base: position 386,856 of record WBMY01007763.1, read on the forward strand.
TATGTCCTGGCTGTTTGTTTTAACCTGGAGGTAAGTCTGACTGGGGGAGCTGAACACATCATAAACACCTATGTCAGTCTCACTGCTGAGGAACTCTGCCTGAAAGACAGTGCAAAAAAAAAAAACTCTTAACAAAACGGCAAAATCTGTGATGCTCATATATGTGGTACAGTTTACAAGAGCATGGTAGCCTTAGCAGAAGTCCACTTTATGCTTTGGGTATTTGGGTTTTTTTCCTTTTGATATCATGGTGCAATTATTAAATCCCATTTGACAGGATCTCTCACTCTCTTTCCAGCTCTAACATGAAGTAACAAAAATCACAATAGGTGACAGGTCAGCTGTTGCAGATAGCAGGACAGCATATCACTGATCCCAGCCCACTCAATTTAGTGTGTCAACATTCCAAAGCAACGTGTTACAAAGCAGTACCTGAACTCTCAGAGTTTTTGTATCAGACAGGATTGGAAACTCAACATCAATTACTCCATTTTCTGGAACTGTGAAGTTCAAGACATGGACTGTCAGATTTCTCTCCTCTGTTGCCTCATTTTCCAGGTGAGAAAATGAAGAGTGAAGGAAGAGCAGGTCTGACTGTTGTGCAGTGATTGTTACAAGATTCTGCCTGTCTTCAGCTGTTAGCTGGCTGCTATCTGAACGTGACACCTTTAGCTAAACAAGAAGAAAGAAAACACTTATCAAACCAATCAAACAGGGTAAAGCTAAAATCCACAACACACAGCATTGTAACAATATATTTGCACTCATATCATATTAAAAAAAATAATGCATGCTCAGATTTCTCACACATCAATAGCTTTATTTCTGTTCCCTAGTAAGCACTACAAGTGGGCAAGTCAGGCAAGAATAAAATTACTCATAACTCCAGGGAATAAAAAAAGAGTAAAAGCAAAGTAGATGGAACTGAAAGGAGACATATTGCATTTCAGCTCTTCCAATTACTCTTCTGTTGAAAATGTCTGTGTCTCAGGTAAGCTATACAAATCCTACCTAAGTCTGAATACTTAATTTTATCACTTGCATTTCACCACCACAAGAAAGGGCAAGCTGACATTTACATCATGTGGTAAAACAAGTCAGATGAGCAGAGATGGTGCTGAGTCGGATGTGTTTATGAATTCATCAAATGAGCTGAAGACTGAAACCAGGCCCAAAATTGACAGTGTGCAACTTCTTCACTCCATCATACATAGATCAGCACTACAACTTACAGTCTTTATGCCCACATTCAAGCAGGTTTTCATACAGTCAAATCATTCTTATTCTGCATTATACACTACAAAAAATCAACATTTATATTTAAAAGCACTGAACCAATGTTCCCTTTTCTTTTTCAGTCCATAGATGTCAGTGCATTACCTCTCCTCTTCAGGCATTATTTTCCTGTTCTCTCTCTGAAGAGCATATGCTTTTGCTGTAAGACCTTTTAGTAACAGCAGTAGCTGCTCATTCACACTTCTTTAGGAGCATAACTGATACCTTCCTGTCTGCCAGCTGCAAGAACTGCCAGATGCCTCAGCTATCTCTCACTCAGTTAATTTTTGGAAGAGGAATAAAAAACAAGGTGGATTCAAACTGGGATGCTGGCAAAGAAAATGAAAAGCAGAAAATCCAAAAGCCCAAATGATCAGGCTAGCATAAAGCTATGCATGGAGCCAATCTACTCTGGGAGAGTATTTTCAGCCTAAATCACTGCTATTTAGGTCTTATTTCTATACAATAAAGTCTCAAGAATTGTAAATTTGATTATTTTCAAGCAAAATGCAGTGATACAATATGCAAAGTCTGCAAAATGTAGAAATACTGAATGCAGATGAGGGACAGAATGAAGAACATGAAATATTTCTATGAATGGACTGCAGCTGGCATGAAAAAGACAGGACAGAAGGCAGAAGCAACACTGTCGCTTGAAAGCAATGTGGTTTTATGAGTTTTAACTGAATTATGTAAAAGCTGGTTAAATATACAAATTCACTATATAAAGTATATATTTGTTTATATGTATAGAGAGAGTTACATATACAAGTACTATAAAGACATTTGAAACTTACTAACTAATCTGTTGTTTCAAAGCACAAAAAAAAAACAGCTAGGGAGGATTTCTCTTCAATAAGAATGCTGATAAACTATACACAAATATATCCTGCCAAGACTACAGCATTCCCTGCCCCTTTACCCTTTTCTAGAGCAAATACCTCCAAGTTTAGTATTTGCTGATATGTACTGTGAAAAAAAAAATGGAATTTGAAAATAAATCTGTAAATTACACTTAAAAATCCAACGGAAACTTTGCTATCTAAGCACAGAGGAGAAGTCACATTTGTTTATCCACAGATGATAATCAAACAAAAGAACTTACAGTAGCTATGAAGTTCAGAGAGGGCTTTATAACTCTAGAGTAGTCCAGAAATTCAACAAAATAGTCACTTTGCTTTGGAAATATGATGGTACTTGAATTTTGGGAGATCCCTGTTGAATAAATGTGTTTAGACAACATGCATTTAACACATATATTACTTTAGCAGCAATACAATTTACTGCCCATGACTTGGAAATAATTCTATCATATTTTTCACCATTTCCACTCCTATCATTTTTCATCCTTCTAGCTGAGCATCAGTACAAAGATGGTATGTGCACTGGTACTGCCTGCCACAATGCAATATAAGATATACCACATAGGGCCCCACTCACACAGACTATGTCAGAATGACACAGGGAAGGAACTTATTAAATCCCAAATCAGACAGCTTCTCCTTGCTGGGGTTTCTACAGAAAATCTGTAACAAAACCTGATTTCTGAGACAGGCAGAAATTTTGTACATGTGATTTTTTTTTTTCTAATGTGCAAGGTGCAGTGGAACATGAACGCACAAAAACCCCTCAATATGCAAATCTAGAAGTGGCTAGACTGTGGACAACCCAGGACCAGGGAACTCTTTCTATTAATGTGACTTACAAATACATGTCAGGTAAGTTTATCATTAAAGTTAAGTTTTTAAAATTCAGGTTGGTGCTAGCAATTCTTTATGCCTGCTCTTCTCATCAAAAATGATCTATCACTGACTTGAAGCTCCTATCAGAATGTGTTTTTTGGTCATTTAAGAAATAATTTAGCACAGAACTTCATTCAACCGAGTTAACATCTAGTAACTATTAAATTTCTAGACAAGCAACACTCACCTAATATATTTGAATGTGGATGGTGTGTACTGACATCAGTACATAATACTTTTCTAGAGTCCAATCTCTTCCACAGAGCAGTAAGGCACTCTGGGTTTCTGCCAGAAGACCTCACACAGCCACGTACCTGTGAGAGACTCAGTCACCACCGCGATCATCTCTATCGGCTCTGTGTAATCTCTGTCACCTTGGTGCCACGACTGCTCAGCATTCAGGTTTTGCAACATAAGCTTGTTACAGGTTACATTCACAGAACCATTTATCTGCAATGCAGGAAAAAATAACTGTTGAGCCAGAAAAGCCAAGGACACCTTTCTGTCTACAGTAGCTTATTTCTGGTTAAGTCCTCTAGCTCCCTCCACATACAAGTTTTGGAGTGTGAACACCAGAAAATTATGAACACTGAACCTTTATTTTTTTGACATCAGCAACCATTTTTATTAAATCCAGTAGAAGTTCACTGCTTTTTTAGAGGCAACAGTTATTTATGGAAAAAGTTACCTTTTTTTTTTCCCTAATTTCTAGAACTTTCCACTTCTGCATGGCTAGTTCAGTGGTACCTTAGCTTTACAGGAAAATACAATCAACAAGTTCCTGCCTGACGAGAGGAGTATACCATACCCTATTCAAAATCTGAGCTCAAAGTTTCTGTAGACTAAGTGCTGCTGAAGGCACTTAAGTCACACAGTGAATGAAGTCAGCAAACAGAAAATTACAGTCACTTCATGTAGCAAAAATTTAACCTTTTTTAAACACTGTCCCCATCTCAAAAGTAAAATGTCTGATTTTGCAAAGAGAATGCAATGAATCTACCACCTCTTTCAAGCCTTCAGATTGAAACTGTGTGTCTATTTAAATTTTATGCTTTAGGTTACAATTAGTGCAGTAGCTAAAATGTAATTGCTGGCAATTAGTGGACAAAATGCTTTGGTTTCTACCGTGCTAGAGCTCCACCTAGACAACGGGAGTGTTCTCCTCTGGCCTTGTGACACAGAGCTCAGAGCGCAGCAGCAGACACAGGGCCAGGGAGCATTCCTGAGCACAAGTCCTTCAGCACCTATGTAGTTTCAGGAAAATCCTCCTGCCTGGGTCAGTCATTACTAACTTCCAGGCACAAGTAAAGGGAGCACAGGTGCCAAGTATCAGTCCCAACAACCACTGTGAATGTCGATGCTTTAGGCTGGAAATTAAAGAGAGTTTAACACTCTCCAGCTGAACTCAGCATTCAGAAATTATTCCAAGCATCAGTTAACCCACAACAGGACACAGACGTAAAGACACTACTAAGAGATGACTCACCTCCATTGTTGTTGTTATATTTTTCTTGTTTGTCCAGTAAGAAACAGAAAGGCAAGTGATTGTTACAGTTCCCTTTACAGGCTTTCCATATGTGTACCTGAAACACATCAGCCAAAGTCAAACAACACACCAGCCTCCAGGACTTGGGCTTGTGAAAATCTCTCAAGGCAAAAGACCCTACTAAAATATTATTCTCTGGCCTCAAACATGGGTAGAACATGCTTCTACTTGAAACATGGAGTTTGCCATATTGAGACCAGTTTATCAACACTAAAGCTGGAAGCCCAAAACCTGGAGAAGATACACAGTGCTGCTCTTTCCACTACAAACCTATTAAAATTATTATGGGCTGTTTGATGTACAAAGGTTAACTACACTAAGCTAAAAGCAAGTTATTGAACAGAACACTGATGTAGCATCATAACTAATGTGCAGTAGAGTTAAAAAGGGATGTGGGAAGTGTAAATATTTTGCTTACCAAATACTGCTAACACAAAGTTAGATATCTCATTTTTGATACCTGGTAATAATTATTACTACTTATTTAGCAATCAGTCTCAAGAAATCATTGCAGTCTCAAGAAATCATTGCAAACAATGTCCAGCTGTGGCAAATCTGAAAACTGTAACATACTCCCTTCCTAGGGTGACAGTAGCAACCTCCAGTCACTAAGCAGCAATAACATAAAATTTTGTATAAATGTTTCCAAGTCATAACTAAGAGAAACCATGACATCATCAGATTGAGACAGAGAAGCAAAGGTGGGGAGGAATGACATGAGGACAGACAGAACACCTAAAATCATTCTCAGCAGTAATACATGCAGGTGTGATAACTTTAAAGTACATTAAATCATTATGCAGCCACTTAAGTAATATAAAAGCTGAAAAGCAGACAAAAAGAAAAATCAAACAGCATAGTTACAGGAATAACTCTGATAACAGTCTTGCACTTGAACTCAGTCTAAGCAGACCTAATTAGAGTAATAAGCTGCCATTAACCTTGAAATTATACTGACACTGGGCAGCACCTCTGTACTTAACTTGATCTAATAATACTCCAGGGAAGAAAATGAGGTTAATGACACCTACAAGTTGTATTAAGAGACATTATGTCTATAAAAACAGTTACCAGGAATGAAGTCATTCTCGATAAAAAATTACGATGTATCAGTAAAACTTCGTCACCGCTGCGATTCAACCTCAGATGGTTCACTGGGGTCTAACTATGAATTTATTGCAGCAAACACATACACTTTCAAACACCTTATAAGTATACCAAATGAAAGAGTCAAGTATCCTGGGGAAGACCAAAAGAGTTTAAGAAACCAAATATTAGCTGGCATAAAATGGATGCCAAAAGCAAAGTAGAATGGGGGGGAAAGCAAGGAAAGCTTATTTAGAATTGCCCCTTAGGAGGTTCACAGAATCATAGAATGGCTTGAGATGGAAGGGATCTTAAGGGTCATATAGTTCTAACCCCCTTGCCATGTACAGGGATGGCACCTACAACAGGCTGCTCAGGGCCCCATCCAACCTGGCGTTGATAGTTTATAACATCAGGTTGCATGAACTCCACAGAATGAAGTGTTTCCTCAAAATCCAAACATTTAATTTAAATAGCTTGCTAAACAATAATTTCTGCATTTCATTTGTAAGCAGAGTGCTTCTTCAGGAGGTATGTATTTTAAGACATCAGATAACCCACAAAAGACCCTTTATTTCAGTCTTCTGGGATGGATCTATCAGCTAGCTCTATCTGGCCTTCATCTTCAAAAATGAAATTAATTTCTGAGATTAATGCAAAGATTTTTTGTCTAGATATTTGCTCAGCCGAAAAATAATTATTACATAGGAGTCTACACTGAAGTTTCTTCTGAATTTCTCAAGAGCTTTTAATTCTTCACCTATTTACAGCTATAGGTATTTTGATACAAGAAACCTATACTTGATATCCACAGTGCTGATTTATTGGAAAAAGGAGGATGTTCATAGAAGTTTGCCTAATTTTCCAAGTTGTCTAATAAAATGTAGTTGCTCTACCTACAGACCTTAATATGGTAGATTGGAGGGTACCATAAAAGAACTATAAGAACAAAAAAAAAAAAAACAAAACAACAAAATAAGTATTACAAGCAAGAAACTTAAGAAATTTTCAAAGGTAGCTGAAAATGCATAGCTATGGTCTAGAACTATGTTTACCGGATGAAAAGAACTTCCTCGAAGTCTGAAAATCTACTGAATCTTGTTACAACAAAATCCAGTAACTAGAAAGATACTAGCCAACTAATTTTGAGTAGATGGTGCTTTATTAGCATTCCACATATAAGTTTTTACTTTGACACTTGAAGACCCACGATAAGTCTCTAAGAGTAAGGGTGAGAACAGTATCAGTGATTTACTTACTTTGCAGAGACAACACCAGTTACATCTTCATCTCTCAAAGAGTAGTATAAGGGTGTTATTATCGTGACATCAAATTTTGGTAAAACTAAAAATTACAAAAAGCATTAAATTCACAGAAGAAATATTTCTTTTTTTTTAAGTAACAAGGGTAGAACATGCAATGTGGTAAGGACTACTAGTTTCCTACGTTTCCTTATCTAAGATAAGATGCATTTTTCACCCAATCCCCAGACTACGACTTTTTGTTGAAAGGAGAAAAAAGCATCATAAAAACAGCCTCCATATAAGCTTGTAAGTCTGAAATACAAAACATTTAGCTTATTCAGCCTTTACAGAATCATCAGCAAGCTTCACAACCAGATAGTATACAGATATTTTGGGATCATTAGAACTACCAAAGATAAACAGGGCAGCTGATAAGATGGTATCTTTTGTCAGTTTCAGAGAAGCCAAAGATTTGGAAACTAAACTTTCTGTGAGTATTTAAAATGTTCATGCCAGACAAGGGAAGCAAGTATAAATTAATGGAGAATCAGTACTGATTTTGGTCACTACTAAATGCCTTTAAATAGCACTTACCATATTCCATCACTTTAAATCTTTGATAATGAACTTGACCCTATTGAAAAAAAATCGTATGAGAAAATACATACAATTGTAGTTAGATTAGTAAGTTTAACATACCTTCTTGGCCAAATCCCACCCATATTCAAGTTAAACTACAATTTCTGACATGGTGTGATTTTAAATCATGGCTCAATCACTATCAGCTCCTGTAGAGATCAGTAGCATATATTTGCAAAACAAAAGGACACAGAAATTCATGTGGAGCAGACTCAGTATTTATCACGAACAGCTTTTGCAGCTTCCAGTCCATAGACATCTACACATGCCTGGTTTCTGTACTAAAAAATATCGAATACCTGAGCTAGCTAGCATAAAACTACCTAGCATAAGTAGTCACAGTCATCATGATAAACCGTGACTCACATACCAGGACTATCTTTGCTAGCACATCTGAAATTAACTTCTACAAACAAGAAGCTCCTACAGGGTCTATCTAGTGGATGAGACTATCCCAAAACCCTTATGAATCTTATGATTCTACATTTACTCAAAAGGTGCCTGCAGTTTTGTTACAGTGTACAGCCATACTTACTTCAGCAGACATACCCTTGTGTTGTATCTTCTTGACTCAGCTATTTGTTTCTTAAAATCAGGGAAAGGAATAAACAAACTACATAATGTTCTGTTACTTATGTTGTCTTCTATTTTCCTATTTTTCTAAATTTTTCACTTATTTCCTGATTTCCTTCAGGAGGAAAAGAACGAATATGGATAAGCAATTGTCACGTGGCATCAAGATGTATCAGATAGGAATGACTATTTGTAGGAAGAGAAGATAAACTGAGAACTCCTACAGTAAAAACCCTAGGACCGGGATCTGAACTGGAAACAATTATAAACTTCTGTTACCTGATCAACAACTTTGCAAGTTAAGCATCTCAGACCAAGCCCTTTATATATCTGTATTTATACATTTCCTAGAAAAATACTCCTATCAAAGTAAAAATCAGATTGCTGCTGATTTCATGACTATGTCACTGATCACCAAAATAACTGCCATATTTATATTCCTAGGTTTGAAAATATACATGCAGAATCAGCTGTTTTCACATTTGAGCAAATCATAATATTTGCTATTACATAGCATTGACATGCATAAATCAGTCCACAATCAGATTAGTATCAGGTAGTCTTAGGAACATGTATCTGAGGGAAATGACCTGTAGTGAATTCATCTCACATCTTGCTCTCTGTACTGCTTTTATTTCCAATACTAAGTATATATGTGACCCTTGCCATAAAGGAAACCCTGAACAAAATGTTACTCCACATAACATAGTTTAAAAGTATCTCCCTTGAAAATAAAATATTTTTCCCATTATCTTAGAAGCAAAAATTAAAAAGAAGGTACAATTAAAAACTAAGATAACCGTAAGTAGTAAAAAACAGACTACAGAGAGACTAGTACTCCTGGCAGCATCCTGAGACAACAAGCTTTATGACAGAAATCAAGCCGTGTTTCATAGTTCGGGGAAAAGCAAAGACCATACTTAGTGATCTTGATGATGTGAATACCAAGCCAAATTTTCAACTAACTCATTTTTTAGTCAAGCTGGTCTGAAATAGGTCAAGTAACAGCACTTCAACCACTCTATCATTTTAGTTCATCAGGAGAAGGCTGTCGCTCTGGCAAATATTGTTCAAATACACTGAAGTGGAAGTTGTTAAACCAGTTTCCAAGAATAGTGGCTTTTGAGACAAACAGTTAGTTATATATGCACAACCCAAGAGAGATTTTTAGGGTCTTCTTTAAGATAGGAAAACAACACCATGCCTATTCCATTTCTTCCAGAACTGCTTTATTCTAGTACAGGTTCTGTCTTCCATGCCTTCACCTGCTTCTTAAGTACACTCACCCTTCCAGTACACCCACCCTTCGCCTAATAACATTTTGCTCTAAATCAGCATCTCTTAAACTGCAAAACACATATTGCATTCTGTGCCAATCACCCAGAGTAAGAAAACAGTGCCAAAAAGAGATCCCTGTAAGTGCTCTGGGATGATGAGGATGAGCCTTTCTGGAGGGAAGCCTTAGAAACTGTGTATCCTGACATCCAAGAATCCTTAATAACTTACAGTCTAGATTCTGCTCTGCTGTGATGAACCAACATGTTTTAATTCACTGAGTCTGATCCAACAAAAGTGAGGTCACAGGAGCTGCTCCCCAGATTTTTTTTCCTTCTTTGGCAACTAAACGTCCCTGAAATGAATCTGGTCTGGGTCCGTTTTCTTGTTTGTGTCTGACATCAACATGCATTGCAGTTAGAGCGTGGGGAAAGGCTCTGGGTGTGGTCCAGGGCTTTGCCCCGGAAAAGCGCAACGTTGGCACTGGCTGCATTCCTGGGGCTACCTCATTGTCTCATAGGTCCTGTCAGGAGCACTCTGCCGCCTTGGCTTTGCAGCTAAATAAAACAGACTTTTGTCTAGACAGAACTAACAGAAGCACTTCATGATCACTTCCATGCTTTGTTTTCACATGCAAGACACAAACTCTAAAATGAAATTCTGTTCAAATTCAATAGCGCAGTCTCCAGACCCACTCCAGTCAGAGTCTCACCAGTGTCACCATTATTTATACTAACAGATCCTGACTGACTATCTGTGCACATTTGCAAACTACTGAATACTCAGGCAATGCCAAAGGCTTTATGTACGGTCTGGTTTTGAAGAAGTGTGACAAATTTTTTAAGCAATTATACATACAGCATTAAACTTAATGCATCAAATGTGAAATCCATAACTGACCTAGCAGTAAAACATGATAGAATTTGCTACAAATACACTGCAACATATAATAAACCTCAAAAGCTGAAAAATTCAACATGTATATAATCATTCCCAGTTGATTCTGAAAGTTTGCTTTATAGCTGAAGATTTTAAAAAATATGTAATACTCAAAAATATTTTGGAAAGCCCTTGTTGCACCTGAAACATTACTACTCCTCAATATTTGACCACGTATTTATACATAACAACTTCCATAAATTAGATCACAAAATGCCGTTTAACTAAAAACTTCTGGTTGGAGGTGTATGCTACTAAAACTATGCAACTAGAAATCTTTCAGCAACAGGAAATATAAGATATCCAACTAAAATACAAGGTAGAGACTTGGAAACCAGACTGTAATTACTCTGTCTTGGGTTTTCCTGGAACAGCTGTAATAACACCTGAACTTTTATTAAAAATACTACAGGATGTTTAACAGCAGCAAGCAGCCAAAACCTGATTTAAAACAGGATTCAGAGGCAGCACTTCCAAAAATCAAGACTCAGTACACTTGGAAACTGAACTGTAATCATGAGAAGGGAAATGTTATGTAATCACTTAACAATTCTTAAAAGACAAGAGGGAAACTGAGAAAGAAAGGCTGGCTATTTAACTAGAAAGGCCAGGTCATGGCATCAGGATAGCTAAGTCATGCATAGATCAGTCTGGGTTTGGTGTATGAGGATGCTCCTAAAGCCTCAACACATCCATAAGCTGCTCTGGATGCCATGCAGAGCCAGAGGTAGCAGTACTAGTTAAGGATAGGAAGACATATCTATTAAAAAAATCTCAGTCATATACTAAGTCTTCCTTAGCAGTAAATCTCAGTGACCTCTGCTATCAGGAAGAGTGGTGAATCTATGCAACTTTACACATGTGACACAACAAAACCTACACCTCCCTTGAACAGCAGAACTGCTGCAGAAGAGAGAGGAATATCCAGCTAGTAGCTAGGAATATCCATTAGGAGTCATCTAGTCACTCACTAGCTTTCACTGAACACCAGCTAACTCCCCACTATATCACCAACACAGAGACCCCTACACACCTTAATATTCAAACTGAATCCCATCCCATATGGTCTTGTACTTCACGGCATGAACTCCCTTGCAACCAAGAGAATGAAGTAGAGTTTCCCAACAGAAAAGTTCTTTTCCTTCATTCTGCAAGGTGTCTCGCGGGTTTCATTAATCTGCAGTTGACACACTTTCAGAAAAGTAAGGGTGTGAGACAACACACTTTGCAAACCTAATCTAGTAGTGTGAATACTGCAATAGTCACTTAATGTACCTAGCATATGCACCCCTTATCCAATGAAGATGTTGTGTAGGCACATGCTGTAGAAATAGCGTATATTGCTTTCTCATTGTAATCAACATGGAATTTGAAAATTAAAGCGGAGCCCAAAAAAGGGCCTGAAAGCAAACATAAGTATTTCTGTGTGGGACTTGGGGTTGCTGTTCCATTCCCAAAGGATAAGCACTGTAAGAATAGACAGTTTTTTCTGGACATCAAGGTCTAAAACCTTTTTTTAAAGTATAATAAAATTTTCTTTTTCTCCTCTATAATAATTTTCAATTCAAGTTTAAATGTCAAAAGGAACCATTTAGCCTGATCTCCTTCTATCACAAGTTTGGTTCCTTTGTATTCAGATACTCCAGCAATCTGTGTTTGCTAGAATGCAATATCCAAAAAGACAACGATGAAGAAATAGAGAACACCAAGGGAAGTGCATCAGCTAGGGTAGCCAGGAGTGACACTGCATCTCAAGCTGACACCTACAGGTCTTTTTAACTAGCAGTTCTCAACGGAGTGTACTGTGAATTTGTCCAGACACTTTTTAATCCCACCTGAATTTTCAGTATTCACAATAACTGCTAGTGCTATGCTCTGAAGTTCAGTTATGATGTTTCAGTCATTTTTACCTCCTTTAGCTATATGTTGAAATAGACAGGAACAAAACATTCCCTATTTACTTTCTCCTTGTTACTCATGACTTGGAGAGATATTCCCAATCTGACATACATTTTCCAAGATCATTAACCTTCTTTAGCATGGCTAAAATTTAGAATACCATCAACTACACTCTATCAGGGTTTCATTTCACTAATCTCACAGCTATTTCATTAGCCCAGATGAATTTACAAGGCATTTTTCTCTCAACTTTACATTTTTTTTTCTTTTTGGTTTTGTTCCAGGAGGGAGTGGCACTCACTCAGATCCTGAAAACAGCTGCCACAATTACTTCATCAATTATCTCCTAATTTCAGCATTACTCAAGCCTCTGCAGAAAGGCCAAGCAACATTTCACAAACACTTTTTTGCTTGGCATGTGATCTGCTGAAGGAGCCCACCACTGCCACCAGCCTTTGTTTCCATGTCTGAGCCACACTTCCCCAGCTGCTGAAAAGCACCTACAATAGCTGTGAGTGAAGATGGCTTGTCAGCTGGATCAGTGAATTGGTCTGGTCTAGGCCAAGCAAAACACACCGATGCTTTTCAGTTTGGGTCACTTCCCCACGGCACTTTAGATCTCAGCCTGACTACAACTGCTTCAACCTGACTGAGAGGCTACTGAACAGCAGTCAGGGGATGGGAAGGAGTGGCAGAGCACAGGGAGGAGCGCTGGAACAACTTAATACATTTTTCCCAACACAGACAACAGCAACAACTCCACACCCACATGACGAAGTGTTTGAAAAATCCAGTCCTGACACTCACTTTAGCACCCCCCTCACATACATACCTAAGCCTATAGAAATCTATCAAACATATAACTGGTACTGGTAAATGTTACTCACAAGAAATACATGATCACGTGATTTTTTCTCCTTTGTACCCATCATCTCCCTCATTATGTAACATTAAGCAGTCCTGTTTATACTTGCTAAATGTCTCTGAACAGCCACTGCAAGCCAAATAGGAAATGCAGTTCCCAAATTATAGATATTTAAAAGCAGGCTGAATAACCCTGACACAGAGTTTTGAAAAGCTAAACCTCCAGCTATTTTTGAAACATGTCCCATGGTGTATGAGGAGTGTAACAGCTTGAAGGTCTGGCCTGAGAGAACTACTACCAATAGCAACATGCAACACAGACGCCTTCAGTTTTGTTTTGCAATAGTTCTGTATTACTAGTCATCCCTTCTATTTAACAAAGTTATTTTTTTCCTCATTAACTCATCAGTCACTGTGAGTTGCTGAAACACACCTAAAACTAGGAAAAGATCTGTAAAGAGTCTCAGCCCTTGAGATACTGACAAACTGCACAGCATGGTACAACAAATTTCTGTGTATTTGCTTGCAAAATAAATGTAAGGGCATTTCACTTAGAAAGAAAAAAAACTCTACCCTGTGAGATCTTTCTTTTATATTAACATTACAGTTCCTCACTTTTTTAATATCATTTTTATTCTGGAATCAAAACACAGACCTTAGGATAAAGTATGTACGTGGATTTTTATATCCTTCCCTACAAAACCATATACTATCGAAAATCTTGTGAGGTTTGCATATTATCTTTGCATAGTACCTTGCACAATATTTGACATGAGGGAAGGATTTGCTCATCTCATGATCCATGTTTATACCTGGTTTCAGCAACATAAACACAATTTCATACACATCTAGCAGAAGAAATAAATCTCTCTGTGATTTGGCAATGTTAATACTTACGTTCACTTCCACCTCTATGGACCAGTCTCCTAGTGGAGGGTTCATTGATAACTGAAATTTTTCAGAAACTACCCCCAAATCACCCTTCTCCATCAACCACTGCTGAATCAATTTCTTCCGAGGATCCTAGGAGAAAAGTCAAGCTGCATGTTAAATATGAGCGGCCTTGCAAGCAAGATTTAGGCAGCAATACATATGATCTGTATTTGTCACAAATTTGGAACATATGACACATTCTAACATCTAACTATGTTCCTGCGGATACTCACTCGGATATATATATTCAGGGACACTTTGTAAGGTTTAAGATCAGGATAGACAGTGACAATCCGGAAGAGCACGTCTTGTCCTGGTTTGTACATAGATTTATCAGTCTGGATGAATACAGAGGTGCTCTTTGACATGTACATCAGGCTGGTACGGTTAGAGAAGATGCGCCGGCCACCAGCATGGCCCTCCACAAGTAATTCATAATTCCCAGAAGCACTGTTCAGAGGCAGCTTAAAAAGAAATAGTGACTCTCTGTTAGGTATCCAAAGCATTCTTGAAGACACTATTATTTAAAAACATTTGACATAAAGAACTAATACATACCCGAACTTGTCAACTTATGTAAATTCTCAAAAAGAGAAAGGGTTTATTTTCATGACTTTAATGTATTATTTCAACAGTTATGAGAAAATGCCTTATCAGAAGCATCTTTTCAACACATTTCCATCTGATTTTAAGTAGTAACCAGGTTTTCAAAGATATAATTATCTATGCATTCATATGCAATTCACAGTCTTATACACAGATTGCGCTCCCTCTTTTCAGTTATTTAGAAATTTCTTTTGTTAGATATAATGGGCTGATATTTTTCTTCATCACTTTTTGCTAATAAGTTTTCCAAAACTAATATATCTGAAGAAGGTATGTGTAAGCAAGATAAACAGGACAGTAAGAGAACTTTGCACTTGTTTTTTTACAGTCTTTAGCTTTATGTCCTATGGGGTAGAAAAATCAAATACATAATTTATTTCTCATTAGGTGAGTACTGCTTTTCAATAGCAACCTCACTGATTTTGTCTCATTTTACTTTTGTAATTCATAATTACAGCACATACTGTGACTCATCTAGAAACTAAAATAATTATTCTTCCAAAAATATTAAGAGATAAAGGAAGAGAAATGGTTAACTTATTTTGGATAGACATTGAAGGCTCCTTCAGTGCTGGCAGAAGAGACAGATGTCACTGGCAAGGAAATTTACACCACACAGGATCAGAGTAATCATGCACAGGTTTCTTCTCTCTCTCTGTGTCTTTCCAGCTCACAGAGGAAATCTAGATCCATCACCGCATTTCCTAAAGTTAGCTGGGAGGAATCCCAGTCACAGGGGTTGAAAGGCTTAAGGCAGAGATGCTGCAGCACACCGGAATTTTGCTTAGCAGAGCCTTCACAGGTCACCACTGACCCCAGGGACATCCCATGATGGTTTCTGTGCAGCCAGAATGTCTCTTTGAAGAAGGGGAAAGGTTTTAACACCACACACAGCTCATTCCAGCAAGCAGCCCTGCTGAAAAGCTTAAGAGTCATATGCTTCTGTTTGGAGTTAAAACTGCAAATCTGGAGTAAAACCTCTGAAGTTAAGACAGCCAAAGCAGACAGGTTTGCATTTTTCAGCATAACATACGGAGCTGAAGCACTCCTCTTGCACTGTAATGAAAATTACAGCTGTGAACTCACCAGGCACAGCACTTCAAAAGTATACTACCAAGTGCTATAAAGAAAGGCTGTACTGCTGTCAAAGCTCATTTTAACAGTCTCAGTGAGATAACAGGGATTCACGAACATGGCAAAATGTCATGGGTGAAAAATGAGGTAGAAGCAAATGTCTGTAGAGAATACATTTCCTTCTGTGTGTGTTTACCTATGAAGAGGAATCAGCTACAACTCCATTCCACTCTGCTGACTTTCTGTTTTTAAAAACAGGTCAGGAAAAAAAAATCAAGGGGGAAAAATAAAAAGGCTGTTTTTCACTCACAGGCAGGTCTATGATGACATAGGAAGAAGCCATCCCCTGTACAAAATCTGGATTTATAGAATTAAATTTTAGATGCAAAGATCCACACTGAAATGGATTTTGCATTTCCTTCAGCTTCAGGTTTTTGTACACACATTGACAAGAACATATGATTCACATATTTCAACACCCTTCAAATTCCATGCCAAGTATTCTGCAATATCTTAAATAAGAGGAACAGCCTTAGCTACTGCATCTGTCAAATACTACCTTATTATTACCTCAAATATTCATTTATGATTATTATTATTTCTTAAAGAAGCTGTAATCCCTAAAAAGCATATAGGATTCACTACAAGAAGCCCAGGATACATTATAATCATTCAAAATCGAAATGGGAGAAAATAACCTTGTTTTGTTTCATCATTGCAGTGAGTTGTACTCTTGCAGCATTATTTTAACAAGCTTGCAAGTACTGTCCTCAATTTCCTCTTTAAAAATGTGAATGTTCTGTAAATGCCATTTAGAGACCTCATCTATTTTCCTGTATCCCTTTCCAACAAGTAATGATAGATAGCATGGGCTCCTCCCTAGAGTTTTATACGTATGTTTCAAAAGATCTTTCCTTCCCAAAACATGGTGACAAAACTGCCTTTCTTGACGTAAAGGTCAGAGACAATGAGGTTTGCATTGCCATGGCAGTATATTAGGACAGCTGAGGTAACTCACCGGTTTCACACATCTATGCCACCAGAAATTCCACTAATACAACATTTCCACAATTGCTACACTATTAGTGACTACCTCAGCCCCACCAACTCCTTCTCTAAAGGGTTGTTTGTCAACCCAAATAAGAGCAAGGCAGCTTTTAACACTAAGTAGTAGGAACTTGCTGTTAAAATATTTTATCTTAGTCAAAACATCCCAAATGAATGGTATTACTATCCCCATTTTGGCAGTCCTAACACAAGAGAGAAAAAGGCCATCTCATGTACTTCTGACTACACCAACCACCATCACGAGTACCTCAGACAAAGCAGGTACTGTTTCCTCTGGAAACGATGAGGCTGAATCCAGAAACTCATTACTCACCTTCTGCCACCAGCAAATTACACTTTGTACAAAACCTAAGTGTACTGTGGCTACACAAACAAATAGAAAATCTTTCAGTTAAAAAATGAGTCAGTTTTCATCACCTCAGATAGCAGCAAGAGAGGGAGGAAAGTACCCTGCCTGGTTTTAGGTGCCTGAACATTTTAAGACCTGGCCAGATTATATCAAGGAACTTGTTGTTTTGTTTGCTTTTTTTTTAATTAACAGAATTTTCTACATTTGCTAATGTACAGTTCAAAGAGATGCTTTTCAACCTAGTAATCTTCATAATGTTAAGCTGCTCATTGTCATTGATTATCTGTCTATCAAATACTTCCAGATTATTTAATCAGAGACAGTTTATTTGAGATCAGAACTTAAACCCACAGGATTAAGGGATACCCAGACATATGGATGATTCGAAAAAACTTTTTTTCTGATATAAATACATAATTCTTTAGATTCAGTTTTCAAGATGAATATCCAGGATATTCAAGATTCATACACAACGCACAATTCAAGATACACTTTTGGGGTTTTTTATGTACTTTCACTGAATATGCATTTCCAAACCCTTGCAAAGATTGGATATAAATATACTTCTAGTATTTCTCAATCAATACTTTGCACAATTTTTCAGCTGTTATTAGCCTTCATGGTGTGTCTAAAATACAGATGTAGGTATCAGCCAGTAAAAAAAGCCACAAATCAAATTCTGTGTTTAAGTTTTATGATAGTTTGTGTTGATGGTAGAAATCAGCTCCCAAGTCCTCTAATTACTTCTAACAAGCTGCAGAGCATTTGATCTGAAAAATCCTTAATTTACTGGTAAATATACTCATCTGAGACTGTGAGAACAACTGGGATCACATGCAAAATATATCATCAACACCAATGGGTGGTAAGTTACAGGGAGTCAACATTTTCTGAGGAAGGAGGGAAGGAAAAAAATACTTACTACTGGAAGAACAAGAGTCCCAAAGGTATCTGAACAAAAAAGAAGAAATATCACACTGTCAGAAATCTGTGTGATTAACGACCATAAACTTACCAAAATATCAACACTATGTTAGAAGAGCCATGTTCCTCCCCTTACATGGTCAATGGAAGATGTGAGATACCTTATGCAGCGCTGCAAAAGTATGAGCGCCAACCTAAAGCAACATTACTTCTGTTTGGTGGGGGCTGTTGTCTATGTTCTCCGCTTGAACATTTTTCTTCACATTCACAGAGCCTGAAACACTTTTACGATCCATCCAACCCTCTATGCCACCCAAGTTATTATTTTCCATTGATTCTTCAGCCTAGATAAAGACTGAAGTTTTTGAAACCATGCATAGGATTTATTATTCCTAAGCAAAGGAGCACCCAGAATTAACCTCATGGAAAAAGTAACTAACATATCAATATATTTGGGTTAATATAACTTACTGCTTTAACTAGTTTAGATAATGTGGCCTCAAATATTTTTAGAATCCAAATAAATGTCCTGTTAAACTCCTGGATATCATTACATTATGAAGCCATTAGTGTCACAGCTCTTATCTTAATTACATCATGAATTATAGAATAGAACAGAATAGAACAGAACATTTCAGTTGGAAGGGACCTGATCACTTCAGAGCTCACCAAAAGTTAAAGCATATTATTAACGGCATTGTCCAAAACCCTTTTAAACACTGACAGGTTTCAGACATCAATTACATCTCTAGGAAACCTGTTCCAGTGGTGGACCACCCTCTCAGTAAAGAAATGCTTCCTAATGTCCAGTCGGAAGCTCCCCTGCAGCTCTCAAGGATTCCCACACCTCCTACCACTGGATACCAGGCAGACGAGATCATGCCTCTGTCCCCACTTCCTCTCCTCAGAATGCTGTAGATAGCAATGGGAGTGCCCCTCAGCTGGACTAGAGAAACCAAAAGCCCTTAGCTGCTCCTCACAGGACATGCCTTTGAGCCCTGTCACCAGTTTTGTGGCCCTCCCTAGATGCACTGAAGGACCTTCTAAAACTATGGGGCCCAGAAGTGCACAGAGTGCTCAAGGTGAGGCAGCAACAAAGCTGAATGCAATAGGAGAATCACCTCTCTTCATCAGCTGGTGATGCTGTGCTTGATGCACCTCTCAAGTATGTGGTTCCCCCTTTTGGCTGCCAGGGCACACTGCTGACTTGTATTTACTTCCACTGATTCTATTCAGTCAGACTTTTTTGTATCTCCTAAAAAAAACACAGTTTTTACCTATCTTTTACTCAGCTGTTTCACAGAGTAAGGAAAAAAAAATCTATTTATTTATTTATTAATGTCCTTTTTGATTCTGGACTTAAAGGCATTCCAAGATGAAGCAATCACTCGACCTCTGAACTTCAATAAATGTTAGTTTTAGAAGTCAGTGAATTCTTTCCTTTGACAATGGCAAAGAGAAGGAACCTCAATGAACTGAATACAGGTTGTTCTCACTGTGGCCAGAGCACTAAAGGAAAAATGCTACCCAGTATGTACCATCTATTCAAATTTTAAACTGGGTTAAATGACTCACATCCCACAATGAAGTTTGTGGGTAGCACACTCCAGTACTTTGTTCTAGTATTCAAAACCTCAAAAGGCATGGGCAGTACTGGGCCTAAGGAACACAGTTCTTTCCACAACGTGTTTATGTTGTTATTAAACTTAAATTTTTTTTCATATCATCCCTCTCTTCACTTGAGAAGCATCACATTGCAGTCATTAACTCTGAGCAACCCCATTGGCCTTTGATGTTTTCCAGGCAGGAGTGTCTGGCAAAATACTTTCCTCAGTAGCCAGTGGGGAGGACAAACTGCCCCAATTCACAGTGGCAGGGTGCCCCACACTTGGCCAAGGTTGCTTGGCACACAGGAGAGGCATTACAAAGTCCTGCAGAATACCTGATCCATAGGCAATGTAAACACCTCTAGATGCACTGATATATTTATTCCCGACATCTACCCAAACAACCCTATGCTCAAACAATTGCACTAAGAGACGTAATTTTAGCTGAAGGAAACTTAGGTCTCCCTAACTCAGAACAGAGTAAATTACCATTAAGTAGGAAGAATTTTTCTCAGGGGATTATACTTCACCGCAGAGGGGGCAAGATGCATGGTAACTAGCAGCAGAGATGATACAAAGTTACCTCCTGAAATTTCTCTCCCTTACACACTAAAACGATAACCATTCTCTTGTTTCTTTCCTGTTCCCAAGCCTGGGCGATCTAACATCAGGTCTGAGCTGGGTAAAAATATAATGCAGGTGGGGAAAGACTTGGGGAGGAGGGAGATTTATATCACAGTTGCATTTGTGCAACTCAGAAAGGATTTACCTTCTGAGGCAGTGCTAGGGAGCCACAGCCGCCCTGGCCGCTGTGATAAAGCCCAGAGCACTGTCTAATTCCCAGCCAGTGAGAATCATAAAACAGCCTCCAGGGCATGAGGTAATCTTCCAATTTCTGTCAATATGTAATTATTTTGCTAGGAATTGAGCAGCCTGGACAGATCTGAAATCCTTTAGCATTGCAGTGGATTCCCCTGTCATGTAAGATTTTCCCATGTTCTCAGAGACTATCAAGAGGCAGTCAACTCCCTGGAGCTCTGCTCAGCTATGCCTAGGGATGACTTTGGATGCGCTCAACCAAGAGCAATGGCAAAACATTTCCCTTATGCCAATGCTGAATAGCAGAAATTCACCATTTTTTCGGTTCACTTGATGAATTAAAGTTATATTTAATCATACAGCAATTTCAGGTTGATAAGGAATTAACCATGGTCCAACAGTTAGCACGTATCACTGCTGTGCTACAAGCCCTCCCATCGTGCAGCTGACTTTTACCCAAATGCAGCGTGTAGCACTTTCACGGGATCAGTCAAGTCTGACATCTACCGTCCCCAGAAATGGCAACAGTCTTCCCTCTTCTTCAACACATCCCTGCAAAGAATCCCTTCAGTTATGAAATACAGGTAACTAACTCCAGGCAAAGGAAGTAAGTTTAGAAAGGAGCCCAGAACAGCTAAGCCTCCTGCACCAAGCACTGCAAACCACAAAACGCTTCCTCCTGACTCATTCCATCTGCTCTCCGCAGCAGCAGTCACCAGCGCAATTGGAGTGAGACATAGCAGGGAACAAGCAGGCAAGAGCACGGGTCCCTGCTACCACAAGAGATTAGTTAGGGAATACTTCCAGCTGGGTATCATGACTTTGTTTTAGGGGGAGACATGAAAAATTCAGTGGACTGTTCCAGACTAATCTTGAAGGAATACAAACTACTAAAATTCCCAACAGAAGTCATATGAGCCTTCAAGAAAAAAAATATCTCTCCTCATCATTTGCAAAACCATTTCTTTCACAGAATTCCTGAGGCTTGTACTATATTCATTCAATAACTACTGCCATGAGAAAATAGAAGGAAATAGAGTGGAAACAAATGCTACACCGTCTTGCCCCCTTTTCCTCAGAATCCTTGGCATTTAGTACTGTCAGAAGAAGAAGAATCAATGACTGTGGGAGTGACATGTTAGCAGTATATTAAAGTATTTTTCTATCCTGCCATTTTTTGTCAGTCTAATAGTATTATTATCAATAAAGCAAATATAAAAAATTCTACATAAACATGGGTTTTTTTAGACTTATGGAGATCCACGCAAACAGTGGCATTTTAAACGTCCACTGCATGGGCCTGACCCAAATCCAGAAACCTATGCTACCCCTTCTTGAGATGACACCACTAGGACTAGTCATAAATGTTACAGTTTCCACCCCTAAAAAAGGACAGAGATTCTACAAAAATTACTGTATGTCTTGGCACAGTGAACCAGAACTTGTGCCAATATATATCAATAAAGCAGCACTTCAGTCTCTCATTTACATAAAGTCAGCACTGAATCTATATTCTAGCTCAGGTGGCTGGTATTGCTACAAACACATTTTCTTACTTAAACTTTTCTATGTCCTCAATCCTTCTTACTAATGTGTGAGAACAGAAAAAATATAACACTTCGGATTGATTTACTGAAATTATGCTACATCTTAGTCCCAGCAGCTGTGTTCATATATCCGTGCTTAAGAAATGTTTACAGAAAAGCATTTTCTTTGCAGTGGCAAACGGAGTTATTTTCTACTGCTGAATCAATTTCAAAAACTCACATCACATAAATAAAAACTAGTGTTCTTCAATGTTCTTCCAGATTTTTATTCCCATCCAAAATATACATACTATTTTTGTGTTAAAAAAAAAAAAAAAAAAAGAAGTAGTAATACCAAGGCCTAAGCTGTCCAGGAAGTGAAAAACACTTATTCTTCAAAGAAGACCTGCAAATCTGTTGAGTTCACAGTTTGCTTTAAACATGTTATACTCCTCATCCATAATGCTAAAGCTATCACCCAAATTAGCAGTGATTATTTACACAAATAGCCCAAAATACAGAGCTTAAGCCACTGCTGTTAAGTTATAGCTCAGTTTGGCCGGGATGACAGGAGGAGGGGCAATACAGCACTAAAACACACAACAGGGACTGCCAGGGGACGTCAGCATTCAGGCTGACATCCAAAGCCAAATGAGGCCAACAGGCCCGTCGCAAAGGGGTAGAACTTGCTCCAAAAAGTCTCCTAAACCCAGTACTACATACACTTCCCTCCACAGCCGCTTCCTACCCTCCTCCCTATCTCCTCCACCCCTTATCCTTTTCAGTTGTTTTTGCAAACCAGGAGGCTGAAAGCACTCAGAAATTATAGAGGGGGAGAGAGAGGTAAAGTAGAAGTGCTGCCTATAGAGAAAGATGTAAGGGGAATAATCTAAACTGGAACAAAGTTTATCACCTAAGAGTCTGGTCAAGAGACAGGGCACCACAGCCCCGGAGGACAGAAGAAAGGCAGAATGCACAGATGTTTTTGTGATTAAAGCTATGTTTTACCAAACTCCGCAGTTGCTAGCAAGTTCTAGCTTCAGTCTGCAATGGGAAGTGTAGGGATATTCTCCTGACAACTAGGTAAAAACCCTTTCTTCCCAACTAGGAAGAAACTAAACCATAACACATCCAGAAACACTCTTGGCCAGGACAGAACAGACAGAGATTTACCAGAAGCCATGAACAGAAGAGGCACTGTCCTTCCTCTTCTCTGCCCCCTGACCACAGCACTCTGTCTTTCTACCTTACATGGCAAAGGAGTCTGTTTGTCCCTTCTACTGATTCAGCCATTTTCCTCATCAGCAATGTCAGATCTACCCTTGAGGAAAACCACCATCTCCCACCCTCTCAGACCAACAGATACTGCTGATGACTGGGCACCTCTTCCCTTGCCCTGCCACATCCATGATCCCTTCGCCAAGCAAGTAGCATGTTTCCTGCTGACTGGTCCTTTTTAGATTTAAAGCATAATTCAGACATTTAATTCTTCACTCAATCTTCTAGAGTCAACCAACCAACTCCATGGATTATACTATTATTACCACTTCCAGCTAAGTAGTCAGAGATCAGCCAGTTGCAAGAACACAACACCTAGAAAACACTCTCTGGTTTATCTAAGACTGCACACTGGGTAGAAAAACAGAACAGCTTCATATTTCCAAAACTAAACAATCTTTTTAATCAGAGACCTTCTGAGAGCTATCCAAGCATTATCATTGCTTAAACTCAAGTACAGCCTCTTTTCAACTTTTTCCCAAGACAAACCTAAGAGCCATCCATGGACTTCTTGTCATATGTATGACATAACCACTGCCATGCCATGCCATGCCGTACCATACCAACTACACTGCCATGAATTATAAATTTATAGCTCTTAGGGAGGCAATTTTTGAATACTACAAAGGAAACTTTCTTGACATCAGATACAGTCTGTGAAACTATGCAGACAATTCTGAATAATCTCAGACTTATGTCTTTTACACAACTAAATGTGAAATACATTTCATCCCCTTAGTGACTATATACAAACACACAAACTCACATGCATCTCCACATCCTGCTTTCAAGGCACTACTGGCCACCATTACTGTGTATTCTGATGTTCATGAAATAAACACAAAGCCACTGTCAAGGCAATTAAAAGCAGCTGCAGTTTTTATTCCAACTTAAAACAGAGGAAAATCACATTAGAACAAAATACAGCTAAGCCTGTACATGCCAGATATTTGACGGTATTAACACCACCCTCATCACATCAATTGCTGTAAATGGAGCAAAATTTAAAAGTCAAGTCACCTCTCAAACTCATTCACTGCAAATAACACATTCAGAATCTACTGAAATTTCTGCCTAGAGGAAGTGAAGGAAAAAGGTTTGTTCTCATATTGATTTTCCTCCATTTTCTGGAGCACATTCAAAGTTTGTGATGACAAAGCCACATAACTTTTCTGAGCCAATAGAATTATTTGAATATATAAAAATAGTACCAGAGACTTCCTTCATCAGTAACTAAAGTAAATATAAATCTCTAACCATGCAAAATAAGCACCTGGACCTCACAGCTATACCTCCAGGAAGTGGTCTGTCACTGTCTGTATGTGTGTTTTCCATGCACATACCTATTCGGACTGCAGTGAATCTGGGTGAACCAGCATCATCTCTTGATGCTTGCTACTCAATCTCTGCTGACAGGATCTCAACTCTGCCTTCACAAACTGGCAGTCATGGACAGCACAGCATGGAAACCAGCAACACTGACAGTCATAAGGGTCTTGTGAGAAGAGATGTCACCTCTGTATGACTCATTAATTTACCAACTGCTTGCTGCCTCCACAGATATTTCTGTAACTCAGTACTTCAGCTTGGATCTCCTTCTAACTAGACACCACCTAATACATATCTACTGTTAGCTTCCACCCTTTTCTCTTTAAAGCTACTTTTAATGCACCTAAGAGTACATAGCACGTGTATAGTACACTTCTTCTGATACTTCACCCCAGTTCCTCCATCTCTCCTCAGATGCTTTCCAGAATGTTGAAGAGACTGCCAGGTCAAACCAAAGCCTGTTTGGCCTAAGGTCCAAACTCCAGCAACGGTCAAGGACAGACATCTGAGAAGTGTAAAAAGTGAACAGGTACA
This sequence comes from Donacobius atricapilla, assembly GCA_013397315.1. NCBI lineage: Eukaryota > Metazoa > Chordata > Aves > Passeriformes > Mimidae > Donacobius > Donacobius atricapilla. Next base: position 411,985 of record WBMY01007763.1, read on the forward strand.
CAGTGACCCTTCCTTGGGTACTCTTTGCAGCCTACGCAATCTGTGTCTCTTTATACTGGGCCAATCGTTCACAGACATTTGTCTTGTGAATTTGTGCAATCATGTTTTCCATCCACAACAACTGGGACATGGAGTTCCACAATTTATTTTCATCTCATGTGAAGGCTCATTTTCTTCTGCCAGGTTTGAACTTGTCTCCTGAGAGATCTTTCCCTCTGCTCTCCCTGGCATTTCTCCAGTTGGTTCATGGGCTCCATGAGTGCCAAAAATCAAACACAGCATTCCCCAGGATGCCTAATTAGGCTGTGAAGATTACTAGAATACTTTCTCATAGTGTACAGAATATACTTCTGTGTATACCTCTGAGTACGTTTACCTTCTTTTTTGAGCACCACAGTATTACTTACAAGCCTTCACCTTCTGTTACCTTTAAACCATCACCCCTCCTATACATACACCTCTTTCTCTGCAAGACTGCATCACCTTGTTTCCTATCCAATAAAGGAATGTTCTTTTATTCGTCAACAAAAGCAGAACTATGCACTAGTTCTAGCAAATCACACTCCAGTTTTTCCCCTAATCATTTCTGGTATTGCCAAAATGAGTTCAAAATTTAATCCTTTCAGTGTCCTTACATCCCTTCACTAATCTAATAAACATTGTCCCTTTTTCATTCATGTCTGTCATACTGAGCAACACAGTTTCAGGGCAGTGCATTTCCTAAGTTTAAGAGTGAATCACTTGGTGAACACTATTTTTCACCCAGCCACAAACATATTAAATAAGAATTTCATGCTGTTCCTGCTTCCCCAGCTGGCTTGTCAGTGCCATGCCAGACTATCAAAAGCCTTAGTAAAATCAAAATATAACAAAATCCTGCTTCTTCTCCACGTACAACCCTTGCCAAGCCCCAGAACAACATACTTTGTTTGCAAGTTTTCAATCTTACAGAACCTCTCTGTTAACTCATGCTCTCAAAACTTGACTAGCAGATTTTAAATTAATTTCAGTCAATTCCCTAAATGTTCTACAGGCAATTTTATCAAGCCTAAGGACCTACTCGACTAAAGTACTCTTTAAACTGTTCCTCCCCTTTTGTATCTTAATTCTTAAGCCTTTTCCATGACAGTTAGTTGATCTTAGTGAAGACTGAACACTTACTGCCTCTCAGCATCATTAATCATTAGAGTAGCTAGCCACAGAAGCAGCAACCCTTCTCACCGGAGTAGCAAGCCACATCCTTTGCTAGCTTGCTTGCTACCAATATGGCATTTGAAAATCCGGCCTTACTTTTCACTTTCTTTCCTACTGATGGTTTGGCCTTACCAGTTTTGTCCAGCGTTACCCATGCTACTTCTTTAAGTTCCTTTGTAATCTGATCTCATTCACAGTTTCTACATATGGCTTTCCTTCTGTTGTTTTTTGGACAGTTTAGATCGTGTTTAGTTACTTCATTTCTTACCTCTCTACTCTGTTAATGTGCACTTATCCTTTTAGTATGAAGCCCTCAGGAATTTTCACCCTTTGCTTCCCTTCTTGTTTCTGATGGCATGTTACCTACCAATTCCTGTTTATTGTCATCACTTCTTTTTTCCCTAATTCACAACCTTTAGTTTGTTCTTCTCTCGTCCTCCCTTTCCTAAAAGCTGCAAAGCCCTTCCAGTTCACAGTGGCAACAGGGAACTGCACACAGGGACACGTAATATTCCCTTGCCTGTATGAGTTTCCCCACTGTCTACATTTCTGTTTCATCCCACCCTTCTGAAGGTACTGTGAAACAGCCTGTAGTGCTCAATCTGCCACATCCTCCTTGGCTGGATATCAACAAAGACCACAGTGACCAGAAAAACCCCCTGTACAAACACACAGGGCTTGAGTCACAGAAGGATTCTTTCTCTCAAATCTCAAACAGCATCCAGACAATAAAAGCTCAAGTACTGATCCCATTTTTCTGCAAACAACTTCATGGGCCTGTTAGTAGGATAGATTCAACAACAGGCACAGAAACCTGACGGGTTTTTTTCTTTTATGTTTTTGGGTTTGATTTTTTTCTCTCATGCACTCCAGCAATATGAAAGTCCATAAGAGGCTACTTCTCTACTAGCTCATTTGTCTCTGGGTCTAGCCCTAATACCTCCTGCCCAAAAACATTTCCTTCATTCTGATTTTGCACAGGTTATGTGCATGTGCTGACTATTTAACAACTTATTTTTCATAAGGCATGGCTACACATACTTTTGGATATGGAGGTTATGGATGCAAAATCACTGTTGCAACTCCTGCTCTCTCACTATTTGGCTTTTTAAGCATTGATGAAAAATTAGGCAGAAAGGAGATATTCCACTAAACTGCCAGCAAAACCTTTCACCTCACAGATTTTCAGCACAAACAGCATAGTCACCAATAACTCATTTTTTCCTGACATAAGGTACAGAGAAAACTCAAGGTTAATAGCAGGGATGGACAGTTTTAGGCCATTCATTCCCTTTTAGGTGTTACTATACAACTTACTGTTCCTAGTGTTTCTCACTGTTTCTCACAATGACGTGGTCAGAATCATATGATTAAGCATGTAAAATATGCCTTCTGGTAGAAGGAGATTTTCCATTGTCTCTATGGAGGATCACTACATGTCTGAGCTTGACAAACATTCTCACAAACTATCAGGCTTCATAAATCCTAGCTGAGTATTTACCATGCTCTAGCTTAGTAACCTCTGTTAACAAGTAAGTGTACTCCTCTTTTGAAATACAGAAAAGCAGCATAAATTAATTAACATGTACAAGTAATTTACAAACTATGCATATTACTGTAAACCTAATTCTTCAGTAAGTTCACATAATTGTTATTCCATGCCTTAAATACTTTACGTTGTACCTTATATAGCAAAAGCTTTAACTAATGAATCTTATTCTTTAGAATTAAAAACATTCATGCTGTTGGGCAAATGATGACACCTCATTACACACAAAAGTTTTTCTGAAAAACAACTTTTTTTCCAACTTATATGCTACTTACCCTTTCAAATCATTCTAGCACCAACACAGAAATTACTTTTCAGAACCTCTCACAATTAAGGTAAAAGGTTTCTCATACACTAACACACGCAGCAATGTCTGGGTAGCAAACCCTGTAAGAAAACACCTCCTGCCAATTCATATTATATCTTTATTATCAGTGACTGGGTAAATACGCATGGCAAGGGTAACCCTTCATTGCAATCACTAAAGATCAAGCTATTCATGCAGGGAATTTAACTTGTCTGTCTGTTATTCCTATAATTTCTTTTTTGCGATTGTTGATACTGAAAACCCAACAGCTCCAATTGCAGACAAGCCATTGTTAACTTCTGCAGCCACCTGCAATCAGGGTGAGGATCTTTCTGATACTGCATCTCCACAGAATGTGTGTCAAGACTTGGTACAGTGCACAAAAACGGCTTTGGTTAGTGCTTTGTGTGGCATCTGCTCTACGCAATGGAAACCTATTCTCTCCTGGTGACGCATTCTATTTTTTTGGGTTGTGCTTGCTCACACAAAGTTAACCTGTAGCAGCAACCTCCCCCTTGCAAACATTTAGCTGGTTTTTTTCCACTACATTAAATGTAATTAACTTAATTTCCGTACCAAAATATTGGTTGCAAACAATCTCCCTTCCTATACAGTACATTTAGATTCTGGAATACTGTGTCAAGCTCAAAATATCTTTAAATACATGTGCATGCATGCTTTCTCCTTCACTCCAAATATTCACTAGCCACTTACTAATATTTATTTTCCCTTAGTTATATTAAAAAATCACAGTAATGACGGGAACCAACCTCCACTGCTAAAGTGTTTCTCTAACAGACAATTGCCCCAAAATCACTCAGATATCAAAATTCCACTTCCAGAAATATTCAAATAGTAACTGTTTCATCAACCACCAGAGGGCAAACACTCTATTTCTCATACAAAGCAAGAATTATATTATAGAAATTAAAAAAAAACATGCCTCTAATACAATAAGGTCCTCTCATGGAGCTAACTCAGAAGCTTAAACCATTTATGTATTGCGCTGCTGCTACAGAACCAGGCTGAATTGTGAATTCAAGGCAATTGCAGAAGCATTTGACAGACAGGTATTTAATACCTTTTACATTTGAATGAACTTGGCCTGTCAGATTAAACAGTCCTAATACAAACTGTGTCTCAGCCTGTCCTATGTCTCCAGCATCCAATTTCCAACTCAGCTCCATCAGCACAAACGTTTGCGCACTGAACCAGGGGACCTGTCTGCCTAAAAAAACATTCAAACAAAATAAAAACTTTATTTTTCAGTCCAATCAGTCCTCAGAGCAGTTAATCCCCTGCTTTTGCTTCACCATGCAAGGAATTGATGAGCATAATTGAGCCAGCTTAGGCAACAGTGCCACTGAATGTGCAGTCTAACCAAGGTAGGTATTCAGTGACAGATAAACCAGCATTTTCTGGGCACTAATGCATGCAGCAATTGTGTAATTTAAAGAAGATTTTGTGTGCCTGGAGATATGCTTGGGGTTTTTCCTTTAACTGCAACAGCTGGTTTGATAAAACCTCCGGTCCTCCTTCAGTCACAGACTTAAGCTCAGCTATAACAATACCACTTCATATTTTATCTTAAGACTGTTGTGTTCTTCAATGAAAATTTTAAAGATTTATGTTCTTATTGTGACAGGCTGCATTTGCATCTCTCTGAGCCAGAACTGATCCACACCTGTAGCAGCTTTGGATATATGTCTCCAAGACTACATCCTCTTCTACAGGGCAGTTCCCTTTCCTGGCCTTTAAGAGTTTTGCTTACATATTTGTTCACAGAAAACAAATGACTAACAGATTACATACCCTGACTAGAAAAAAATTGATGGCCACATATTAAATGATAAGAATTTTGTAAGAGGAAATACAGAGTATGCTCAGCACCTGTTTTTTGTTTCACTTATCAAGTAAAAAAAGCATAGAAAATTTAAAGATATATTGAAAAGACTGGAAAATATTAGAACTTAGTAATTCACTTGTCCGTTTTCCTCACTGTATTCAGTCTGATACAGTGCCATACCTGTTCCTGATAGCCCACCATTCACTCTGACTTCAGCAGCTCCCAGCGTCAAGCATTATTCTGTGTGCTCAGAAGATAGAGAGCCACATATTTTCACAAGCCTGGAATTACCAGTTGCTTGTCTGGCTTTTAATGTTGAGAAGGACAAAGACAGGCTGAAACTCACGCAAGGCTCACTGAACTCTATGTTAAAGCAGAACAGAAGCAAGAAATAAAAGCCAGTATAGTTAGAGGAAGAAAATGAGAAGACAATTTATTTTCTTTTTTAAAATTCGGTTTTCAAAAGCAAACAACAAAAGCTGGCTGGTTTAGGTTTGTTTTGGTTCTATTTCAAAACTTTTGTATCTGCTCAAATGCACTCCATCACACTCAAAGCCTCAATCTTCTCCACAGGCTGTGAAGGCTTTGAAACAAATGTGTGATGCTTCCAGGTAAGGCATCCACATTAACTGTAAGACATTAACAGAAGAATTACACAAACAGTAGGGAAAGAGCATTATAGCAGGGTAGATTTTTCAGTACCTCACGCTGCCCTCAGACTCTCTACTTTCAACAAATAAAAAGCTAGAGTTTAAATAATTTATATAGCCTTTTAGTAAGAGCAGTGTGAGAGCTGGACTATCTATATGAAATATTTTCTTCCTCATGAGGACAAATCTCAGGTAGGATATCTCTATGCTTCTGTTGCCAGGTGACCTTCCTGAAAAGGAACATGGGCCAGGATATCTCAGCTCTTCAGAACTCCCACCACATCCACTACCCCTGCCTAGTGGAATAGATTAAATCAGCCTCTTCTCATGTTTACTTATCTTCAATCCCTAACTTCTCCTCAATTCAGTTCCTGAGCCTTAAAAATTCTTGTTTATTCAAAAGCACAGAGCTTCCAAGCATCTGACACAGTCATCTTCACTTTCCTATGGTCCTCAGATCATGACTTTCTTAGGGCATGAAGAAGCAGCTCCAGTTGCGGTATTACCTTGTTTGTTCCACCCCTTCCGTTCTCCCACATGCTTCCACTTTGCACCTTAACAAGCTACCAGTAAGCAATTCCTCCTCTATTTCTACAGTGGCCCCACTATATGGACCAGAGTACTTCCCGGTTCCTCAGAAATCCCGCATCCATCGCACTTTGCTACTATTTGATTATTTTCAGAGTTTACAGACAGTTAGCACACCCATGCAATCACTCATATCCAGCTCAGTTGCCCAACTTCCAAACAGAGCCAGCAGTGTACAAGACCTATTTTCCCATAGCGACTCCTAGTTGGTAAAATAAATTTCCTATTTTAGTACCATTTAGAAGCTGTGATATTTTGGGAGGAACAAAATATTTCTGTGAGAAAGCAAACTGAAATACTTCCAAATCAAGTCCGTTCTTTTTCTTACCTTTCTCAAAGACCATTTCCCCG
>WBMY01007763.1:418535-479734 GCA_013397315.1 Donacobius atricapilla
GGGGCAAGGAAGGGAAGGGAAGGGAGCGGCTGCCGCTGCCCCAGCGCCAGGCACGCTCCGCCGGCGGCGGCCGCAGGAGCACCCGCGGGGCGTTCCCGGGCCAGGCCGGGGTGGGCGGCCCGGCCACAACACGTCTGTCTGCGCAGGGATACCCAGGGGTGTGGCTGACCGCTCCTCGGCCGCCGCTCCACGTCCCGGGGCTGATGCGGCTGGGAAACGGTGGGATTCTCAGAACCCAACACCATACCAAAGCAGCGTCGAAAGCAATGTTTTCTGCCTGCAGCTCCGAGCAGAGCGGCAGCCTGTTGTGGAGAGCTGTCCGGTTTGCGACTTGGAGAGACCTGGAGAGCGGGCAGAGTCGCGCTGGCCTGGGGCTCGGGCTTGGAGGCGAGTTGGGAACAGTTCTGGGTCTGAACAGGGAGAAGGATGCTGGCAGAAATTCAAGGAGCCTCGTAGCCACTTAAATGTGAACCGATTGGTAATGCAGCCCTGGCTGGTCTGTCCTCTGTGCCCATTGTTGGCAAGATCAGGTCATACCTACTTATAAATCTCAACCTAATTTCAGAGTTCAAAAAGTGCACTGAAGCAGCTTGGGTAAGATTCTGATCCTTTAGCATGTTCATTTTAACTGTGTAGACTAGACACATCTAATGTTTGATTTGTACAAATTCCTTTATTGCAGGACAAGTCTAATATATTTAGAAATTATACCCAATTCTTGATGTGTGCCTCTTCAGAAGTGCTGGAGTGGCATCCTCTGCATTGTGGTACACAGCCAAATGCAGTCAGTCATAGTGCTAAACAGAAGCATCATGCTATGTTCTTATGAAAATCAGATATGAACAGGAATGTGCATAAACACTGTGCTCTAATTGAATGCCAGGCAGTCATGCGGTCTTTTCACACCTTTTACGTTTGCTTTTCTAGATTTTCATACCTCTGCTGATTTTTTTTTGGAGCATCAGTCTTTGTGGTGACAGAAGAGAGGGTGCCACCACTGTAGTCTAGGGAAGGGGGGTGATAGTACAGCAACCAACTGATGCTTGCAAAATCTTGGCAGCTCCTCACCTGCAAAAGGTGCATGATAAGGCAAAGTTTGGGAGATGTTTGCTGTTGGTTTTAGTCACTCCTTGTTTCATGTGAGAAACAGCCAGGGAAGATGAACAGTCACTGCCACTCCTTTTCTTGGCGATTGGGAAAAAGAGCTTACAAGTAGCACTGCATCCTAAGAACCCCAGCCTCAGACGGCAAAGCTACACATAGTACACATGTCTCCATAGCCTGGCACTGAGCCAAACTGGCACTTCACCATACCTATCAATACTAATCAGCTCTCAGTCTCCAAAACAAGGTGGTCACATCCCAACTTCCTTCAGGTATGGTCCATACTAACCCCCAAACTCCACCACAAATTGTTCAAGAGAACACCGTAACCAGGGCAAAACCATGCCAAGGTCAACTTGAAGGTAGAGACAATAAATTTCCAGTCCCAAGAACATTTGCTGGCACTGTTTAATTCATTAGCATGAATGTAGCCCAAAAATTCATTAGTGAAAATCCTTGCAAATGTCACAGATTTTGCCTAGTTGTGCAATAGTGTTGTAGACTTCCATCTTCCCTTTCTTCTCCTAGGGGCTTGCTAGTTTAAGATACTTTGGTATATGTATTTGACCTCTTCTACAAAAATGCCAATAAAGGAATTCTACAACAGAAAGTAAGAGAATAAATGCATTGTCATATTAGGGTTCCTTCTGTCCTGAATAGATTTAGAACAGATAAGGAATGGAGGAACAGAAATGGTTACATTCCATTCTATAACAGCATACAAGCTCCATTTCTCATACATGTATCCGTGCACTCAGAGATGTTTTCATCATTTCATTTCCAAACAGGATATACTACACTGCAGGTAGAATGTAGAAGATTTTCATGGTTCAACATTTAGAAATCAAATGCTACGTATTATTATAAATTAGGTATCAGTAAGTTCCCAGATAGCAGAAAACTTAAACACATATTAGCCCATTCAGACATAATTTCAAGAGTCGTGTCTTACCAGCATCTAAGCAAGGTCTTAATTTTCAGAAGTATTCTGCAGCTACTAATTGTCTTTGTAATACACACTCTGGTTTTCCTGAAACCCTGCTTCAAATCCTAGATTTTTTTAATCAAATGTGGTCCTTCTTTGGTGCCCAAACACTAACTACTGTACCTGAACAAGGAACAGTTTTATTGTGTGATGGCTCCCTCTCCCACTCTCCATTCAGCACCTCCCACCTCTGCAATCCACAGCCCTCCAAACCCTATTCTTGCAGCCTGTACTATGCAGTGCTTTCTGGAGAGAAATTTACAACTACTGCAGGTCATTTCAGTGGCCTTGTTTGCAGCACAGCCCCACAGCTCCAGAAGTGGCTATCAGTATAGGATATAAATAAGAAACTATGGAGCATGGGCAGATAAGAAATGGAGAAAACTTTCAGCCCTATAGCCAGTGACTACCTGTAACTATACCATGTATCTCAAGACTACTCTGCACATTTCTCTGTACACAAAGAATAAAAGTGGGTCATGAATAATTGGAAAATTATCACAGTTAGAGAGAATTGAGCTAAACTGCTATCCCATTCATGCTCACTAAGTGCTAAGCTATTTGTTCTGTTGGACTTGACTTGGTTTCAGGTAAGCATAACTGATCACGCAACCCTGCTGGTTGTTGGACTGATACATTCCCCAGCACTCTGTTGATCTGCTCATTTCCACTGACAGTTGTCTACACTAGGGTTTTGTTATGCAATTATGTGTGAGTGTTTGATTTAGGTCAGACTGGTAACTCAAACAAAAACAAGCAGTGCTTCAGTTTGAGCTGAACTGGTCAAACTTAAACTTAGGGCACTTAATTATATAAAAAGCTTTTGCATACCCACTGGCTTGTGTTATAGAGTACACAACATTCTCAGCTAAAAAATCCCTGTCCATCCAGAACAAGCAGAAGGAACAGATCACATTAGTACTAATTAACTGCTAAGACATCTGTGTTTTAACTAAACAAAAGACCTTAGCTGGTCTACACATTCAAGATAATGGAAACAATCATCTGTCAGCATCTCAGGCCTAAGTATGTTTTAAATGCCTGTTTCTGACAAACACCTGAAAGACTACTTTGTTCACAAAGATCACCATGCAAGGGAAATTTGGTTTTGGACCTCACTTCTGCATATTAGGAATAAATCTGAAGGAGTATAGCCTAGCATGAAAGGATTTAATAATCTTCAACTGCTTCAAGCTGGTCAAGTGGATAGAGTGGAGACACAATTTGGGAGGTAAAACTGGTTGCTCTTGTGTTCACCATGCCAGTCAGAGAAGCTAGCCCCCTCTCTGTTCAATGTTCACATTTTGGAGTTAAACAAGAAATGTCATCATAATGAAAATTCCACTTTTACCACCTTCACTGCTACCCAGAAACCTTATTTTGCTAATCCTTCATGATGTCTGACAGACAGAGACAGTAAAGGCTGCAAAAGTTATCGACAGCACTGGCTGTGCTAACATCTACACTGTTACCTGTTCCTGTACAACTGAAAGTCTAGCCTAAATATATGTACCAGTACCAGCAGAAATGACACCTTTGAGTTGCAGCCTAAGTATATTCTAAATAAAAGTGTGTATAAGTAAATATAAAAAAGCCAGAATGGTTTCTTAATGCTTCCAGCCAGCAACTTCAACCTTGGTCAACTATAAGGACCTCAGCTCCTAGCAAGCTCTAGTACTTGTGTGAAGATTGGCTGGAAACACATGCACAGCAACTATGCTTTTCTCTAATATCAATGTAAAAACTATTGTTGTGGTAAATGTAAAAACCTAAGCACCGCAGTGCTTAAAATATTGGGAGAAATCTCCACAAAAATTACAGCAGTGAGTATTAGAATGTTCAATGCCCTTTGTCTGCTTTTAGCATTAGACAGTGACTTTGGATGGTCTGATATTCAACTGGATTAAGCAGGCATTCCAGATTGTGGTACAAACAATATGTTTCTATGAAATGAGGCAAATACGGGGAAATCTGAAGAATTTCAGTTTATGTGGAATATTATGTGGAAATTTGAATCAGAAGACCACTACAGCCTCTTCCAGCATAATATTCTCTCTTCAGAAGCTTAGCCAGTTGCATTATGCATCACTGAACTCAAGGCCTGCAGCAGAGCTCATTTAGAGGATAGATAAATCTTTTATTCAGTCTCAATAGGCTTTGGATGAGGTCCTAGCAGAAACTGTGATTCAGCAGTTCATGGAACTAGGAAGGAAGGAATAGTCTGTTTTATCACTCATAGTAAGTGGACAAGAATTAAAGTGAATACTAAAAATAAGTGAATGGAAGATCATTTGTGGTAGTAGGAGGACACATTCCTTGCTTGGATGTCAGCCTGAAGATTTTGTATTTGCAGGAAAGTACTGACAGCAGCAGAGGCAATAAAGGTCTCCCAGAACACCTCTGATGCTGTTTCTGATGATGGAATGTGTCATAACTTTTTACACTACACTGTTAATGGGTGTGCCGTGCACTGAAACTTGCCCTGAGTTATCAGGGTGGATCTTTATGAAAAGCTGGTCTGCACTAAAATTAGGACCTTTTTTTCCTATTTGCTGATGACATTTCCCTTGCTGAAAAATGTTACTTATAAATTCTCTTCCAACTTGAACCATTACTGCACCCAGAGTGGGTAGGATTCACTTGATCAAATGTGGACTGTGCAATTGTCCGTAACTGGTTATTTACATTCACTGGATAGACAATGAAGTAGACACTTTTCAGAACAGATTTATATGACTCATTGAAATACCAACATTTGAATGAACAGACATTCAAAAGTGGCCTTCTAAATGAATCATGTCAATCCCCATTCTTAAAGCACCAACTTATATTGCATTTCTAAACAGGAAATCAAGACAAGTTGTTGAAATATCTTGTTATCTCTAGAGCATGAAGAATGACTATATCTTAAGAGTCCTCACTGAGTATTCAGTGAATCAAACTTAAAGAAAGATTAATTTTTACAAACTTTTGATCAGGCACTGTTTGAAGGTATCAGCTTTTTGTTCAAAGACTAACATAAAAACAAACAAGCTATGTCCAAAAAGAAGAAAAGCTTCTTCTTCGTTAAAAAAGTATAAAAAAATCTTAAGATCTTGGAATTATATACTTACATTTTCATAATATTTTAATTTTACAATATCTGTACACTTTTTTAAAATACCCATAAAAATATATGTAATCAAATCAGCACATATGATATTATTGCATTATATGTAGTGTTATATATTGACTTTGAAAAGCCTCAACAAAATGAAGCACTGTCTTTTAGGAAAGGTCCTTGTAGAAGGACCTCATGGTTGGTTAAGACTTCATGAAATTTGAGAGATTCACTTTTAAAAATGAGATTCTGAAGAAAAGGGAATTAAAGAAGGAATGACAAAATTATACTACGGGAAATGTGCAAGTCTGAGAAACAAATCTACAAATTATGCACAAAAGAATTTGTCAGCAGCAAAGATAATCCTCAGTGACCACCTTCCCTGGCCCTTTTGAACTAAGTAGTGCAGAAGGAACATAATGGAATGAAAATGAGGACCTTGTCCCCTGTTTTTCCCAGGACAGTAGCTCTCAGCAGTTGATCTCACAGAACTGTAAGGAATTACTACAAAATGACCCTATGTTCTTGTTGCTGATGTGCAGAAGGTCCTCCAAAGTATGAGCAAATGGGGTAGTTGTAATAGGATTTTATGTTTAGCTTCAAATTTCTGCTGTAGGCAGCCTCAAAGTCACTGAACTCATTGCCTTTAGAGAGGTCAGGAATCAAAATTTTATCTTCCACCTCACTCAAATCTCTGTAACTTTGATAAAGAACTGAGGGGTTTTTTTCATTATTTGCTCTATTAAGCCCCTTAACTTTGAGTTATATACTGCATCCTATCCAATACATACATGCAGAACATTTAGGAAGCAATCTCATGCAATGCCATTATTTTATTTTAGAATTACTCTCTGATTGCAAAATGTTTAACTGTACTGTAGGGGCATGTTAAAACATGTGCAAACATGGTCTTTCTGTGAAAGTGAGAGAAGTTAAAAGCATATATAAATGATGACAGGTTGTCCTCAAGAACCTGTTTTCCTACAGCAGTATTTTTTATAATTGTATGTGACGAAATTCCATTTAACAAGCTTCATTAATCACTTTACCTTAGTATCCTTATTCCCTTTGCTCTGAGGGTCAGTGCAACCCCTCTTTATTGCAAATACAGCTGAAACAGCCCAGAAAAACCTTATTCTTATTAAATAACTTAACACTATTCGATTTTAAACAACATAAGAATTCCCTGAAGATTTAATTATCTTAAACTATAGCCTATAATTAAACTGTAAATTTCAATTACAGGTTTTTAAAAAGGACCTTCTAAACCCAGTGTTTCCATAATGTCATAGACAGTATATCACAGCACTCTGGAGTATGCGCATTCATACACTGTAACTTCACTTTAAATTAAGGACATAAAAACTGGCAGATTTTTTAGTGAATGTGTGTTTCTCTAACAGCTTTTATTTTATCCATGTACNGCTCACTGAACTCTATGTTAAAGCAGAACAGAAGCAAGAAATAAAAGCCAGTATAGTTAGAGGAAGAAAATGAGAAGACAATTTATTTTCTTTTTTAAAATTCGGTTTTCAAAAGCAAACAACAAAAGCTGGCTGGTTTAGGTTTGTTTTGGTTCTATTTCAAAACTTTTGTATCTGCTCAAATGCACTCCATCACACTCAAAGCCTCAATCTTCTCCACAGGCTGTGAAGGCTTTGAAACAAATGTGTGATGCTTCCAGGTAAGGCATCCACATTAACTGTAAGACATTAACAGAAGAATTACACAAACAGTAGGGAAAGAGCATTATAGCAGGGTAGATTTTTCAGTACCTCACGCTGCCCTCAGACTCTCTACTTTCAACAAATAAAAAGCTAGAGTTTAAATAATTTATATAGCCTTTTAGTAAGAGCAGTGTGAGAGCTGGACTATCTATATGAAATATTTTCTTCCTCATGAGGACAAATCTCAGGTAGGATATCTCTATGCTTCTGTTGCCAGGTGACCTTCCTGAAAAGGAACATGGGCCAGGATATCTCAGCTCTTCAGAACTCCCACCACATCCACTACCCCTGCCTAGTGGAATAGATTAAATCAGCCTCTTCTCATGTTTACTTATCTTCAATCCCTAACTTCTCCTCAATTCAGTTCCTGAGCCTTAAAAATTCTTGTTTATTCAAAAGCACAGAGCTTCCAAGCATCTGACACAGTCATCTTCACTTTCCTATGGTCCTCAGATCATGACTTTCTTAGGGCATGAAGAAGCAGCTCCAGTTGCGGTATTACCTTGTTTGTTCCACCCCTTCCGTTCTCCCACATGCTTCCACTTTGCACCTTAACAAGCTACCAGTAAGCAATTCCTCCTCTATTTCTACAGTGGCCCCACTATATGGACCAGAGTACTTCCCGGTTCCTCAGAAATCCCGCATCCATCGCACTTTGCTACTATTTGATTATTTTCAGAGTTTACAGACAGTTAGCACACCCATGCAATCACTCATATCCAGCTCAGTTGCCCAACTTCCAAACAGAGCCAGCAGTGTACAAGACCTATTTTCCCATAGCGACTCCTAGTTGGTAAAATAAATTTCCTATTTTAGTACCATTTAGAAGCTGTGATATTTTGGGAGGAACAAAATATTTCTGTGAGAAAGCAAACTGAAATACTTCCAAATCAAGTCCGTTCTTTTTCTTACCTTTCTCAAAGACCATTTCCCCGCTCAAGATGGTCTCGTTATCTCTGATCACTTCTCCCTTTACGGTGACCTGTGCTGGGCTGTCCGGCAGCAGAGCTACCCCAACAGTCAAGTTTGCTCCAGGCCTGATGTTCCAGGGAGCTGCCACGAGGAACGTAGGTCTGGAAAGTCCAAATGGGCAGAGGGAGAAAGGGCAGGGAGTGAAACACATTCTCAAAAAAAAAGAACCGCGTCCACATAAAGACATAGGACACATGGTGCCAAGCTCCTCTCGATCGCTCTCCGCGGCGGGGGCTGGAGGTGATGCTCACCCCTGGCTGGTGCGGGCAGCGCTCTCCGCCCGCTCCCGGGACCGGCTGCCAGGAGCGCCGGGAGCGCCGCGCTGCCCCCGCAGCCCCCGCGCCGGGCGGCAGGGAAGGAAGGTGAGCTGCCCNCTATAAAAAGGGGAATGTTAGTACAGCAGTCTGTTTTATAGACCAGTGTATCCCTGTAGGCAGAGGCAGTTTCCTTTCAAAAGCAGACTCACCTGAGAGCAGTTCATAGTGTAGACTAAACTCATTTCTCACATTTTATACAAAAGTAAATCAAGGTGTGGAGACAATGCCCTAAAACAACAGACTAAAGAGATGCCTATTTTAATTCATCAGTCAGAGAAGACTGAGAGGAGCCTTCATAACACTTGTTTCTTTCATAGAAAGAAAATACCAGGTGCTGATCTATGGTAGAAAGTGTAACAAGAACTAGTGGTCAGGCAATTAAAGTCAGTCAAATGCAAGTTGCAGATGAGGCACATACTGTCAACAGAGGTAGTTTTCCTGAACACACTACTAAGGAAAAGCTGTGGTTTCTGCTTCTTTTTATGTCTTCCCATTAAACCTGAATGCCTTTTCAAAAGTCTAAACCAAGCAATGAGGCTAAACAGAGGGTCAGCTTGCTGAAATTCTGTATTCCATAACACAGAGATCAGGTTAGGCAATCTCCAGACAGCTTGGCAAAAATGTGTGAGGTTGCTCTTGAGTCAAGGGGCCAAAATCCTTTAGAGATGAATGTGTCCTAGAAAAGACAGAGCAGGGATCTGCTCCCAAAGAAATTAAATAGAATTGTCAGGAGGGAAAGAAAAGCACTTCTCAATGGCATGGACTATACTATTTCAGTCCTGGTTTCCTCCATCTTGTCACATCCAGAAAAGGTCAACACTGAAAAAAGAAAAGGAGTCAGGATTAGAAGCAGCTGTTAAAATGAAAAGTTGTAGGATATGATCTCTTGCGGGACAACTCTTTTTCATTCTAAAAACAAAACCCAAACTTTCTGCTTGGAAATTGTTCAAAAGCTAAAACTGTGATATTTAAGTTTAGTTTGTCTATTTTTTTAACCTAAAAATAATTTAAAAAAAATAAGAAAACCAAGAAATCTTTCCCTTTCCAACCCACTCCACTGTGGTATCAAGAAAAAAATAGTTAGAGGCTTTAGACCTTAATTCTATAGGTAAAATCTCTTAGAAACTCCATTCTATTTTAGATGACATCTATTTGACAATCACATACCATATGAGCCAGCCTCATATTACACAAATTGCCCCTTAAAGAATCAGTCCCTATAGTAGCTAAAATGGATTCTATAGACAGAGTGATTAAGAGTGATTTTTAAAATACACTTTAACTATTTATAAAACTTGCACAAAACTCTGTCTTTAGTTTTGACACAGGTGAACACCAGTTATCTCTCCCTGAGGACTAACTCTTACCACATACTGGCTACAAGAAAGAAGGGAGGGTGAGGAGTCCGATCTCAGCGATTAAAAAGGAACTGAGTAAAGGTTTCAAGTTTCAAGTCACCAAATACGCCACAGTCTAAATAAACTTAGCCCTTGAGTAATGCCAGTGTAGGGTATTCATTCACACTGTCCAAAAAGCAACTGTTTGTTTCACTGCCAACCACCCACAGCAGCAGCCATGTTTATTTAAATGAAGAGGGTGCGGACACAAGAGCTGCATCTTTCCAAACCTTGCTGTAACAACCAAACCTTTGGACATTGCTGTCATACGTCTGAAATGTGTCCTGCATTGGACAACTTTCTAAGGTCTCCAGGCCATGTTTTTATGCTAAAGACTTACCCTATGATTTTGCTGATCACTAACAGCAGTTCTGGGAGCCTTTCCTTTTTCCTTTTTTCCTTTTTCCTTTTTCCTTTTTCCTTTTTCGTTTTTCCTTTTCCCTTTTTCTTCTCTTCTCTTCTCTTCTCTTCTCTTCTCTTCTCTTCTCTTCTCTTCTCTTCTCTTCTCTTCTCTTCGGATNTCTCTTCTCTTCTCTTCTCTTCTCTTCTCTTCTCTTCTCTTCTCTTCTCTTCGGATGTTCCAAAAGTGAATCTGAGAAACATGTATGTGTCAACACCAACTGAGTCAAGTCAGGGGCTGCTCCCTGACATGGACCACAAAGAAAGTACAGACATATTTTTTATATCTTAGAAAGTTCTAGCCCTGGGGAGACATGCTCCCCAGCAAACAGAAAGAAGGGTATTTAAGGAACATACAAAAATTATGCAAGACTGCAGAAGACTTTTCCATGCCAGTCAGAAGGAACAGTTTCCCTACAGCTATCTGAAGTGTAGGGTAAGATAAAAAGCAAGCCTCATGAAAAAGCTGAGAGTTCACAATGGGTGCATTGGCCTATTAGCTGAGAATTTTAACAGCTGGATTTAAAAATATGTACCACTTTCCAAATCCTGAAGTGTAGAGAGTGGCAGTTGTTAAGTCATACACCAAAGTTTTCCTGGGGTTAACGACTGTAGAATAACTTGGAATAACATCCCAGAGAGATATCCTGAGGTGGGCACGGACATGGACCCAGTTTGCAGGAGGGAAAAGACAAGGGCTTTTCCAAGGCTTCACCACTCCACAGGGGGATAAGGCAGGGCTTGCAGTGAGGTACCAGAGGCTCCCCCTGATGCTGGTATCTCTGAGGGATGGCTGGCTTCCACAGCCAAAGAGTATTGCAGCAGCTTCTGTGCCCAGCCACCATGCAGCACATCAGAGCTACAAAAAGGCTTCTCAGCTGCAAATAACCCAGCTGAGACAGCATGAATGCTGCTGTACAAATAGGTTCTGCATTTTAAAAGTTGGTTGAATGGGGCCCGTCTCCTTTTCTCCTTTTCTCTTTCCCTCTCTTTCTCTTCCTTTTCCTCTTTATTTCTCATTTGTTTTGTTATGCTACTATTGCATATTTATGTAAAGCTTTTATGTACATCCTCTAGGTATAATAGCTAGGGATAGCTGCCAACATTTGCAGAATAAAAAGCAGGTCAATTCTGTTATGAAAATGTTATCATTATCATGAATTTAGGCTTAATTTTCAAGCATGGAGTGACAATTTTAGGTCAATGTAAAAAAACGCTTTAGTAAAAAGACACCACATTTATTCTTTCAAAATTCAACAATTTTTCAAATCATTGTCAAAGGAGAAGTGTCTTTATTGTGGCAGGCAGCTTTGTTTCTTTTTGCTAGGCACACTTAGATACCAAACATCTGAGAATATTCAGACCTACATCTTCCTTAGACACCTGGTGGTAAAAAATGAGTAGAGTCATCCTTTATTTCCCAAACCAGTCTAAGGGGTATCACACTGCCACACACATTTTGAAGCCTCCTAAATTGATTAGAAAAATGCCTAGAGAATGCAAGAGACTGACAATGATTAAGTACCTAATTCACAGGTTCTTACCTTCATTGGCATATCAGGTTCCTTGAGCATAAAAAGCACATCATCCTGTCCTGCTTGATGAGTTCCATCCAGATTTCTGAGGTCTCTGAAAAAATTTACTTAGTTACTGACAACAAAAATATAATTTTCAGAATCTCTCATTTATTGTGCATATTTTCACATATCAGCACTTCTAAGACTGAGTCTTTGCCAATAGATTTGTTTCAAAGTTTTACCATTAACTTTCACTACAGAGTTTGCATTCAATAAAAAAAAAACATTTTAGTGAGAGCTGCAGCATGTTCTTTGGCAGTTCCAGGCTTTGACAAATCCAGCTACCAATCAAATTCCCATCAGGAACAGGACAATGCTTTTGAGATAACCTGTGAGATACATATTTTATCTTCATAATTCCATCTTTTATGACAGGATAATTAAGATTTTTTTTTTTTGCCACATATCTGAACAATCCTAACATTGCAGCATTATAATTCAGCACTAATGGGGAAGAAACTCTTCAAAGAATCATTCTAGCCTGGCACCAGGAAGGCATAAAGGCATGGTTTTGCAAGACTGAGCCACCCAGCTGAAAGAATTAGCCCAACAACTAGTAAAATTCCTTAAAATGTTTCTATGGGTAGGTATGTGCACAGGGAGAGGTTAAGTATTTACTGGAGATTCTGGAAAAAAAAGCATTTTTTTCTCAGAAAGACCATAGTATATAATTTCATAGTATATAATTCAAATGTGGAACTCCTTGCCACAGGGAACATGAATATTGAACTTCACATGGACTCAGATGGCATAAATTCTCGTCTGAGAAATGTCAGGGACTTTTCAGAACAAAGGTACCACATCCTGCTCAGGAATAGCCTGAGTCACCAGTCAGCATATTCAAACATTCAGAGACTATTCAGAGGCCTTCCCTCAGCATTTGCTGTTGACTGCTGTGTGAGACAGGGTACTGCGGGGAAGTGAACACTGGTCCGACACACCATAGCTATTCCTCTGTTTTCACAAGTCCACAGACAAAATAACTGCCCTTCATAGTGAGCACTCCATCACCCCTTAGTAGTTCCACAGAGAAGTTTTTAAAGCCATTAACCCAGAAAGTACAGAACTAATCTACAAAGCTTGAGGGGACTCTACTCTTTTCCCTAAGGATATTCATGGCTTCTATACATAAGGAAACAGCTATAGTTAAAAACAAAGAAGATTCCACTAAGCCCCAGTGCCTTGTCTTGCCTGAAGTTCAGCATGCACTGCAGTTACTAAATGCCACTGACAGTGGATAAATATGAGACCATGTTTCCATGCACAGATGACTGTTCTGAACAGAGGCCAGTTGGTTAATAGGAAGTGTCCAGCACCATTGCCGCTCCCATTTTCTTTAGAAAGCATACCTATTAATGAGGGAGTCTAGACATTAAGGTTACCTGTACTTCCAATCTATACTTCCACTGGCTAATACAACACTAAAATTTAAGCAATACAAAGCCTAAGCTACTTCTCTGAATCTAGTTGAGCACTGCCATATAACCCAGAGGAGTACTTTGTAGAGGACACAATGCACGCCTTCCTTTCTTCCATTTGAAAGCAATG
Organism: Donacobius atricapilla; assembly: GCA_013397315.1. Lineage (NCBI taxonomy): Eukaryota > Metazoa > Chordata > Aves > Passeriformes > Mimidae > Donacobius > Donacobius atricapilla. The sequence continues at coordinate 431,662 of WBMY01007763.1, forward strand.
CTGCTAATTGAGGAAAGTCCCAGGCTTTCTGCTGCCATGGCCAGTGCCAAAAATTGAACAACGTGGAATGCTTCTGCTAATAAACAATAAGAAAAGCAGGCAGGATGGGTCTCCTCTCTCAACATAAACCCCCAGGTAAGATTATCCATGGTGACAGGGAGCCCTGAGGCATTTGCAGCAGACAGAATATTTCCAGACAGACGAAAACACATTGTACTGCCAGAGCCACATGAGCCATTTCTGATTTGGTCAGCATCATCTTATGCATGATTAAGTAATGACTTTGTATTCAGCTTTACAGTAGAACTGCCCAGCTCAAGGCATCCTAATTATTTTCCTTTTTGTTTGACTGCAACTTGCTCTCTTATGAGAAACCTGAGAAATGTTTTGCTTGAATGCATGTGTGTATTTTTTCTTGTCCAAACAACCTGATACCTGTCCTGGTTTAGGGCAAATTTTGGGAGGGAACCTCCAAATAGGACCCAAACAACCCCTCCCCCCACAACTGGTCCGGAAAGAGACTTTTTTTGAGAAAAGTGGAAAAAAATATTTATTTAACAAAAGAAAACAATATGAAACAATAAAACCTTTAGTTGAAGTGAGATGGCAAATTGAGAAGAGTCCTTGCCGTAGATTCAGTTCGTCTTTCTCAGTTTTATCAGTCCCTCCGGTGCTGGAGAAGAACTCTGTCGTCCCTGGCCCCAAAGGGGGAGGGGGAGGGGGGGGAAGGAAATCTTTCAGCTCTTCTCTGCTTTTCAGTCCGGAGCAGTTTCAAACAGCCCCAAAGAAAAAGAAAAGGAGGGAAAAGAACAAAAAAAAACCCCAATTCTCTGCCCTAACTAGCTAAAACTAACTAACTAAAAAAGGAAAAAAAAACCAAAGCACAGGAGCTCTCTGTCCTGCCACAGCCAGACTGCACTGCAGCTGCCCAGCCAGAGTCCCAGAGAGCAATGTGAGGAGATAACATAGTTTTCAAAACAAATTGCACTCTAAGAATCTTCTTAAAGGTGCAAAACAATATACAGAACAGACGATTGGGGATACAGGCATCATAAAGTCACTCTAGGACATACCTTAACTTCATATTCTTCTATTTTGTAAATTATCATTCTAAAAACTAACATGTAAGGCATTTACAATGTTAAAATGCTGAATACTGTACTGTGTATAAGGAGACAGACAAATCTGCACTCATTGAACTCAGTTTATGTTACTTTCAGTTATTTGAGAATAACTGGTTGATTGTTATATTGTGAATATGATCTGTATTTCTCTTCTCCTTTCTTCTGTTTGTCTTAAAAAACAACACTTCAAAAGACAGATTCCTTAGAAAGGTATGAATAAATAAAGGTATCATGAATAGGAGTTTTGAAAAGACTGAAAAAAAAAGTGGGAACTCTCACCCAACTTTTTTATTATATCCTATAAAACTTCATATGTTGACAGAAGAGGTATTATCTTTCCATGAGGAAATACTACCATTTAAGTTAGCATCACTGATCTATTTTCCCTGGCCACCTTCTTCATCTTCAAAGCCACTGAGTATAGGTAATCAGTTTAAAATGCATTCCTGTATCATCACGGTTGTATCCTGTCTGCACTGTTGAATGAATATGAGAGCTTGCCCAAAAGGAGCCATGGCATTGAGGGAACAAGGCTGGATTTTCTCCTAAGACCCAGTGTTTCTTTTCCCCACAGGACTTCAGAGGAAAGAGAGCCATCTACTGGTCTACACAAGACATGCTGCAGCATGTCTTTTTAGACAGATGATTTGAAATATCAGGGTAGGACTTAGGGAAGGAAGTGGAAACCTCTGCTGTTTTCCTCTTTTATCCTGTGGAGTCAAGTGACAAGGGAAGCAGGGCGCTGAGCCATGCTGTCCACCACCTCCCCAGCCTAGCACAGAGTACAGCTGCATTCAGCAATGGAAGTAACCAGGGCAAATGTGTTTGAATACGAACAACTGTCCTTTTTAGAAATAAAAATAAATAAAGTCTGAAAATACTTAAAATCCTCCACACCAGGAGGATGCATCACTAGTATGACACACTGGCAGAGCAGACCAACAACCAGCAGTGCCTGGTAGGTTGAACAGTGGCAAACCACTCCTGTTTCCACACAACTACACACAAAGTCAGCCTCCAGGGTATAAGGAATGACATCCTTTTCTGCTGTGACAAGGGTAAGTGCTCTCACACACTCCTGAATCTGTATTCATGGGTGTCGCCTTTTGCCTGTGGGGCTGAAGCCTCAAAATCAAGCTGCTTTTGGTGCAGTGCATCACTAAGTTTCACTCCACAGTGAGGGTCTGTGTCACAGTTTACCAAGAACGACATAGACCCACTTTTTCAGAAGGCTAGAAATGTAATTCTACTTTACTTTGAGATGATCTCTCTTTTATACTATGTTACACAGACCAATCATTGGTGAAAGGCAAACCTCTTGAATCACATTGATCAAACGAGAGGGAGATCAAGAAGTCCCTCCTATGACAAAGTAATGAAATAACATAGGTACATTTAGAAAAACATTGCTCTTGTTTACAGAAAATTGCCTGGGAAAGTAATTTCCAAACACCAAAACATGTCAGGCATGAATTCAAGGCTACAGGTCTGCAAGATCCAAGAAGGAGACAGCAAGGCAGAGGAATCCATGTTCCTTGTTAATGCAAGGGCTTTTGGCACTACCCTGTACTGAGAGTGTAGGTAGAGCTAAAATACAGCTTGCCTTAGGGAGAAGAAATAAGAGGTAAAAAAGGGGGGGAAAGGAAAGAAAAAGCTTCTTCTCATTTCTAGAAAAAGCTTTTTGTCTCTCATTCCAGGCACTGCAGCCCCTCGTCCTCTTTGGGTTATGACGAAAGGAGTCTGTGGAGGGCTTGGGGATCAGCCTGTGGACAGCAGTGATTACACTCGTGATCCTGTGCATGCTGCTTATAGTCCTTGCCCATGAACTCCTACACTTCCCTCCTCATGGGCTGGGTGCTAGTGCACTGGGGTCTCTGGTGGTATGTGCAGAAATGCCAGGATGAGTACAGCATGTATGAAATGCAAAGCTAAAGTCTGAGTACTACAAACCAAATCACCACTTCTCATAAAATGATGCAAAGTATGTTTGATACTTGTTTTGTCTTTCTGTTTTCTTCCCATAATTTGGGCTGTAAGAATAGCTTCCAGGTAAGTTGGACTCACAGAAGACCCTCAGGCTAAATTTCAGAACCAGAACAGAAGCACTGATTTGCTTCATGTTTTCATATAGATGTAATACCGTGTGAAAAACACCAATCATTTGTTTAATTTTTTTAAAAGTTTAATAGTAATAAAATAGTTCTAAAAACAATAATCAAAATTAGAGAAATAAGAATTTTGACAATCAAAGTTAGGACAATAAAAGGGCAATAAAAAAGCAAAGAATTACAGACGTCTGGATGCTCTTGAACACCAATCCCCAAGAGCACACCTCGCAAACAAAGGCTTGACCCTTAAAAGCAATAGCCTGTTGCATATTCAGATATCTCATACATGATGCATAAATTCCTTGCAAACTAGGATTCTCTCTGGTTTTCATCAACTTTTTCCCCTTAATCCTAATGGCTCCTCAAAGACTGGGGAGAAGGTGGAATGATGTTTGTCTTTTCCGATAAGGAGGCAGTAACTCTTGCTGTCTATGTGCAAAGAATTTCTTGATTATCTCATCCATTCATTATGCTGATCAAAAAAAGTATCACATAGCTTCTATTTTAATATTATGCTATAGCCTAAAACGATATTTAACACACTACTTAAAATGATTAATACAACATTACTAAAAAAAGGATTATTACAACATTACTTTCAAACATAACATATATAGAATTCATTTTAATATTTGCAAAAAGCCAATCATATAATATGCATTTTTCACAACCGTGTGATAGGCACACAGCCACAGCTGCTCTATTGATACTTGCAAACTCCTATATCTACCTTGTGTGAAACGCTATTATAGGTGAATATGCTGCCAGGAATCTTTTACATTCCTCTGTTTTCCCATACGCAGATTTTTCCAGTCAGTTACTTACATGCCAGTAGGATGGTACAGGCATCTAAGCAAAGGCAAAGCTTTCAGTGGATGACTGGCAGCATCACCAAAATGACTCATCACTCAGCGCCGGCAAGGCTGATGAGTGGACAAGGTGAGTGGAGGTGGCTCTCATGTAGGAAAGAGCCTGTAAAACTCAAAGATCTCCACTCTTTTGTTAGCTTCGGCTGAGGTTGAAAAACACTGATTCCAAGAGGAAAACCTTTATTACATATCCCACACTGCTTATTAATCTATACTGGTGCATTTTTACACGTATGCCATAATGGGATTGGAGCACCTTCCCTGTGAAGACAGGATGGGGAAGCTGGGACTGCTCACCTGGGGAAGAGCATGTGGAGACCTCATAGCAACCTGCCAGTATCTGAAGGGGGCCTGCAAGGAAGCCAGAAAGGGACTGTCAGGAACTGTAGTAACAGGACAAAGAGCAATGGGTATAAATTGAGAGAGGGGAAATTTAGGTTTTGTAGTAAGAAGAAATTCTTTGCTCTGAGGGTAGTGAGGCACTGGAACAGGTTGCCTAGGGGGTTGTTTGTGCCCCAGCCCTGGCTGGCACTGTTCTAAGCCAGGCTGGGTAAGGCCTGGAGGAACCTGGTCTAGTGGGAGGTGTCCCTTCCCAGGGCAGGGAAGGCTGGGACAAGATCATCTGTAAGGTCCCTTCCCTTAACATTTTATGATTTTTAAAACCTCACTCCACGCGTTGTGCACTGCATGCACACACAGANGGCCGCAGCGGTGGCGCCGGGCGGTCTGGCACTGAGCGCGCTGCGCGGTCCGGGTGGCAGCGGCGAGATGGAACCCGAGGAGGGAGAGGATCGCACCCCACTGCTGAAGGAGCCCCAGCCCGACACGGGTGAGACGAGCGGCAGCTGCCCCTGTGTGGCGGCGTCGCGTTGCCATGGAGGCGCGGGCCCCCGGCGCCGCTGTGGGGCCCGGGGGTCGGTGCAGCCGTGCCGCGGCCGGGGTGACGGGAAAAGCGGTGCCCGGGAAAAGCGGTGCCCGGGAAAAGCAGTGCCCGGGAAAAGCGGTGCCCGCGGGCGGCGGTGACGGAAAAGCGGTGCCCGGGANGTCAGGAACTGTAGTAACAGGACAAAGAGCAATGGGTATAAATTGAGAGAGGGGAAATTTAGGTTTTGTAGTAAGAAGAAATTCTTTGCTCTGAGGGTAGTGAGGCACTGGAACAGGTTGCCTAGGGGGTTGTTTGTGCCCCAGCCCTGGCTGGCACTGTTCTAAGCCAGGCTGGGTAAGGCCTGGAGGAACCTGGTCTAGTGGGAGGTGTCCCTTCCCAGGGCAGGGAAGGCTGGGACAAGATCATCTGTAAGGTCCCTTCCCTTAACATTTTATGATTTTTAAAACCTCACTCCAGGCGTTGTGCACTGCATGCACACACAGAGCAAGGCGACCATGCACTGCAGATACTGCAATTTATTGTTAAATGGCATTTCGGTGGTTACAGAGCGACCCAGCGTCTGCACCTGGAGCCTTCTCTTCTCTGCCCGTGGCTGCCGCAGCGGACCGGCACCGAGAGGCCGCTCGCCTTCCCCGAGGAGCAGCCGCTTGTGGTGAATCAGCCTGATCAGATTTGTCCTAACTACGAGGAACTTTTCCTTCAGCACTCGGGACACCGCGCACAGCGACCCCCGCTGCCCGCCTGTGCCCGCCTTTGTGGCGGCCTCTTCAGCCGGCGGGAGGGAGGGAGCGGCCGCCCTCACTAAAGATGGCGGCCGAGGGCGGCCCGGCAGCAGCGTGGCGCTGAAGCCGCTTCCGCCCGCCCCTGCCCGTCACATGATCGCCGGGGGCCGCGGCCGCCGCTGCCGGNAGCGGTGCCCGCGGGCGGCGGTGACGGAAAAGCGGTGCCCGGGACGCCGCGGTGCCCGGGGGTGCTGAATCAGGCACGGCCCCGAGTCCTGACTGCGGTCGTGGCTTTGTCGGTGGCGGGATCAGGCATGAAGCCCTGTCAGACACACCAGCCCTCGGCTCGGTGCCGTCGCAGTAAAGACATTCCGGCCCAAATACCGGTCCAAATATTAACAACTACCGGGGTCCACCGAGATTGGGTCAAAATTTCATACGAGGGCAGAATTTTGAGTAAGACTAATTGCTTGTGACAAGTGTGTAGAAGGACGGTGAGAGGATGCGCGAAGGTAGGAGAGGAGGCTCGATATATGGTCAGAGCTTAACAGCAGAGCCCGCATGTTAATTTATCTGTACTGTTTTGCTTCCCAGAATGCGCAACCTGTAAAGAGTAAGATTTGTAGTTTCTTTAGCATGCCATGCAAAAATGATCTAACCTACTTAGCAAATGTGCAACTGCATCAAGGGGAGCTGCTAGCAAAATGACTTTGAACGTGCCAGAAGGAGAGAAATTTGAGCTCAAGTCTTCCTAAAGCAATATGTTCTAAAGCTTGCACAATGCATCAGGCTCCAGTTGGAGGTGGCTCACCTCACCCACAAGGAAAACTACTGCAGACGAGCAACTTCCTTTAAACCGCTGTGCAACTTGCAGCACAGACCTATTTTTTAACTGCAGTTTAAGAATCTTGTTAAATTATAGCTACAGTGCTTTACAACATGCCCCTGAAATCAGAATTAGCTATAGATGTAGGACCAAAGACTGCTAGTCAAGGTAAGACCTTGAATCCAATGCTTTAAATTTTGGTTCGCTGCTTTAAACTTTAGGGAATGTCTGTGTGTCTGGTTATAGCACTCTTCTGAAACACACCTGCAATCTTCTTGAGTCTTCCGTTCTGTTAACCTGATCTAATGTTCTTAGGTGTTTCAAGTGTACGATGAAATGACAGAGAACCAATAATTTAGGAGCTATTTGCTTCAGACTTCAGTTCTACATGTATGTTAGGTTTTTTTTAATTAAATATTTACAGTTGGAAAAAAAAATCTGACATTAGTGAGCTTAAGTTCTTGCTCATCTGTTTTGTGGACTTTGCTCTCCATGCAAGTTATATACCAGTAAGAGTCTTACAGAGGAAAAGTAATGGCTGTTCCAGTTAATCTGCATTTCCAGGGAAGGGTTACATCTTCAGTGTGTTATTCAGCTTTCTGTTATTATTGTCTAACCTCAACAACTACAAGATGTGGAACAGGTAAATAGCTTTGCCTGTAATTTTATTCATTGTTATAAATGATATGACATTACATTTTCTACTTATGGCAAATTGCTTTTTAAACAATAAGAAAGAACAACAAAGCCGTTTGAGTAGTTTTTGTGTAGTAAGTACTTCCTGTTCTCAGTGCCTGTTGTTTTTAATGTAAGCAATAAAATCTTGGCAGCTCTCCCTCATGTCATTTAAAAATCCAGGATAGCTTTTTCAAATGCTTCTGACGCAAAACTTGCAATTACCACAGGTTTGGAAGGGGTTTTGCATATTTGTACAATAGCCTTGTTTATTATTTATTTATTAAATGAACATAGCAAGTACAGCATCTCTGTGTCGTTTTAACAACTTTTGCAGCCATAATGAACTTCACATAAAGTTTGTCAGGATTAGAGACTTCAAAAATGGGAAAGTTCTGTTAATTTCATGAAAAACCATCTTGCAGAAAGTCTCTGTTGGTGTTCCCGCTGAAAAATAAAACCTCATAGGCTTGTTTCAGGGAACTTACTGGGAAGGGGGAGGTATCTCATCAGCTTGTCCACAGGGCATGTCCTTTGTTTCTTACTGCAGATCAGAAAATCCAGTCGAGTGACATACTGCAGTAGCAGATGAAGCTCTTGTCAGTCCTGTTCATGGATGTACTTGTTCTAGTCATCATTTGAATTCTGAGTAGTGAAAGATGAGATCACTGTAGACTGATGTAAACTGATGTAATATCTGCTGATCTCCAGCCTTTCAGGTTATAAAACTTCCCCTTAGTAATGTAGCTCCCTTACAAGAGGGGAAACTCTCTGCTCTATTTGAAAATTGAGCAGGTTGTTCAAGTAGTTCCTCAAAAATCTGACATTCCTGCTCAGTAGTTTCAGGCATTCCCAGTTCATAAAGAGTAGCTGCAGAGATTTAAACTCTTTGAGCTCAGCTCTGATGCGGATCTCCTGGAACTGATGAATGGTCTCTGCCAGGTGCTGCTGTGTACTGCTGCAGGAAATCATAGCTGTGTTAGAGTGCATAGTCTGCTATATGTGTATAAACAACTGACAGAGCTGACTTAATGTCACAACACAGATTTTATGCTGAATCTTAGGACTCATTTCCTTTGTTGTCCTGTGACTGCTAAGAGGGTGTACTGGGCAATTGGAGTCCTGATACTGTTTCACAGTGCCACAATGGTGTTTGCCATTCCCTTTTCTGGTAGTTTTGGCAGCTGTCAGCAAATGCATATTCCCCTGTAAGCAAATTTATAGGAGGCAAATTTGTCCTAGAAGACAGCCTGAAGTAGCAATGACCATTCTTTAGCACTACTTAAGGAGTATTTGTGTTTCTTGAACCATTTTTCTATATATTACAGGCTTCCCACTAATTGTTTTTGGGTTTTTTTAACTGTGAAATTCTGTTGTATTTTGGAGAGGACTTTTGAAACTATGTTTCTAAATCCATTTCCACAGGCCGCACACTGCCCATCCTTCTCTAGTCCCCACGCTAATGTGGGTAGCTGCCTGTTGTCTAAGCAAGGATTACATTTGCTTTGCATATCAGTAGAAAGTGGGGTTTTAATTTTTTTTTTAAACAGCCTCAGACTTTACCCCTATTGAATAAGCTCCTTAAGAAGAAAAATTACCTTGTCTTCTTGCTTATTTTTTATCTTACCCAAAGATTTCTGAGAACCCTAGTAAAAACTGCTTATGCATTGCTCTTATTCTGTTAGGTCCGTTAAACATTTTTCATTTGCTCTCCTTTCAGTCCCTGCATGCTGCTCAGCTCGCTACAATCTTGCGCTCCTGGCCTGTCTTGGGTTCTTCCTCCTGTATGCATTGCGTGTGAACCTCAGCGTCGCTCTGGTGGACATGGTAGAACCTAACACAAGCTTAGCAAGGAATGCGACTTCCAACATGTGTCCAGAGCATTCTTCCACCATAAATGTTCCTCGCAACACAACGGTGAGGTCCCAGTAACGTTTTGTCTTGTAACGTGGCATGTCAAAGTGGTTTTAGAACTCTGTGATCGATAGAACTGTCTTTTGGTGGCAAGAGAACAGGCTGGTTTTTACTGGATGGCTTTTCCAGTGGTTCTTTTAAAGCTATTCTGGGAAGTATTAACCTCAAATGACCAGCTAATTGAGCGCTGTGCTCAGGGTCAGCTTTTTTACTCACCTCTTTTCTGTGCAATTCCTTAGAAACTGGCTAATCTGACAACGTAGATCTACCATGACTCACTGTTTTATATTCCACTTACCAGTTGTTACTGTTACATCTGCGTCAGAGCTCCCATCACTGTCCATTTTGCCTGTTCTTTGTACAGTCACAATGGCATGAAATTTCATTACAAATTGACATGTATTATTTCTCTCTTCAGTTCTTCAATCTCTTTCCCAGATCATGCATTTTGTCTTTATATCCTTTACTTCTGACTTCCAGTAATCATTAAAATCACATTTCTTAACTGAACTGCCAGGTATGGAAAAAAAACTTCTAAAAAAACCCCCCAACTTTATAAATTTGGATTTGCACAAATCTTGTCTTGAAGTTATTCCTGAGCCCTCTTGCCATCTTCCTGCTTTCATTTTGTTTGCTTCTTTAGAGGTAATTTATTATTTATCACAAACAAATTATAATGGTGAACTTTATGGGAAGATTGTGTCTCATCATTTCTGTGAAATGTATGCTGCTCATTTAGATGCGGAAAAAATTGGTCTTTTGGAAGTGATCCCAAATTTCAGAATGACTTCATTGGTTCCTGTCTTCTTGCAGACTTGCTTTATAGCTGCAGATTCCTATCGCAATTGTCTTCACTTGTATTGCATTGTCCACTAAACTCATCTTCTGAGTTGTGCTGTTGTGCTTCTCCCATTATTCTACCTACCCTTGTGAACCCTGTCCTTCATGCTCTCTTTCTTTAGATTAAATTGAAGCACCTGCAACTCCTTATTAGTTGTTTGGTTTTTTGGGGTTTTTTTGGTCCATAAATTTACTGGGGGTAAAACCATTTTACAGAGCATGAAAAAATGTCCACTCTGTAATCTGGAAGTGGGATTTGTACTCAGGCAGACTTACATATTCAGTACCTGTCACCTAACCCAAGCTGCCTAGAATTCAAAAAGGGATAACTGCAAGAACTCTTGTATTTCATGTAGTGATGATTTTCATACTTGGGTTAGAGATGTCTAAACAGATTGCAAACTACCTGAATTGACTTTTAACATGACTGTGATTGCAGTACAGGTGGGTGGAGAGCAAGGAGACCCTAGGGAGTAGATCACAAAAAATTTGAAATTTATCTATAAGGGACTAAATAGTGGATTAATGTAATAAAAAAATATGGTCAGAGAAACTGCTATCATTAACTTATTGCGTTTTGTTGGATTTTTTTTCTCTTCTTAGGGAGTAAAGTATTCTTGGGATGCTGATACTCAGGGATGGATCCTTGGTTCTTTTTTCTATGGCTATATCATTACTCAGATTCCAGGAGGATATCTTGCAAGCAAAATTGGAGGCAAACTGTTGCTGGGATTTGGCATCTTTGGTACCTCTGTATTCACCTTGCTTACTCCCTTAGCTGCAAATTTGGGAGTTGGCTACCTCATAGCTGTCAGAGCCTTGGAAGGACTGGGAGAGGTAATCCTCTTTCCTCTATGTAATTTTAAAATGTATCTGAATAATTTGTTTAAAATTGTAGTGATTAGACTCTGTGGGGGTTGTTATGCTCTAATAGTATATGGATTGTTTTATTTGTGTAGCTTGGTTTTATGGTTTTTAGAATAATTAAAGCATTTGCACTATATTTTAGATTAGGCTTTTCAAATAAGAAATGTAACTTGAGACAAAACTATTCTCATTTTTCAGAAACCAGGGCCTCAAAACATTGTATTGTTCCTGCTTTTCCAGAATATACAGAGTCAAAAGCAAGAGAATTTAATTCTGCCTCCTTATTTTCATGTCTTGCACAATTTTTAAAAGTGGTTTCTTGCTAGACAACAAACTAACAGATAGTACCACTGCTTTTTAATGGAACGTGCTTTGAAACATGTAAAGTTGAAGTAAGTTCTAAAATTTTTGCATTTCAACAGAATGAAATGATGTTTTCTAGGGTGTTACCTTCCCAGCTATGCATTCCATGTGGTCTTCTTGGGCTCCTCCACTGGAACGCAGCAAGCTCCTTAGTATTTCATATGCAGGTGAGAAATTCCCACGCTGATAATGGGATTATAGATTTTTACTGCAGCAACAGGGAGGATTGACTTAAATCAAAGGGATTTATATTGTAAATTTTAATCAGCATTTAATCCAGAAAGTGTAATATTAAAGTAAGTCTTGCTTTCCATTCATTTTCTTCATTTATTCATGGTTTTTATAACCTGACAAAAGGTATTGATCTACAAATAAGTATAAACTTGAGTCAGACTTCAGTATAAAGTGGTGCAAATAATTACTGTGAAGCTGATTAATAGAAGATACTGTAAATAATAGCATTAGGAACAAAAAAGCTGGGGCAGTCACAGGATAGAGCTGTTTAGTTGGTTTTTGGAGGGGTTTGTAAGTGTTCTTGGAGGAACTTGGGGAAGAAAACATCCAAGGTCCCATGTATTGCTGCAAGAGCTCCCTGTCAGAGTCGAATACTCTCTGATCAGATTGCCCTAGATATACTGTGTCTGGAAGGTGTAATATTTGATATCACATTTACTTCTTGGAAGACACTTGATGTTGCACAGGATTTTTGATTTAGCGGAGTGATACAGAATATACTGAAAGCACAGTACAAGTATAAGTTAGCACTTAGCAAATGTAAGTTGACACTTGGCAAAATACAGCAATTGCAATACACTTCAGTTTGGGTTGACTGCAAGTCAAGGCTGTTCCCTCAGACATTCTGTTGTTGTTTAACTTTTATACTTTGTGTTCGACTGACCCAGGTATTCACTCCCCTCATGTTGGTCTGGCTAAGTCAGTGAGACAGTCACCCTTTTAATGAACTGAATAAGGAGAAACATTTACACCACCAGCTGATCCACTCGACTGACATAGCTGCTTATCTAAACCAAAGCCACCCTCCGGTGCCCTTTGTGTTCAGATAAAGTCCGCTTCTTTACAACTGTGGTTGGTCACACCCAGTGTTATTCCCCAAGTTTGATGAACATGCTGCTCTTGCACACCTCCAGTGAGCCTTCTTGCATTTGAGGGATTTACCAATCAGTCACATTGTTCAGTGCAGTATTTGAGGGGCAGGTGAAAAATAGAGGTTTCTAAATTTGCTGGTCAAAATTGATAATATTTCTTAGAGGATGACAAATTTTGTATTCAGTTACTGAAGTAATGGTTTGCTTTGCTCACTCTTACGAGTAATAATTCTGGGGTTTATTTGACCTGTGGTATATCAAGACAGGTCTACACCATGTAAACTTCAGCTACAGTTTCTTAAGGAGCTAAAACAGGCTAGTGACTCACTTTTCCTGTAGGGATGAAGCCTTAATCCTTTTTCTTCATGTTTCCTCACTTTGCTCTGAACCAATTGTCTCATCACTCATTAAAGTGACCCTTCAAAGAGCTACTTCAACTCATCTAATGCATCAAAAAGCTTTTATCTTTCTCTTTTTAAAAAATCCGGTTTCTGCCTTGGTATTTAATTAAATCTACTTAAAAAGAAGTGTCTTCGTGTGAGACCCAGCACACAAGTTAAGCAGAGCATACTGGGTTGGGATTGCTTTCTACTGCATTTGGCAATTGGGAGCTTTTAAACTGTCCTTTTGTATTTTGTGAAAATATATGCTAATGTACTAGTGAGAAGAGTCTGTGGCCTTAAACAGCCCATTGTTAGCAGTCACGGGTGGATAAGACATCTTGTGTTATCTTGGCAGGCTGTTCTCCTTCCTTTCCTTTCCTTCCACGCTGGCAGTCATGTGGTCTGTAGTTAGTTTAATCGTGATCATGTTGATTTTCTGAGAGAACAGGTGGTTAAGGTTATACATAGTTGTTATTTTTTGATTTATATATTGCATGATATATGTGGTTTTGTTGTTCATCGTTGGAGCTTTCTGCCTCAAATAAAAATTATTGTTTCCATGAAGATGGAGTCTAGGTAGCTAGAATATCAACATAATATTTTCTGAGTTGAGATTAAGTTTGGAGAACTAATCATACAGCTAACATTAAGAGACAAAAGCTACTGTTTATCACCAGTAGAGTGTCAAGTATGTAAATAATACGAGTTTCTGGTTTAGATTTCAAAAGGGAAACACCTGCCATCCTTATTCTTTGCAAAATGAATGCTGAATTATAACCACAGGAATATTTTTTTCTGGGTTCTGGCTTTATTTTGAACTGGAATCTGCTCATCTTTCCCTTCTCCCTTGTTCCTAGACCCTGTCACATTCAGGAAACATGGAATTTGAACCTACTGTTTATATATGCATGACTTCTGCTACATGTTTCTAGCATTCCTGGTTTTGTGGAGCTAGGACGAGATATGAAAAATGCAAACTGACTATATTGTCACATTATACTCCCAAGGCCTTAATTATACTGTGTTCAGCTCTCTCTTGTTTTGCAGCAATACCAGTTGACTAATTTGCATTGGTTTAGATGTGTTAGAGCCATCACATTATTGGAGACAAATGTGCCAAGAATGCTTATCTTTTATTGCTTCTAATTTTGGGTTCTTAGGGCTTGGTGGCTCTATTTGCTTGGAGCTGCCAAGGCAGCTTATTGTGTCTGTGTTTCTTTAAAGCAAAGCAGAACCCTCTAGTGGCAGTGACAATCTTTATTCATGATTTATTACAGAAAAATAAAATACCTCTGGAATGGCACTTATACTTAAGGGGTCGATAGGAGATCTGATTATTTTTCCACCTTGTTTTGCTTTCTTCTGGTAGGTGCACAGCTGGGAACTGTTGTCTCTCTGCCACTATCTGGTTTAATTTGTTACTATATGAACTGGGTTTATGTGTTCTACATATTTGGTGAGTTTGTGTTGTTTTGATTTTTCTTAATTATTAAAAGTACAATCCATATTCTTTTAGAAAAGCATATCTTATAAAACTTATTTTATGTTTTAAAAGCACTTTTGACATGTTGGGTTGCTGTTTTATTTCTTCTGGGCAATTAGAGATATTTAAGACTAAGTAGATTCCAGTGAATGGCTAAATAAGCCTTCTTCCAGTGAGCAAAGCTGTCTCTGAGTTGGACAAAAGCTGGTACAAGTCAAATGTTCTTAACTCTCTCACCACTTGAAAACAACAGGCTGAAATTTCTTATCTGAAGTGTGAAATTGAGTTAATAACTTTAATCCCAGAAATAAACCTCAACTTTGAATGAAAGAACGTGTGAAAAGTTACTGCTGCTTAAAATGTAAACTGTGGAAAATCTCTAACAGTCACAGGGACCCTGAAGGAATGCACAGCATGTTTACTGTGATTTATATTCTGGAAGAAGGTGAAACAGAAAATATTTTTTTAGCAGCATGGCTTAGCTAATGCTTTTTACAGGTCTTTTTATGTGTTTGAGCCATTTCATATTCTGCATGGGAAAAGGGGAATCAGAATATAAGACAAGAGTTACATTTCCCTCAAAAAAACCATCTCCAGTTTTTTACAAATCACAAAGATTCAAACCAAAGAACTGAACAAAATGAACTAAGTTACAATTTTACAGTTACATAAAAGTGCAGTTAACTTGGACCGATTTGTGAAAAGTTACCTTTTTTCAAATGACAATTCTGGGGTTGGCTTAAGAAAGAAAAGGAGCAATAGTACATCAATTAAGCTGCATGTCATGATATTCTCTATATGTGTATAGAGTTTTTTTGTGATTAAACTTAATGTGAACTTTTTATTTCCTGAAGGTAAGCCATATCCTTTGTGGCTTTTCCATGTGATTAATAAAAATACATGAGCACACGGCTTTCTTGCTGTATGAAGAACTTCAAGTGGAGGAAAAAAAGAGGAAAAAAATAAAAAGCAAAAATTCTGCTAAGTCATCTTCATTATTGTATCTAAATCACATTGTTAAGCCACTTTGGGGAACTAGTGTTTGTAAGTAGATAGAAAAATAATGTTCATTAAAATTATATTAGCGTATTGAGAAAACACTTCTGACTATGGTATCTGAGAGTATTACTCAGTAAAATTGTTTTTTTTTTTTTTTTTTATTTCTATCTTTTCACCCATCTTTTCACAACAATAGGTGCCCTTGGCGTGTTGTGGTGGTTCTTCTGGATGTTTTTTGTTAGTGATACACCAGAAACGCACAGGAGCATTTCACATGCTGAAAGGGAATATATACTCTCTTCTCTAAAAGATCAGGTACAGCACTTTGGTGGAGACCAACCTACTTAAGTCTGAACATAAACCGCAAACATGGTCATAAATGTCAAGCATTGTTTATGGTTTGTTACATGTTTTGTTATGCTTTGTTAAATGCATAACATTGTTTAGCATGTTTATGTAAACATGTTTATGTTTAGAATAACATTGTTAACCTGAGATGGAGATGGGATTTTTCAAAAAAACTCAAAAAATTAAGTAGTGCAGTTGTAAGCTGAAAAACAATCAATAATCAAGCAAAGCATTTATAATAATGACTTTTGTTACAGATGCTGTTGAGATTCTTTACTTAAAAAGCTTTGTATTTAAAAAAAAAAAAGCCCAACTCTGTCATTTTGTACTAGATCCAGACCTGGGTAATGTCCTTAACATTTGCAATACAATATTTTACAGCATTTCTCTTTCTCAGTGTGTCATCTACAGTAAGAAACAGATTACTATTCCCAGAGAAAATGCTAATGAGCCAGTTCCTGAAGTCTGCATAAGATTCATTCCTATGACTGGAGGGATCTGTATTTACAAACAGTGAAGCTGTCTGAGAGACCAAAATTAATATCTAGGATTGAGCAGGAAAGATTCAGCTAAATCAACACCTGAGGGGTGACTAAATATTTAATTATTTATAGTAAAAGCAGAAGGCATCAAATTTCAACAAGGGAAGGCATACTTCTTGAATTACAAAATGTGATAATTGGTTTGCTTTGGAATAGTAAACATCAGAGCAGTAACATACTTTAGTATACCTTTATCGAGAACTGAAGATAGTAATTAATTCATTGCTGATGACTTGCATTTATCAACTGACACTCATTTTGTGCCTTTCAGAGTGGATCATGAGCACAGATTTGGTCAGCATCAAAACCACTGTATTTAGTAAATGTTCATATCAACATCCTGATTTCCTTCTTTTTCTCTTCTCTTCTCTTTGTCTCCTGCTTGCCAGCTTTCTACACAGAAATCTGTTCCCTGGAGACCTATGCTGGAGTCCCTTCCACTCTGGGCTATTGTTGTGGCACACTTCTCTTACAATTGGACTTTCTATACACTTCTTACACTCTTGCCCACATATATGAAGGAGATCCTGCGATTTGATGCACAGGAGGTGAGATATATACAAATATAGCAATTTTCTTCTGAATTAAAGAAACTAAATCACTGCTGTTTAGAATAGAGGAAACCGTTTGAGAACCTTGGAATGTAAACGTATAGCTGGGAGATTTAAAACCCCGCACAATTAAGCAGGTGCATCAAAAATGTTTTCTGCCTTATAATTTCCACTTTCTTGACTTGACATTTATCTTAGTGCCAGCTTTCAAGTTAAATTTTCTGTTTGAAGATGCATGATACCCATCTTTACTGCTCTGCTTTAAAACAGTAACTATAAAAATATTTTCCTTGTTATATGGCTTCTATTGTTATTTCAGATTTTACATCAAATTCTATGGCTTCTGAAATAGTATCTACTTCTTTTCTACCTCATAAAGGAGAACATTTCCAGTTAAAAATAAATCTAGGCAAAACCACTGGGCCAGTGGTATTTTTGAAAGTATTTTAAGGATGGGGTTTGGGGGAGAAAGGGACCACAGGGAAGCTTCATTCTGATTGGATCACTTTCCAAATTGTCAATTTCTTTCCTCTGAGCAGCAGAGGTAAAGCACCTTTTCCTACGAAGGTAACTGGATGAAACAAAACCATAGTCTTAAGGTCCAGATATAGTGCTTTTCAAGTAAATTTTATAATATTAAATTATTTATCAGGGAAAAATTAGGGGGTGAGAAAGGTGGAATGTTCTTGTTTATAGCAATTACGTGACTGTACTTGTCTGTCTTTAATGAAACAGTTTTGGTGATGGCATAGCTTACCTGGAGTAACTGGTATAGCTAAGATAAAAAGGTACTCAGAAACTGCAAGAAATTTAACATAGTCTTTTCCTTGTTTAGCAAACAAAACTAATTTAGAGCAATCTGAAGATTAATGCCATGCAAGAAAGAGGTGATGTCAGCAATCTTGGGAGAAGATAAGGAACGTTAGCATTAGAACAGAAGGTTGTATTAGGGCAAGCTGCAAAATGGCTGGAAAAAACTAACTGAAGTTGCTGGCTGGGCTCCTTATTATGCCTCTTCAGATATTCCCTGAAGAGGCAAAAACATCTGTGAAAGTCATTTGCTACCACAGCTCTCAGTGTTTTGTAAAACCCTATTGCATTAAATAGTAAGGGGTTCTGCTGTGAAGTGGTTTCCTTTGTCTCTGGGTTATGTCTTTTCTTTTTGAAGTAGCTTAGAGTACTGACTGTTGTGAACATGAAAAAAAAAGCTTGTGTAATAGTGTTGAACTAACTTTGTTGCCACATATTTAGATGGAAATTGCATTACCGTTTAAAATATTATACAATTGTTGCTGTTCAGTTTCCTTTCTAAAATACAGAAATTCGTTTAAAATAATGCTATTTCTTTGAATAGCATTTTTTAAAAGTTTTTAATTACTGAGACTGTCTGTTTTTCAAAATTTTACTTATTATTTTTGAAAACTGATTGAAACCCAACGGGCAGCATGCTTAAGTACAGATAGAATGGATTCCAGGTGTTTCTTGTTTCATTTCAAATTAAAATTCCCAGGGAATCTTTTTACTTCTTGACAAATAGACATTTCATACTAGTGTATAAAGGTCATACTATTTCTATTCAAATACCCATTTTTAATCACAGATAAGGTAAAATTATAGCTCTGTTATCAGCAACTATCCATAATTCTTTGGAAAGGATGTAAATGTAGGCAGTTTAGTAGTACCTTTTGTTTTCCTTCATCAGAAAATCATGTTGAATCAGGCAGAAGTCTCTAAACAGCACGTGTTGAAAGTAATGGGAATTAACAGATGACTTCTGTGTTAATAATGTCAGATCCTGAATAACTCTGCTTTGGGACCGTGGAATGTCCAGCCTAGATGTGATGGAAAGTCCTAGTTCTAGATTTTGTCTCTGTTTACAGCCAGCACCAGATGTTTCAGTAGATAAGGAATAATGTCATGTAACAGTAGTACAAAACCAAGAGATTCTGTATAGTTTTCAAAATTCTGAATAATATTTACTTATTTTAGTAACTCGCTTGATATTGGTATCCTGGAAACTTCCACAATCGGGTTAATGTCCACAGGATACCTTCAGTTATAGTTTTCTTTTTCCTGAAGCTAGTTGCTGATCTAAACCTTCGAGTTTTTGGTCTGACTCCATTGGTAGTTATGGATTACGTCATGATTGATTTGACATTTTAGTGGTTTAACTGTCTTCTTTTAACCTCCTTAACAGAATGGATTTTTGTCAGCCCTTCCTTATTTTGGCTGCTGGTTATGTATAATTCTTTCTGGCCAAATTGCTGATTATTTACGGGAAAAACAGAACTTCTCCACTGTTTGTGTTCGCAAATGTTTTACCGTAATAGGTAGGTGTAAGTATCATCTCTTGGAACATATTATCTTAGAACATACAATAATATCAATTTGGGAAAATTTAAGGGCTTGGGGGAGTAGTCTGACATTTTGCTGTGAGATGAGGCAGCACTGTGCATTGAAAGGAGCAACTTTATTTGTACATTGATGTGTCAAGAATAATCCTATCTTTTTCTATGAAAAGTAGGCCTACTGGATAAGAGAACAATAAGAGATTGTCAAAAGCTTTTTTAGGAGAAGATAATTGGACTACAAGCAAACAAATCAAATAAATGGTCATGTAAAGTCACCATAAAATGGTGAATGAAACATTGTTATCAGGATTATTGTTCTGCATGAGCCTGTTCTGTTGTTCAGTGTTTTGTTTACCTAAGACTAAAGTAACTCAACAGGAATAGTCTTGCAAAATTTAAAGTTGCTACCACAGTAAAAAGACCAAACAGAACCCAAAATGGTCTTAGACTAACTGGGAGATTATCTGAAATCGCTAACAGATCAGCCAGATGAGGTTTTTAATGAACACAAATTAAGGGCTGTATTTAGTAAAGAGAAATTGATTGCTGAATAAAGAGAGGACAGGAGAAAGAAATTGAAAAAAAAAAAGAGATTAGGCACAGGATCCACAAAAGTGTCAGCCCAGTTATTGTATGGTGATCCTTGCTGACTTTTCAATTCACCTGATTCAATTGCTTTCTTTATAGCAGCTCTTGTAATAAATTCTCAGGCATTTTGTTTGTTTGCCTGAAGCCTATGGTATTTTGGTGATTCGGTTGACTGCAGGGCTGCACACCTCCCACCCATGTATGTGTAACTCAGGAGAAAAAATGTTGTTGTCTTAGGAAAAGCAGGACTTAGGTTGGCTTCATCAACAAAAGCATGTACTTGGAGCTATTTGCAGAGGTCATGAGTGGGTCATGTAAATGGCTCTGGGAAATGGCTACAAGTTAACTGCAGATAGGAAACAGTATGTATGAGTTCATGAGGGCTGATAAGCTGTTTCCAGTGCCTGATGCAGCATCTCTACAGCTGTCTTGGATTCACAGAGGGTTCACAGTGTCAGTGTAGCTTCAATTTATTTATAGCAATAAACAAAATTAATTTGTGAGGTAATTTTCAGAACTTGTTGATTTTTGTTATTTTTTTAATCTAGATTGTCCTTTGCCACTAGAGTGGAATATTTCTGATCTAGTTGCTGTTTCCTGAGACAAGATCAGTTTTGCAACCCATCTGCTCTTCCTTTTTACAAGGACATGTATTGATAGGACAAGGGGGAATGGCTTCAAACAGAAACAGAGTAGATTTGAATTAGATAATAGGAAGAAATTCATTACTGAGAGGGTGGTGAGGCACTGGAACAGATTTCCCAGAGAAGCTGTGGCTGCCCCATCCCTGGACGTGCTTAAGGCCAGGTTGGACGGGGCTTTGAGCAACGTGAAGGTGTCCCGGCCAGTGGCAGGGGCTTGGAACGAGATGCTCTGTCGCGTCCCTTCCCCCGGCCCCATTTTTCTGGTGCCGCGCGGTGCGGTGCCGGTTCTGTGCGCCGGGGGGCGGTGGGCGCTGCGGGGAAAACACTGGGAGCCTCCGAGCGCCCGGCGTTAAACGTCCTTTCATTCTGGGGTTTCTCTCTTAAAGGAATGATTGGGCCTGCGCTGTTCTTAGTAGCAGCCGGCTTCATAGGCTGCAACTACGCACTGGCTGTTGCATTTGTGACCATATCAACAACACTAGGAGGATTTTGTACATCAGGCTACAGCATCAACCATCTGGACATAGCACCTTCGTAAGTACTGCTGAAACTGTTGTTAGTGCTCGTGAAATGTTTATGACCCCCTTTTTTTCTTTTTATGTTGCTGGGGTGCCTTGGAAATGTAGCTATGGAGCATATGCTGTACAGACCTGGAATGTAAACACTGACAATTACTTGGGTTTACAATATTAAGCATTGTATTTCCAAAAAGTGCAAGTTTGGCAGAGGATATGACATAAACAATAGTTTAGAATCATTCCAGTTTTAATCCTACAGTAATAAATTATATAATTCCTGTAGTTACAGATTGTAATTATAGACTTGGTAGACTTTTGTCACGATTGATTCACGTTCTTAATGGGACTGTTTTTTGAGCTATAGGATACAGTAGTTAAGTGTTTCACTGTTTTCAGCTTTTTCATCGGAGCTATAAGCCTCTGGTATGAACGTTACCATATTTAAGCACTGTGATGCAGGCAAATTATTTGCATTTGAAAAACCTTTTGTACACTGAAATTTACATCTTGTTACAAGTAGTTGACCTGCTTCGTCAGCAGGTGACAAATCAGGTATGTACAATTGTTCTTAAATGAATAATTTTCAAGAGTGGAAAGTTGAGACTTCAGGCTGTAATTTCTCCAGTGTGTTACAAATTCATAATTGGGCAGATCTGTCAGTTTCCCAAAGAGGTGGATGTTACTTATATTCTTCTAAAAGTGCACTGAAGAAGTAGAAGTCAAGCGCTTTGCTTTGTCATTCATTTACCTATTTGTGGTAGCACTTAGATGTGAACAGGGTCAAATGGCTTTATGTCCGAAGAAAAGTGTGTTTCTGTATTAATGTGTAAAATGAAAAGACTTTAAGTGTAAGTGTAGAGGGAAAATATTTTGTAGAAATAACATCTATAAAAAAATTCTGATCATCCAGACGACCAATGGAAGACCTTGGTTCCCAATTGAAAGTGGTACTCAGGCTTTGGCAATTGAAATGATGATGGTCACATCCAAATCGTGGACAATTTTTGACTTAACAAATGGATATGAAATAGTGGGAATCCAGTCAATCTTGGCAGGTGAGGTTAGGTAGTAAGCAAGAGGGGGGGTATCAGTGGCAAACTATAAA
This sequence comes from Donacobius atricapilla, assembly GCA_013397315.1. Classification (NCBI taxonomy): domain Eukaryota; kingdom Metazoa; phylum Chordata; class Aves; order Passeriformes; family Mimidae; genus Donacobius; species Donacobius atricapilla. The sequence goes on from WBMY01007763.1 coordinate 453,474, forward strand.
CAGCTTATAATGCTGAATTGAATATGAAAGTGAGAAAAATAGCTTCTGTGGTGCACTTTGTTTTAAATCATGTATAACTACAAATTTAGAAAATGTAGTTATAGCAGTTTTTCTGGGGTGTTATGGGACTATTGTACAACTTCTGTTTCAAGCTTAGTTTTGCAGAACTACAGCAGTTAGTTTCCAAAATACGTATTAAATTGTGCTTGTTATGTGAGTACAATTTAAGCTGTCAATGGACTGCAACAGAGCTGTGACAGGAAAAAGGAAATCATGCAACTGCAGTGTGACTTACACTCACAAGGAACTTCTGTATGTAGGGAATGGCTGAGGTTTCCAAAACTAAGATGTTGTATGCGTCTTCTAATTTTAGATACTTCATTTTGCATTTCAAATATGTTTATTTCAAGAGTCAATTTGTTTATAACAGTATTCAGATTATTTTAGGTGTTGAAAAAATGCCACAAGAAGAAAATGACTGTGCCGATGCCTGTCAGCAGGCATAATTAGTTATCCAACATGAGCTGCTGCTGAACCCGCTGACAAAATCCCACTCTGTCCTTCCTGCCCTCAGTAAAGTCCTGCTTTTTCTCTTTGCATGCACACCAGACAAGTTCCTCTAGCTCTTCTTCGCTCTCAGACAGGCAGAAGGGAGCACACTGAGTGCAAGAGTGAAGTGTCTTGAGTTCTGGGACTTAGGTCCAGCATTGCCTCTAGAGGCAAGTGGCTGCATGTGTGGGAAGACTTTCCTTGGTGGTCACAATGAATGCTGTTTTATTGAAGTCAGTGATTTTCTGTTCAGCACATCCATGTTTTACTTCAGGGTAAATCTGTTCAAATGGGGACAGAGAAGGAAAAAGGCATGTCCTTTTAACAAAGGTCATATTAAAAAATTTCTTCAGATACAGAAATGCAAAAAACATGTGAGATGAGAAGAAAGAGAAGAATGTCTTTTCCCTTCCCCCACACCTTAGTTTTTGCAACTTGTCTGAACTTTGTTGGATAAAATTATCAAGGCAGATATGCACAATTTCAAGGAAATGCATGACATAATTGTAGAAATCTAAAAACAGGCTCTGAATAAAATCGTGAAGGAAATCTTGGTAAAGAGTTTACTCAGAGCTCAATATTTATTTTTTATAATTTACTGAAAGACATTAGAAAAGCTAGAACTGATTCAAAGCAGTTTCAAAATGCACAAATGCCCATTTAGATTGGTTGAAAGTGTGCTGGCTATAATAGTGAATGGTCCCTTTTTGCTACTAAAACTTGCATTATGTCAAATAAATAATTATTATATTAACAGGAAAAAAGTGAATGAAAATACTGTTGCTTAATTAACAACAATATTTGCTGTGTGGCTTTGGCTGCTGACGTGTTTATTGTGCCATTGGTGAATTAGATTGGAGAAGGGTTGGGGACAGGAGGGAGACAAGATTGTTCTTTTGGGGAGTATATATTATATTTTAGCTCTTCAAGTCTACATTAGTACCTTTCTATTATTACAAATTTTAATACTGATGTTACCATTATCCCTTGTTGTACCCTAAATACTTCACATAGGTGGGTTTTTTACTCTTGATTTTACTACTTGACTGCTCTGCAGGTTAATTTGTATTCGGTTATCCCCACTACACCATAAGAACCTGGCCAACAGCCTACTATTGGTTTTGCTCTTCAGACATGTCCCTTTTTGCTTTTCCTTTTCATATGGGAGTTTCCACTGTGCTAAGGGAGTGTCATCACAATTATCTGCATCAAACAGCAAGCACTATCAAGAATGCAACCTATGTCAGAAACACTGGGCATAAACAGAGGCATTTAGCCAGCAATTGGTTGCCAAAGATCTTTCTCAACCAGAGAAACTATTAAACTATGTTTAGTTTTAGGAGTGTCTGTTAACTGTATTGTACTGCTTAAACATGTTGAAGACCAAGTGCATTTGGTCCTACATAAAGGCTTTAAACAGGGTTTTGCTTTGTGTGCTTATTTTCCTAAGGGAAACTTTTACACTTTGACATTCAGCTTCATAAAGGCTTGTTAATTCTGAACTACTTTCGAAGATAGGAGGACTGCATGCTAGGTTTAAAGGAAATAAAGAGGTTTGAACTAAAGTATTCCCATGCTTTAAACTGATATGTAGAATAGAGTTTCAGGGAAAAAATCAACTAGTAGGCTAGATGATTGTTTCCCTTTCTCAGGAAAAAACCACATTTTTCTAATATCACTGGAATGAACATTGCAATCTTTTGTAACAATGCTGTATGGTGGAATTCTCCTGTTTTGGTAAATAAAATTTCAAAGCTATGCATTTCTCTTTAGAGATGAAACGTGTTTCTATTATGTTAATATTGGTGAGGACATAATTTTACTCTAAACAGCCTAAAATGATCACTGGGATATGATTCCTTTCTCCTGTGGTAAACTGCAACTATTCATATTTTGTATGATTCTTCAGCCAACAAATCCACCTTGAAAATCTAAAACACAGGGACCTGTGCCCTGGTGGTTAGAAGGTCACACTTCTGTGGAGCATCTTGCTCTTTTTTCTCTTCCGTCTCTCTCACAAGTCTGCACTTGTGGCACAGTTTCAAACTTTCGGTATTGCAACATGCCTGTGAGAGATCTTGAATTGCTTAGAGATGTGCTGAGATTCAGATATTAAGCAAGTTACCAGCTTTTCCCAGCAAGTTTTTATGGCCGCTGGTGCATACACATACATTCGTGTGTGAGAGAGCAGCATGTTCATGGAACAGGAGGCCTCAGAATGGAGCTGCAGGAACAGCAACCAGCAGAACTGGTTTAGTCAGGCCCATTTCCCATTGGTCTTGACCCACAGAAAGCTGAAGGGAAGGACTGCCACAGCACTCTGAACTCCTATCTTTTGAATATACACTTTGTAATGTAAGTGGGGATGTCTAGGCACACTGCTGATATTGCCTTCTTGGCAGACAAATTTTTAGCAATGAAACCTGAACCAACTCTTATTGTTGGCAAACAGGACTTTGTCATGTTCCTTGCTGTCTTTCTGCTTCAAGACATGCAATGTGTCTTTAACTGCTCCAGTGGATCCATTCCAGACAGTTTGGCTGTGGCTTAGCAAAGGGGATGTGGGTTTGAATTATGGATCTTGAGCAAAACCATAGGCAATTTAAGTTAAATTCCATAACTAGCCTCTGAAAAATAGAGACATACAGAACCATTTAAGTAGAAAAGGATCTTTAAGATCATCACACCCAACCATTAACTTAACACTGCCAAGTCCACCACCAAACTTTATCCCTCATAATGTATATGCCAAGCTGTCAGTGAGTTGTTATTAGAAGAAAAGCAAGTCATTCACACTGTGATATTTGTGTTCTAATTTCTTTTTTGTGATCAAGATGAGGCCTACATGATCAGGTTAGGCAAAATTGTTTCCATGATTGATAAGCCTTACAAGTTAATAAGCAGTGTTAACAACTTCTCTTGCAGGTATGCTGGAATTCTCCTCGGGATCACAAATTCTTTTGCTACTATCCCAGGAATGGTGGGGCCAGTTATTGCCAAAAACCTCACTCATAACGTGAGTCTGTTTATTATCTTTTTCAGTTGTTATATTTTTATCTCAGTTGAATAGAAATTCCTTTTTCTCAAGTCTGCAGTCCTTAAATGAAACATGGGTTACACCTGTAAATCATATTGTTCCATTGTTGTGAATTACTTAATTCCTAACTCCTGATTCTGATCAGGAAAATAAGGGTAAAATCAAAGGCCATTATAAGACTTTAAAATTTTACTGACTCACCCCTTACAATCTCTAGGAATAAAATGAATATATTTTCATCACAGTAGAGCTCTGATAAAATGCCAACTAGATGAGACAATTGTGGTATTGTTTTATTAAATTAGAACAAGTTCTTGCTTGTTTGTTTTTTTTTTAACTGGGCTCTCACATGAGGTGTGTTCTAATGTCAGCATTTGTCAAATAAGCAAGAAACTAGATTCTATTAGATTTGACTAACCAGGTGGTATAATGATTTGGATAGAAAAAGGGAAGCACTTTTGAGAAGTTGGTCACTCTTTTTTCAATGAACGTATGAATTATTCTAAAATATTTCAAGAAAGGGAGATGGGACGAGTAAGCTTAGTGATACACTTAAATATTTTGGAGCTGAATGTCATTCTAAGGATTTTCTTAAAAATCACAGAATATTCTGAATTGGAAGGAATCCACAAGGATCTTCAAGTCCAGCTCTTAAGTGAACGGCCCATATGAGGATCAAACTCATTACCTTGGTGTTATTATTCAGAAAATATTCATTAATACATAATTCAAATAAAATTAGTTCTTCTGGATACCTTAACAAGTGGGTTGTTTTAGGGTACTTTTGTTCAGTTTAGTTTTTCCCCCTCCTTACTAATGCACTCTTCAGGTACTCTGTTTTTTGTAGTAAGAACATTTACAGGTTCATTACAGCATCATCTGGAACTTAAAAAAAACCCCAAACTTTTAAGACGTCTATAGATATTATTTCTTTATTTTAAAAGAAAAAAAAAAAGGAGGAAACACACCACAGTTCTTTACTACACATTTATTAAGGCGTTTTTTAAATACCACAGTTTAGAGGATTACTCTTGAAATCTGAGTTAAGGTAGCTACCTTGTTTGGACTAAAAGGCTTATGAATCTGGAATGTTCACATAGTAGTCCTTAGGAATACTGCACAGTGCAGGGCACTTGAGCTCTTGGATCCCCTGATCCAAAAGCCAAGGTAGTGTTTCCCTTACAGTAATATTCTCTGCATTTGTGTCGATGGTTCTGCATCCTGGGTGATAAACTGATCCAGATAGGGTAATGCAGTTCTGATAAGACTTCTGCGTAAGCTGTATTATAAACTGTACTAATGATTTCATCCTTTACGTTTATAATGCTTTTATGTTGCTGTGAAATCATGCTGAATGGCATTTACATTTAAATAGGCAAGGCATGTAGCATCAGTTTTAAAATTACTTTTTCTTGAGTGTGAAGCTGCACATTGACTGCATCTTTTTTTTTTCTTTCCCCCATTTGACAGAATACTGTGGGAGAATGGCAGATGGTTTTCTATATTGCTGCTTCTATTAATCTATTTGGAGCAATTTTCTTTGCATTATTTGCAAGTGGAGAAGTTCAGGACTGGGCAGTCAGTGGATATCACTTGCATAGAAACTGAAGGAGATGTTGAAATACCAAAGCTGTGCCGAGTCCTGTTGTGCTTAGAATAATGTGACCGGAAAAGTGCCTTCCCTGCTGATGCCTAGGAGTCTTCAGAGCTATTCAGTTAAACTGCTTTATCTCTGTATCTTTTGTACTGAAAATAATCTGACAGACTATGTGTGCTATTTCCTAACAAGAAACTACTTGGATTAACTATAGAAATTTCATGCTAGGACTTGATATCAAATATATGATCAGAGACATTTTAAATCAGTGTGCTAGGCTCTAATACTTTCCAGTTTTTAATTAATATTCTCTAAATTAGTGTGTAGGCAGATGTTTGCTGATACTAAAATGAGAAGAAAAAGTAAAGTGGTTATGTAGCACGGTTTAGGAGGGATGACATGCAAAGAATTGTACCCAAAAATGTGTTTTGATTTCCATTATGAAACTGATAGTTTTTTCCTGTTTAAAAAAATTGTAGATGAACTCTAGTTTCACACAATCTTTTATAATGCTTTTATTTTGTCGTTGTTTTTATGATGGCTAAAAAATGCACATGACTTACTTCTATTTTATGCATAAGTTTTGAATACATAAATATTCCCTGTTTCATGAATACAGCTTCACAACTAATACACAGCAACAAAGAAGTAAATGTACCATTGGAACTGGGAGAATAAACCACGTGTCCTCTGTGGTGCAGATTTTTCAATTAGGCCTCTTTTATATTTCTCTCTGCAAAGATGAAGCAGTGCAGCTCAGTGGTTTAAATCTAGGCAGTGAATAAGAGTGAACTAGAAATAGAATATCTGCATGATTACCTTAAAATAACTTTCAGTTTGTCAATTAATTTTTTTCATCCCTTTAAAGCAATGCAATGGAATTCTTTCCTGTTGCATGTAGATATGTTTGTCAGCTTGTCAGTGTAAATGAAATAAAATAAGGCCAGTGTAGCAAATAATGAGGAAAATCTGTTATTTAACAGCCTTGTTTGTTAGTCAGGTAAAACTGGAGTATAAATGAACTAGTGCAATAACCTGGTGCTGTTACTCTCCTATCAAGATAGAATTTGACACTCAAGAGCATTCTTTGCACAACACACACTTAAATGCCGCAGAGTAGGATTAAAAGTTATAAAAACAGTGGCCTTATTAAGAACAAATGGCTGAATAATGTTAGAGCCACAAAGCAAAGGAAAATTCCTGTGCCAAAGATTCCCGCATTGGAGCAACTAAGTAAAAAGAAAAGTCACTGGGCTCTGGGTTTTTCATTTACCATCAATGCAAAAGAAAAGCCTAGTACTAAAGCTGCTCCGGTGGAGCCTACCTTCCTTCATTTCTAGGAAATGGCATCTGCCTCTCCTTTTTAGCTTTAAGAGCCATTTTGTTTTGGCCTTCCTTGAAGTGTCATGTTCTCTGATGGTGGATTTAAACTGTGTTTAAACCTCTGTGTCTGCAGCATTTCCACAATAAACACTGTGTTGTTCAGATTAAATTAGTACTTATTAGTGGGAGTATGTTACAACTATATTGTCTCTTCAGTGTTTCTACAATAAATGGATTGAATATTTACATGTGTATATGTTACTGAAACTTACTCTCTCCCAGAAATTAGAACACCATTTTGAAAGTATGCTGAACAGCAAGGTTGGTGACTGGATTAAGGAATGTTTAATGTTTTCTTGGAAACTTATGTTCCTCAGAAATTTTTTGTCTGGCTTTACAGGTAAGTATTGTCTTCCACCTGACACTGTATTAAAAGTAATAATTTCACTTTATGTAAAAAGAAATTTGTACTCTTTCAGTATCTTTGTTTAAAAAAGGAGGGGGATGGTAAAAAATTAAAAGATTGTGTATCATTTAATTTATGCCTTTGCTTTTCTCGATATTGTCATTAGGGCAACACATGGACAGGGTTGCAATTCCACTTGTTCTGAATTTGGAAACTTCAGCTTTCTGTGCTTTTAATCTTTTTTCTTCCTGTGTTTTTAGTCTTTTTTCTTTAAAACTGTTCAGCTGAATATCAAAATTTTAAAAAACTGTACTTAATGGAGTAGATGCAGTAGAAATGTATGTAGACATTCTCTGTATCAGTTAAACGAATCTGAACTGGATTTAGTTAAAACTGGATTTTAGGCATGTCAGCTGTTGAGTAGTCCAGAAATTTTTGGACCAGAATACTAGATTTCCTTTTCCCTTCATCTAATGCACCATTATTACTCATTTTGCATACTCTGTAACTTCTAAGTCAGCTTGGAAAGTAGGACTGAAAAAATGCTATGAATCTTTATATTATTTGTGGACAACAGGCTACACTGAAGTTAAAATACAGCTATTTCTGATTTCATTTCTGAAAATATCAGAACACAGGGTGGGATTCTTGATTCAGTGAGGCTTTTAACTCATAACTAACAAGAATATCCCCAAAAAACCCCTTAAGTGTTATCTTTCTGTATCATGCTTGCAAAAAGGAAAATCTATTAGAAAAAACTGTCAAAATATTTTCTGCTGATGACGATACTACTTTTATTGCATTGCCATGCTACTGTTTCCATGGTTCTCTCAGCCAGTTTCATCTGTTCAAAGACATTTCTCATACTCTGTTTCTTCAGGGGTAACAAGTTTGAGTACCTCTTGTCTCAGTTCACCTGTGTGACACAGGATCACGATAGAAATTGGCCATTTTTTTTGTGGTGACACTTTTCCTGAAACAATCCCATAACTGTTGTTTCTTGCTGCATTTCCTTAACAGGTAAGAAGTACAAGAGTAAGCAGTTGTGCTCTCTGTTCCATGAAGAGCCCTCTACTTAGGATGTCCACCTGGAATGAGGGAAGTCAATTCAAAAACAGATTTCACCCATTTCAGAGCAGGAGTTGAATCACTGCTTTGGGAACGTCTTAGTGTTGTCAGGTATTTTTAAGTGCTTTCTCTTCAATATCTGCCTCTGACACAGTTCCACTTAAAGTGGGGTGTTTTTTTGAACATTTAGAGCAAATTTCTACCAATGTTAGAAACAGAGATGGCATGGGTATTGCCTGAGATCTGAATCATGGTCTCTTACAGCATGAAAAAGTGCCATCCTGATGCTTTGCAAAAGATGAAATGCCACAAAGTAATGGGTGTGGTTTTCAGTTCACTATTACTTTGTTCTAAGGGTACAAAGCATCAGTCAAGTACCTTACAGAAGTCCAAAGTATTTGACATCCAAAAATATGAGTTAATTTACATAGGTCTTTTGAATGCTAACCTAGTGAAGGTTTATAGAACTCACCATAATACATAGGCACCTGTGCGTGGTGCTTCCCCATCTACATGTTCCTTTGTAACTGGTAACAACTGCATTTGCTGTGTGAAAGGGTCATCTTAGTTGATTTCCTAGAAGTTGAATAGTTCCTGTGATGTATCTTTTGTCTGGCTTCTCCTCTCAATCACTTCTTCACTTAGTTGCCAATTTTTCCTCTTCTGCTGTGTGGGAATGTTTGGTTCCATGACAAATGAACCATGCTTCGAGTTTAATGGGTTTTCCAATATTTTTAGCATTTGTCAGAAAGGAAAACCATGAGTGAGAAAGCCTATACATTCCACAGATAAGTGAGACACTTCGTATGAAAAGGTAGTATCTTCTGTTAGATCACACAGAGCTTCAGAGAAAAAAAGACATTTTTAAACTTTAAGCTTCCTCCTTCACATTTCGAGCTCAACCATCGCAACTAAAATACTGCTACAGTGTTTTGTAAACTGTTGCAGTGACTAGCATTTTAAGAGGGTCTTCCATTTCTCCTGTGGACCTGTATCTCAAAGAGCTGAATGTCTACTCCTAATTTACATGATTTAAGATCAATTAAATCACATCAAGTCAACCAAACCAATTATCACTCAAACAGTTGTAGGCTGGCCAAATCCTTTTCTGAGACCTGTCAGTAAAAATTCTGTCTCTATTAATACAAGGGCGCTGGCCTGAATAGTTATCCTAAGAAAGATACATCTGCATTGGACCTAAGGAAAGGATGTAATGTGACATGAATGATGCAGTATTCACATTTTTGCTTTTCCCGTGCCCATGGGGAGGAAATCAGCACTCTAGTACTAGCATATTCACCAACAGCAAAGTAGATAATCCTGAAGTTATGAAGAGAACCTCATGTGGCCTCCTATTTAGTCTCTTCTATATGAAGAAATATACTTAGCTTTTTTTTTCCGAAAATGCATTTGTTTAACTAATCAGAACATGGTGGAGCCGATTTAAACCTTTGCTGATTTGCCTTCTTCATGCTTCACTCATACTACAGCTATTAATGTTTCTACAATTCTGTATCTAATTGACTGTATGTTTATAGTGCTCAAATATAGTTTAAGAAAGGGTTCATTTATTTACACTTTATGTGATGTATATAGTCTGTTGCACAAGTAATTCTTGCCATGTTAAATGCTACAGTAAAACAATGAGTTCTATATATTTGAATTTCTTGCCCTCCACCCAGCAGAGTTGTCTGTAGCCACCGGAACTTGTTTTATGTGAAGGTGTTAGTTATTAACTTTTTGTGTGTTTCAAATAGCTAGAAAAAGAATTGCAAGAAGACACCAGCAGTTATTTAAATACCAGTTGTGTAGCAAATGGCCGAGTTTTGGCGCACAAAGGCATGCCAGATGATAAAATAACACTGTTGAGTGAGACACTGGAGACCCAATAAATCCCACTGCAACCTACTTTTCCTCCTTCATAAAGCTACCATAATGGGGGTTGGTCATGCATTTTAATCTAAAACTGCATCTGTGTGATTCACATCCCTGACACAGAAACCAGGTTTTTATTGTGTGTAAAACCACTGATCAGACTTAACATAACACTTGGTAATTGCTAAGAAGCTTCAATACACATCTGGCCAATGTAGTTCTCAAAGGAGTCATAATTCCATCCAGTAAATTGCATTTCTTTGGGGAAAGTTACTTCCATGTGAAATTTTAACTGTTTGGCCTTATCAGTTAATAAGTGGTGTCCTAAAAGAGTTTCATGGGTTATTTTTCCTTATCCTGTGTAAGCTCCAAAACTTGGAATTGACTTTAATTTCTCAGCAGTACCCTTCATAAGACTGCATGTTGGTAGAGTTCAGGCCTGGATCAGACACAAAACATAAGAACTCAGCTAGCAGAGTAATTAAAGAAGGTTCAGGAAGTAGTGTAAATTTTCAAGTGAATGCAGATTAACTTCAGAAGGGTAACTTTGCTCTTATTGCAACATAACCTCTACCAGGTTGCAACATACTGCAAGTGAAGGTGCCTTGTAGTTGCCCAAGGCATAACAATGGAAAGAAAGTGTGGCTTATTATGCCAATATTCTGTTTGCCTTCCCCTTCCTTCAAAGGGTGTATTTGCTGTAGAGTAGAGCTGAGTGAAAAGTGGTAATAGCCTTCGATAATCTGTTCTTGGAAGGAAATTTCATTAAAGGAGTTTCTTAAAATCTTTTTTTTTTTTTTGTCGTATACAGAAGTTTCCATATGGCTGCTTCAGAATAGGAAATGAATATATCCTTTTTTCTCATCTTTTCCTAAATTAAATTCCACTGTACTTATTAAATAAGCTTAGCTCAGTCAGTTCAGGTGGAAAACATGGTTCTGTTGATATTTCTCTACATACCTCTTCTTCTGAAGTATTCTAGCAGTAAATGACTATTCTTCTATTTCCAAGTCATCTTACTAGATGAGAAGATTCAACAGATGAGCAGACTGCGGGTTTCTCTGGTTTTGATTAGGATAGGGGGAAATGTGAAGAGAAAAACCCCAACTATTTTTCTCCCACTCCTTTTTCCCTGACCATCTGGGCTTCATGGCAAACAAGAATGCCTTCTGTATTTACAAGTTTAAACAATCTCTGCTGAAGCGGGGGGGAAAGAGTTTTTCGTATATTCATTTAAGGGAGATTAAGCAAGAGTCCTGCTTAAAACTTTTTTTAGATAACTGGTTCAACTGTTAAACTATAAATTCAGTTGGAATGGCTATGGAAAGGCTTAATTTCTTGGCTGGAATGTTGTTTAGTTAATGCAGTCTGTCTTTTTTTTTTTCTTTAGTATTTAGAGATGAGCATATTTTGGAATTTGCTTCCCATGCAGTTACTTACATTGATATTTTCTGTTATGAACATAGCTTCTGTTTAAGCTTAAAAGCCCTTTTGTGGACAAAATGGAAACTGAGCTATTGAGAGCTAAGCATGTGCTGAATTATTTTGCTGTAGTATTACCTAAAGCCAGATTTGCAAAGGAGATGGTGAGTGGCAAAGCTATGCTGTCATACATAAACGGGTAAAGTGCATGTTGCCAGCAACAGAGCCCACAGTTCTCTGTCTCAGGCATAACCTCTCCCTCTCATGGGAGACACAGGCTTAAATTCCTGCAGGTAAAAGGTGGAAATCAGCCTTGTTCCCTTTTCTATCACAGATGGGGGAGGAGGTGGAATCAAATAATCAACACTTACTCCTTGTTTTGAAAGAAGAGGGGCGGCCCACATTTGTGAGCAGCCCAGCTTGTCATTCCTCTTTTCCTCAAGCCCTCAAAACCAGGACTGCATGATGTTTGTGGAGCTGTGAAAGATTTAGAAAGAAAACAGGGGTAGCAGGGAGCTGTATATCAAAGGCCTGTGTAGCTGCCTGTGTGCAGCTGGCACCTTTAATGTTAAAAATGGGCATCTGTGGGCAGAACTGTTTCTAAACTTGAGCAGCAGCTGAGGTTTTCACTACCCCCAAGTGTGTGTGAAGTGTGTTCACTCAAGCTTAGATGTCATAGATATCTGTAACTTTGCATGCATTGCAACATTCTTGGGATTCAGATTATCCCTTCTTGCTTGAAGCAGGCTGTGAAAATCAAGCCACAGCACTCTTCTCCATCAGTCTAAGAACACACAAAATCACAAGCCATGGAAACTGATTCCTCCCGCAGCTCTCCTCTTAACAGGGTACTAACTTCAAAGGTTACTCTTGACCGTTGAAATACCAACTGTATTAAACAAGCGGTCAGAATGCAAGCAACCAGTTTGAGTTGCTGGAATTCAATTATAAGCAGCTGGCTTCACTTCTAACTGAGGATCTAATAGTAAAAAAAAAAAAAAAAAAATAAAGGCAACAGACCAAAACAAAATTCCAAACTAAATCCATCTGTCTGCTTCTACTCAATGAAAGTTGAATAGTAAGTATGCCACTTGGAAGCCCAGATGAAAGTTTCACTGTTTAGAGCATGTGCAACCTGTACAAACACACATTTACAAAGGCAGATATCTTCCTACAGGAGGTAAAAATAAATCTCTCTACGGGTTTCCTCTTCCTCTATGTCTGTTTTACTTCTTCTGAATCACAAAATATGACGCAAAGTCACAGCAGCACGCACAGATGGATGGTTAATAAGCAGCTCCGGTTGTTCTGAGGAGGTTGTTGACTTGTGTCTTTTCAGCTGAGTCATGAAGCATAACGATGCAGTTGTACATTTCTTTGTCTCAGTGCTCCAGGCAAGGAGGCTGCTGAGAGCAGCTATCTCTGGCCGGGAGGAAACACAAAAGCAGGGATTTAGAGTACGGAGCGGGGCAGCGCTGAGCTGGTGCATGCTTCTGCAACAATGGGGAGCCATGGCAGGCCCCTGCCCCAGCACGGCTTCTCCTACCAGCCAGCCCGAGGGCAGCTCACGTGGATAAGAAGGCATAAAGCATGATACAGATAAACCACTAAAGAATTCAAAGTGATGGGATCAAAATAATTTCTTCTAGAATGCTGATCCCTGAAAAATCTCAAGATCAGCAAGTCAGATAGCGTAGTCAATAAAATACTTTGACTCTTTTCATAGTGCCTTTACTGCATTTGATTTTTATCTGAGAACTAACTACTTGTAAAGAAAGTACCAAGACTTCCCAAATGGGCTTCAGTTATGACCCAGAGAATCCTCTGAGGCCCCTCCGTTCCCACACACAAGTTTATTTCAAGTCGCTGCCTCCAGCTGTAATTGTGTTCTGGAGCTTTTGCTTTAAATGAAAATGGCTTCACATTGAACCCTAACCCTTATTATCATCCTCAAAAGGGAAGAGGCCCAGTGGTAGATGTGCCCTTGTATGAGTTTGAGTAGACCTACCTGACTCCTTCAGAGATAAAAATTACCTTAAATAGGTGATAGTCAAAAATGTTATTAGCTAGTAATATATTAATGATACAATAATGAAATATGAATGACTAGTCTTGACACCCAGTGTTTTCCACCTGAGTGACTTCAAACACTTCTTAGTTATAGTGCCTTTGTTCATGAGATGGGATAGTGTAACAGAGAACTACTTGGAAGAGATGATGGGGGGAGGCAGTTGTGGAGTGGGAGCCAGTACTGTGAGCACCTTGCTGCTCTTCAAAGCCTCTACACCTGTGAACGAAGGTCTGCAGCCTCCGAGCCTCCGAAAGTCAGCAACTGGCTTGTGACTGTTTGCTTAACACATTTTTGTGCTTTCAGCCCTGGATAGCTGAGATGCAAAGGTGAACAGATTTCTCGAATTTCTCTAAATAGACAGTTGGTTCCATTGTGGAATGTTTGCACATCTAGAAACAGGTAACACAGGAGAGGAACCAGAAGCTAAACCTGGCTAATTTTTATGATGGCACAAACTAGGGGTCTGAAAAGTAGGAGGCTCTGGCACAGCACTAAGCAGCATCACTGGGAAGGTATTCCAGCCACTTCCTACAGCAAAAGCCTCTGGTCAGTGCAGTCTCCATTTCCTGCATAAGATCAGTCTTATGTTTTATTCATCAGTTAAGTTAAAAATGACAGATTTTTAAGGATATCACTATGATGCAGGTCTAGCCCATTTCAGTCAAATGACAAACTGGCAACTATAATTCTATTCAAATCAGCATAATTCTGCTTTGTATTTCAGAAAAAGAAAATAGTATACAAAGTTTTTTTTATATGAAGTGTGAATCAATCATGTTATTCTTCTTTATAACTGCTTACGTAGTTAACACCCACACATTGCAGCTATTCACATTTAAAACAACATTCAACAATGTATAAAATAGGAGAAAATAAGTACACTGGATTAAGCTGTCTTGCTTAATAAGGAGGAGGAAATTGAAAGACAGAAGTTTATGTATTGTGTACTGCAAATTATATTACTCATCAATTTCCAGTGCAGGTGAGTTGTTGGTGAAGTTTTGTTATGTTTATCACTTCTAGAGCCAAATAATTAATTTATTTGCGTGGGGGGGGGGTTTGGGGGGGGCGTTGTCTTTATTTCTGATGACGAAGCCTCCTGTCATTTTATTCCACAAAGCTATGGAGGCGAAAACCTTAAAATCACTGCACTTGTGCCTGGTTTTATGTTTACATCTGCATTTCACCTCACTTTCACTGCAAACAATGACTTCCTGCTGGGCAGGGCTGTGCTCCTTGCTCTTGCTTTCTCTTGTCTGATGGATTGAGTGACTGTTATGTGCTTTTTTTTTTTTTTAAACTCTGCTGTTTATGTTATATTTGCAACAAATATATCATTACAGTAGAAACTGTATATGCCTCAAATTAACCAGAAAAAATGTGATTATATTGATACATCTTTTAGTTGTAGCTCCAGCTGCAGTAATATGAGACCTGCTTTATAATTCATCCACTGGGAATTTTGTGTCTGTTTTGAAAGCTTTGACATGCCTATTAGAAGGTAACTGAGAACTGTATACCAACACTCTCAAGTATGGTGATGACAGATCATTTTTTTTAAACCTTGTGGATATTTCTGTACTGAGACTTTCCTAGCATGTCGTAAGAACGACAGGATTATAAATCATGTTTAATCACCATGGTTTACCTTAATAGCCATTGAAAACCTGTTTCATTGCTGCCTGGATGGCAGCAGAAGCAATTTTTGTTCTATGGAGAGTATCTGCCTAGAGCCACCTCAAGCCATCCTATACTTAGACTAATTTAAGATGAGGGTGGTATACTGTGTGCTGTGCCAGGTATCTCTGGTAATCTCCATGGCAAAAAAAAAAGATTTGGATTTTTCACACAGGTTGTGGTTTCTCTTCCACTTTGATTTAGTCTGCACTTTCTGTACTTAAAATGAGTATTCTGGTCATGTTCATGAATGGGTAATTTGATAATGCCCCAATATCATAGGAGAGGCCCTCTGGTACATGTGATGTGTTCCAGGCATGGTCTGCGTTCCTTTTCTTTAAGCCTCATCAGAGGGAAAGTACGTGAGACACTTCACTGCTGCCATTCTGGGACACACTGAAAATGCATTGGCAACAGCTTGGAAACTTCTGGTTTGGCTGAAATCATAATGTCAAAGCCATGGCACAGATAATTGTCATCGTTTGTTTTCATACTGCTTTTTAAGGAAGCCCTGAGGCAGCTGGTGTTATAATCCAAAAAAGTCTCTGTTCTATCTCTTGCAGTAATTTCTCACCACCCCTACCTCCACCCCCACATTAGGCTGTGGTTAAGGCAGTTCCTGGACTAATATAATTTCGATAATTGTCAGGAAGAGAGAAAATATGGAAGAAGGGAGTTTGTAAAATTGAAATGGGAAGTATACTTGGTTGATACATTTTTTTAAAAAGCTGCCTAAGAATATAGATGACAGAGTATTGACAACTACTGCTTCAAGGATGTGTACATTAGCTTAGCCAGTGCAGAGGAATCCACTCAGTGCAGTGAGCAGCTGCAGTGGGAGCCACAGGTTGAGCTCCGGGTGGGGAGAGCCCGAGGCAAGAACCCGGGAACTGCCGACCCTTTGCACAACAAAGGGCCCGGGGTCCTGTGGCCCGGCCAGGGGACTGGACACTGACAGATTGGGCAGGAGCTGACAACCCCCAGGCTTTTTCTTACTTGGGCTGAGAGGGTAAAAAAGTTCAGGGATTGCCTTGTTCAGGGTCCTTCCTCGGAGTCACCCGCTCGAGCTGTTATTTTGTTATTTAGTTATTGCACCACGATTTAATTATTTTAAGGAGCTGGACATCTGAGACTCTGCTATGGGAGACCTGGGGTTAATCAGGTGAGGAAACCTGGTGTGCCTGTGTGCGTGCGCGGCTGCAGCTGCCAAGGGGCCTCAGTCCCAGCACAGGTGGGTGAGTGTGACTGCCAGGGTGGCTCCTGCAGGGCTGGACAGGGAGGTTTCCTTAATGTCAAACGCAGTAAATACTTAGTGGTGGCTGATAACTTTTTCTGTTTTTAATTGAGAATTGAGCAGAAGGTAAATAATACATGTTGCGATGTAATTGTTGCATATTGCCATGAACAGATCAATGGATGTAACTGGGCGTTGTCTGTTGTTGCTTGCATGCTTGGAGAGGGTACGCAGCCCCTGTAGCAGGCATTCTACATATTACAGCAAGAAAAGGAGAAAAACCCAAGCAAAATCCAAAAAATAAAAAACCACACATTTCGTGGTACAGAACTCAGAATTCAGAGACTATTGAGACAACATGATTAGGGTCACATTAAGATGGCTAAGATGGTCTAATGTTACCTAGTCATGCACATAGTGAGAAGTAATTGAGTATTGTTATAAACTTTTGAAGTTGTAAATTACAATTATTTTGTGTGTATTACCACCATTCTCTGCTGAATAATGAATACTTCAGAATTAGTAGTGGAAAAACCAAAATTGCCATGGAAAAATACTCAAATCTTTTTGAAAGAGGTAAGTGCATTTTCACAAGGTTTAAACATGCATTGCAGATCTGGGCTTCTGAGAAATGCGTGTAGTATGTAACACAGCCTAGATCTGCCTCGATGGTTATAATGGCTTAGTCAAGAGAATAAATGAGACTGCAATTTTACTTTGTAGCTAAGTTGATGTAACTGAGCCTTGACACCTAAATGATATGTCCTGCTTCCTGTGGGTTGAATCGGGGAATCAAGTGGCCATGAAATTAATTTGGTCAACTGGATGATTGAATAGGAAACAAAAACAAAACGGAAGTTCTCCTGTGAATAGCTTTACTGCTTCCACTCCCCTTTCAACTATACAATGTGCTAGACCCAATGCAATAAATCTTTGGATTGATAGAGGAGAAAAACAGTTCTTCTGGCAGGTATTCCCAGCTGCATAGATTTAGCTTTGACATGGAATAATACCTTTCAAATTAAAAGTTTAGTTTGGAATAGACTTCTCTTTTTTCTTTCATATCCTCTGTGTTGCAGTTTGTTTTACCCACACCAGTCACTATCTGATTCATAGGAATGTCATTATTCTGAACTGTTGTTAATGGATGCTGTTTCTCAAGAATATCCCAGAAGGAAAGGGGAAAGCAAGTGAGCCAGAGTTTCTGCTTCCGTAGTGCATATGGGTGTGTGAATGTTGCTGGGTCTCATGACTCACTGCACAGCTTTGGGAGGTAAATTGGACTGCATTAGCTTGCAGAGCAAGTATAAACTGTTTCCCATAAATAGTGATACCTCTCTGATGACTCCACAGAGCTAAATTTAGACAACGAGCTAAGATTTACATTCTAAAAAGCTGCATTTCTTTACAACTGCCATTTCACTCACATGCACCCCTACCTTAGATGGTTAGGGGCCCCATTCAGATCGGGGGGAGGTGGGGGAACCACTACTTGTGTGTGCCTCTGTATGGTCTACTATTGCAGTACTCCTACCTGTACATAGTGTGTACACACAATTAGGTTTTCTATGGTGAATAAGAATATATGTACATAAAGCAGCTGGGCAGTGATTTAATATCCTCTGCGCTAAATCAGAAACAGCATACCAAATTTAAAACAGAGTGTGCTTTTCACTTCAGGTCGCCTTAGGAATTGCACAGTGTGCCATGGAGACTGCCCAGTAACTGAGATAGACCTCCTAGCTCTTCCTGCTTTGCACAAAGGAGGTCCCTGAGTGCTATTCACAGCTTCAGCAGCACAGGCTGTCTCCTGCTGAGAGCAGGAGTGTTCCTGTTTCAGGCAGCAGAGGACAGTAACACATGACTCGCTGGTATGAACCAGTTTGCAATCTTCTTCTAACCCGTACTGTATTTGTAAGTATCTTACTTTTATTCTGGGCTGTGGGATAGCCACAGGCTTTTACAGTTCGTACTCCTTTCATCTGCCCTCATTATCCTCTGGCATGGTAGCTGGATGGGCAGGATGTCCTGTCAGCCCTGGCTCCCTGGCCTTGTGAGATTTGGCCTCAGTGCAGAGAGCTGACTCAACACCTGCTCCGGGTTTAAAGGGGCCGAAGTCTACTTTATACAACTGTGTGGTACAAGCTTTTAACCTCTGAAATGCCGTTCCTCTGAGGACTGCCTTGCAAAACCACAGCTGTTGTTTCTCTCAGGGACTGTGAGGAGCAGCAGTTTGCGTGGAGTGACCTCCCCCATAATACTGCCTAGCTGATAGATCCTGCCAGGGTGTCGCTGCCCGTGGGAAGGTCATGTGCACTGGTTTTTAGCATTCTTCTGGATGTTGTTTAGAAACTGCTGGAGAAGCCAAACATGTTTTTCAGCGTTTCGTTTTGATAAGAAATTAGTACAGAATGAATGCTTTATAACATCCAGGGCCAGGAATGTACTCAGTTCTCATGAGCTCTAACATAACCTGCCATATGCAATGGCAAGATGAGTCTGATATAAAATTTTTCCTCACATCTTTCATTTTTAGCCTCACTCTTTATTGGTTAGAGTTTAGGACTGACTATTCCGTTTCCTTCCACGCCTCTCTTAGTTATATTATGCCAGCTTTTTGGTTTTCAGTAAAATGTACTTAATCATCTAGTATCAAAGATGTAATTTATACAGCAAGATGCATGATTATTGGTTGAAATATTTGTGAATTTCCATTCAGATTGACTCCTGTAACTAAAGAGACTGACTTTTAGCGGATACAAGTATGCTGAAGTCAAGGAGAGACTTCCTTACAAAGCTATTATACCAAGAATTATGGTATAAGAAATTAATTTTTGATTATACTGATCTTCTAAGTAATGTAAACCTATGGAAATTAAGGCTTGAAGAGGCTTTTGGGTATGTATAGATCAGTAAGTATTATTGATACTTGAATCATCCCTGCTAGGTACTTAGGTGCTTTTAAGGAATTGGGTAGTGACAGAGGTTCCACCAGCTGCCCACAGAATCTGTTCCAGAGTTTTTACCTCTAGATATCATCTTGAAGCATCATTCCCAAGATGTACAAAGTATCCCAGCAGAGTCTTTAATGAGTACTAAGTGAAAGGTTTATTTTACATATCTTACAGCACTTCTGTTCATACATCTCAGTATGTTTGCTTTTTTCACAAGAGCATGGCAGTGTTGACTCATGTTCAGTTAGTGATCCACTCTAACCCCAGCTCCTTTAATACAGGACTGATGGTTAACTTCTGCTTCTCCTCTGTTTTTGCAGTGAACTGTTCCTTACAAAAGACAAATATTAACCTTGATTTATTTCCTAATTATTTTAGCCCTTTTTTCTTTACTTTCCCACATTACTCTGAGTAATGTTCTTGACTTCTGAAGTGGTCAGAGGTGTTCTCTATCCTTTTTTCCCCCCCAAGTGCACAAATTAAAATTATACTTTTATGGTTTTTAATTGTATATTTGTATGGTGGATTATTGTCTGTGCCCAGAGAAAACTGATTTGATACCAGTCAGTTTCATAGTCATAATAGCAATCACTTTGAGCATGTCATCTTCAGCTGGTCTTCTGCACATGCATTATGTTGTCCAAAGTTTGCTCAGCTTTCTTATGCAAGTTGCCCATAAAAAGCATCAAATCCTTCCTTAAGTTAAGATACCCATATTTTCCCATCCAGGAGCCTGTTAATCCTGTTACAGTAAACAAGATCAGCTTGATGCAATCAGCTCCTAACAAGTCTGGGGTTGTTACTTATCAACCTAGTATCTTCCAAAAATAGTTCATTTGTTCCAATATATTTTTTCAGGAATTGAAATTAGACCAACTGTTCCATAACTTCCCAGCTCATGTGTGAGGTTTTTCTCTTTTTTCTTTTTTTTTTTTCTTTTCTTCTTTTCTTTTTTTTTCTTTTTTATTTATTTCCTGATTTTTTTTTTCTATTTATTTAGAGTTCTGGAACCCTCACCTTCCATAGCTTTCCACAATAAACAGTAGTGGTTCTGAGATAGCTGGCCATGTACTTCAGAGAGACTGTTAGAAATAAGAAGGCTAACTAAAAATATAGATATCATTTTAAGTAAATGGCCCCTCCTGTTCCCTCTCCCTACCCCCCAAATCAAGTTCTTGACCCTATATTGTGTTTGGGGTATTTTAACTAACATTATTAAATACTGAGTGTTTATTCATATGTTGGCTTCCTGCTTTAACCAAGCTGCTACCGCTGCTCACTGACAATTACAAATAAGTGGTTTCTATTTTTACTTTAATTTAAGTACCAACAGCCTTGAACCTTCTTGTGTCTGTGACCAGACTTGTGATTCTTCCTTTACAGAATTTTCTGTCTTGCAGAATCCTGGAAACTAAGCCAAACTGTCTTTCAGTAAACTCAGTATAAATTAAGCAGGTCAAGTGTAAGTACATTTCCAGATCTAGATTTAGTCCCATAGTTCTTCTCTGACACCTTTCCAAAATCGAATAGTCTCAATTCTAAATTCACTGAATAAATGTCAGGCATATGCTATAGTCACTGAATGTGAGCAAAGCTTCTATGTGACTTGACTTGCACCATGTCTGGTTACTGTGGTTACCACAGAGTAAGAATGATGTACATGTGATTGCAGTGGAAGGTGAGCCTATGCCTGGAGTGATGCCAAGCGTCAAAGCCAGAGCAGTGTAAAGATGGGAGAGTGAACAGTGGACAGCTGGATATATCTGTGCCGTCCTTTCCAGCCCAGGTCTCAGGAACAGCCTCCTTCCTCCTTTGTCCCACGCATCCACTGGCTCCAATCTGAAGCATACTTTTGTGGTCTGCACCAAAGTCACTTTTATTGAGTTTCTCTCCCTTGCAGCTCTAAGCTACACCTCAGGGGGGGTTTATTCATATAAACCCCTTCTAGGGGGGGTTATATGAACAAATAGAATGTCTCCTTCCTTGACAACTTACCTCTGCTTGGGTCAGTAGGAGAGCCAGAAAGAGGAGAATGCACAGGATCTGCAAGATGACAATGGGATTTCACAGGGGTTTTTTGTAAAGTGCACAATCCAGCTCTAAACTGGATTTGGAGAGACTATACTATAGCGAGAGGGGAAGCAAAATTAACCTGATGAGTGGATACTAAGCAAAGTTATTCAAGCATAGCTCAGTTGCTGTGAGGGCTCAGAGAAGAGTTCTAAGATGCATGAATAAGGATTTGAGGTCCCACTTAAAGGTTTTGTTACAGGTTTATCAGCACAAGAGGATGAATATGTTGCTTTTGGCAAAATGATTTTTAGCAGAAGAGACCAGAGCTTTAAAATGGAATTTTGAGGTTCATGATACATTCAGAACAAAAGTCACACCATCCTCACCCAGTGGATTTTGGTTCAGTAACTGACATTTTCTTCACACAGAATGCACTGTTTATATATATATATGTGTAAAATGCTTCCATTTAGGGCATTCTTTGAACTGAATAGAAGGGCTACCATCCTAGAAGGGCTTACCATTCATTTAGGGTGTCTAAAAGGTGGTGAGATATAGTAAAAATCAGCCTGTTTGCTATTGTAAAATACTAATGCTAAACCACAAAACACACACATAATGTTGTTCCTCCATAATGGTGGTTACTTTGTCAGCCCTTCACCTTTATTCTGCATTAGTGTGTAGTAATTCTGCTTTTTGCCTGGAGCCAGGTCATCAGCTGGTGTAAATTAGTCTAGCATTAATGAGGTATATGAAGTTCTGTCAGATGTCTGCAAGGGAAGGGTAACCTTTTGTTTAAGCTACTGTCTGCATGTGTCTGCCCATTTGCTGTTTAGTTCCAGAACACTCTTACCAAAGCAGCCACCTGTGAGGTTGTTTTTCTTTCCTGCTTAGGACACTTCTGCTCTAAATCAAATACTTTCATTTTCTAGCTCACAAATGCTGACCTCCAGAGAAGAGAACATGGGGTTTAAATCAAACTCTTATTTCTGGTCACATCCCACTATGATCTGACCACTCTGTCTGATCCTAAACCTTCAGTATCACAGTTCAACTGGTACTAAACCTTCAACATAAGTGAGCTTTCTCATGCTGTGGATAAATGTGGTTTGAAAAGACCATCCAAAGGTTGTTTTTTTTTTTTTTTTAAAGCAGGCTATCCTCTAAGCCATTAGTGCATCACCTATTATAAATGCTGTAACTACAACAGCAGTGCTTCCCAGAGGATACTTCTTTCAGGGGCAACAATGACTTTTAAAGAGGCTCTTGTTTAGCTATTCAGAAGACTCTGAAATTGTAACTGCTTGTTCATCCCGGTGATACTCTCTTAAGAGTTTTGAAGTCCACTATCTTACACCTCCTACTGTAAGACCTTCTTTTGTGAATCTATAAGCTATGATATCAGACAAGGAGACTTTATTTAGTCCAAGTCTTAAACTTCCAAGGATGAAGGAGTTTAATTTGTACTGTCTACTACCGCAATAACTCAGAGTCTATTTACTGTTTTCTCTCTTTTACCAAGCAATTTTGTTTATATAAAAATGCTAACTACTTGTTCAGAGCTAAATAACTTTCAGAAGTAGTGTTTTTCAATTAGTTGGATTACCTCACCCTCTTCAGTTAAACCTTTTTTTTCGGCAGGTTTTCTGTCTATTCTCTTCATATATGAATAACACCATTATTCTATTGTTCTTTTATTTCATGAATATGACTGTTAAAGCTGGTAGTAAGTATTAAGATCATATATGAAAAAGGGGTTTGTGACAGATGTAGATGCTTTTTATTGCTATTAAGAACCAATGCATTAAATAACACAGATGGAAGCAAGGCTGGATGCTCATGCTATAGTTTATGCTGAACTTTGACAAATGTATGTACCATGATAATTGTAGTATAGGGATTAGAAAGCCTTTCACAGTAAGTATGAGGCTAATTGTATGACAGAATAGTGCTGTGTTCCAGAATCCAGTTCTGCTGATCACCAGTTACTACTGGTAACTTTGGACTGCTTTTCCACCACTTTCTGAAAGTGGCCTCAAGAAATCTTAGTGCCTCTTTCATATACTGTGAGCTTGATGTACTCTGTTTATCAGATCTGTGTTTCAAGTCTTATGCTTATAAAGTCTGTTTGCTCACACTCCTGAATGACCTTGGTCATTGCAGTTAAAATGGTTGTATAAGCACTACTTACCTTCATCTTTGCACAGGAGTCTGACCAAAAAAATACCCAGGGTATGTTATGGTAGAGAGTTAAAATTGTTTAGAGGTGCTCAGTGGGCACATCTTTTATCTCCTAGCATGATTTCACAGGCTGTGACTGTGTTCTGAGCTTATAGGCCTTTCTGTATATGCTAGAGCCACATGCTAAAATGGAAGTAATGCTGCAGTAAGTACTGTGAACTCAAAATCCAGTTAATATATACATTTTAAAGCTAAAAAATTTGGCTTAGATACTGACAGCATTTCTTCTATTTTAATATAATTTGATCTGAGATTCAAAACCCTTCTAAAATGGCGGTTCTGTATAGGTTCTTGCAATGCAAATGCTTTAGAGCATTCTATGTGTTCTTATACTGGAGACATATGTGGACATAGGATATTTCAGTTTAGCATATGCTCACCAGTGATCAAAGGAGAATGAGCAATTTTTGCCCACAAAGTCCTCCTATTTCTGAAGTCAGTCTGGATTGAATAAGCCCTATTTCAACACCTAAATGTCCCTGATTTCTTGAAATCTCTTACCTCTGTTCCCTCCTAAACATTACATATTAAAGTGATTTGTTTTACCAAATTAATAAAATCTAACATTTTTACAGACTCGTTGCACACAGGATTTAGTCCAGTGTAGGCCTATTTGTGTTAGCTGAGAGGATTCTTCAGAATGCATTTCCACTGTATTATCTGAGCCTATTCATATATCCGAAGCTCCCCAGCTGTATAAATATTTGTGAGATTGATAATAGGTATGTTTTAATAGAGCGGGCAAGAAAAGATACAATAATTGTTGAGAGAATTAAAAACATGTATTGGTCAAATTAAAGAGGAAATAATAAAATTATTTTGAAAACTCATTTAAAGAAGTGGAGGGGGAAAACAAGTGCTGTAGACTTAAACTAGGACCATGTTTAAAAATTTGTACCACACATTCAGCTTTCATAGCTTTCAGCTATGTAAATATCACAAAAAATTACTTCCTTAAGAAATACCTGGTTCTAAGAGCCTTTATGAAACATTCTTCTAAGAAAAGTATCTTTAAAAAATTAGAATTTCCTTCCTCCTCTTCCTGTTCAGGCACAAATAATTGGCTACATTTGGGACGTATTAAAACTACATTTTCATGAAAATGGCTTTCTTTGATAGATCAGTCCATTAAAAATACCCCCCTACTGAAATACACATTTTGGAAGGTGACTTCAAACCATCTTGAAGAATCAAACCTTTTAATGCTGTTTAGTCTTGGCTTTATAGAAGACCCTAAAGAAGTGCTTCCTAGCTTTCTTGCCAAATATTACACTTTGGTCTTCAACCCAAGCTACTTCACAATAACGCATTTCCATTTCCAGAAAGCAGACCCCCTTCCTTTCCCTGCCCTTTTATTACTGTGTCTTCATATGCAATGTCTTCACTAGTAACTGCCCCTGAAGGTTAGTTTTGAGGAAAGCTGAACCATCTCTACCTTCCCTCCACCCCCACCACTAATCTTTGCTGAAAAATATAGGAAGGAGTGAGAGAGAATTTGATTCTTTTCCTTTCTTAAAAAAAAAAGGGGGTTAATATCTGAACTTCTCAGGTTTTTACTCTGAAACTGGCTATTTTTATAACAGGTGTATTCTAAACTCTGCATCTTCTCTAATTACATTTTGGATTTTTTTTTTTTTTTACAAAATGCATATTTTTAATCTTTCATGTGGGAAAAATACCATATCTCATGGAAACACTTCCATATCAAAACAGGAAATACTAAGTTTACTGTTCTCTAATGAATTTAATGCTGGATTTATCTCAGCTAGGGAAACTTGAAGTCAAATGGAAGGGTACAATTTGTAGGTGCATAAAGTAGTTTTTTATTATTAGTTTGCTGATGTGGTTCTTTTTTGTTCGTTTTTGAACAAGAGGCTGTTTCCTTGCTTTACAACTGCAACCTGAAGAGCATACCAAGAAATGAATAGATTATAGTTGTCTGTAGATAAGTAACTATTTCTGACAGGCATATAATGTAGCTGAATAAGAACATGGACTACATAGCTTTGGAGATAATTTAAAAATAACAGAGATAGTTCAGCCTCCTCAGATTAATTTCTCTTGAATGGGTATAGACGTTGAATATTTAACGGATTTTCTTACATCAGTTACAAGCGACTAAACCATCGCTTGTAGAAACTCCACTAGAATCACAAAGGCCTTTATTTCTGATGTAGTGAGCTGTTTTGTGACTCCTCATTGCCATGATTCTAAAAGTAATTTGCCAGGGCTGCGGGTGAATATGCATGTGAATATATAGTACGGGGGCACTTCTCTCAGTCAGGGATTCTTGCAGACATGCCATGTCCTGAATGCTTCTGTGACTGATACATTTGCACTTCAGACGCATCTTTGCTGGAGGTGCGCCCGCCTTGATTTGTATTTTTGTGCCTAAGTTTTCTAAGACGAGTCAATTTTTGTCCTCTAATGGTACAACAAAGACAGAAGAAGATTGTTCCTCTTTTTTTAAGCCAAACGATGTCTTATTCTGATGTAATAAGCTTCCAGAAATTCCTGCTCTCCCCCGCCTTCTCTACCCTTGATTCTGGGACACTTGAAACGTAGTGGGTAGGGGGAGCCTCGTATTCCGTGATATTTAGCCGACATTTGTTAGTTGCCGGTCAGAGTAACTCACTGAACGTTTCTAGTCTCGCTGATTGGGTTCTTTTGTGTCCCTAATGCAAAACACAGTTAGTTCGCCGGGGGCTGTTCCCCGGGGACTTCAGTCAGCTGCCGCATCCCTCGGGCCCGGCCATGGCGCCAGGCCCGGCGCTCCCCGGTGCCCGGGCCGGGG
>WBMY01007763.1:480391-501016 GCA_013397315.1 Donacobius atricapilla
GCCCCTTAGGCCCGGCCCGAGGCGTAACCAGCTTTTTTTTGGGGAACTTACAGGTGTCGATTCTCTTTTGCCGAGAGAAAGAACTCAACTAACATCCAAAATGGGAAAGGAGAAGACCCACATCAACATCGTTGTCATCGGCCACGTCGATTCTGGCAAGTCCACCACCACCGGCCACCTCATCTACAAATGTGGGGGCATCGACAAGAGGACCATCGAGAAGTTCGAGAAGGAAGCGGCTGAGGTGCGTGGGCCTGTAGCAGCCAGCAAAAATCCGGGCTGTAGGAATGAATAAAGAAAAGTGAACCTGCAAAGCGTTCAGTGGCCACGGGGAGGCGGTTTGGTTTCCTGTGCCCCGGGAGCTGAACAAGTGGCTCAGTGTTGCGTGGCCACAGGGCGGCAGCTGCGTTGCAGTTGTCCGCGAGGTAGAACAAGTATTGTATTAAGTGTTGAATCCGCCATTGTGTTAGTTGCAGAAACTCAGATTGTGAAATGTAGAGTAAGTGAGGAAAAGGTAGTCTATAAAGTTCCATCTGAATAGTAACATCTGGAATCAAGTTAACCGGCCACATTCTAATTCTGCATTGAAAAAAGTTGATCTGTTGAGGTCTAACTTAAAAATCTTGGAGTTGTACTGATACTGCTTTTTTTGTGTAATAATGGCGCAGGTCATAGGAACGTTATAAAGCAATAATCTGTAGGTGTTAAGCACGGTGCAAGTTAAAGTGTTGAGTATTGCAAGGACTGAAGTAGTAAGAGGACTTAAAACTGTAGAGGATACTTGATAGTAGGACTCAGGCTCGGGAGTTCTATCATTAAGATGCGTTAGTGAAATTAACAAGCTGTTAAGGAGCCTAAACTGTCAACAGGTGCAATAAGGTTCAACAGTTGGCATCTGTCACCGGTAGTGCCAAGCGTATCTTATTGCTTGTTTTATGAGCAGCAATGTTTTTCAGTCTTACACCAGTTACTATTATTAGATTTTGCTCTTCAGCCACTGGGTGATCTTTCTGAACTAGTTACGGATAGGGAACTCTCTTTGTTTTTTAATGAGAATAAAAAAATCTCTTTTCTTGTGACCATAGATGGGCAAAGGTTCCTTCAAATACGCCTGGGTCTTGGACAAGCTGAAGGCTGAACGTGAGCGTGGTATTACTATTGATATTTCCCTGTGGAAATTTGAAACAAGCAAATACTACGTCACCATCATTGATGCTCCTGGACACAGAGACTTCATTAAAAACATGATTACTGGAACTTCTCAGGTATGTATAGGATTTGGGGAGTTCAGGAAGGTGGTTGGTTGGTTGGTATGGGGGGGTTTCCTGTGGTATTTTGATATATTCACAAGCATTATAGTGAGGGTTTTTTTTTTCTTTTTAAAGGCTGATTGTGCTGTCCTGATCGTTGCTGCTGGTGTTGGTGAGTTTGAGGCTGGTATTTCCAAGAACGGGCAGACCCGTGAGCATGCCCTTCTGGCCTACACCCTGGGTGTGAAACAGCTGATTGTTGGTGTCAACAAGATGGATTCCACTGAGCCACCCTACAGCCAGAAGAGATATGAAGAGATTGTCAAAGAAGTCAGCACTTACATCAAGAAGATTGGCTACAACCCAGACACTGTGGCTTTCGTGCCAATTTCTGGTTGGAATGGTGACAACATGCTGGAGCCTAGCTCTAACGTAGGTTTGGCATTTATTTCTATTACGGCGTGAAGCTAGGAAGATTGTTAAGACCAATTATGCAGTGATCAAATGCACGTTTTCTAATAGTTCTATTTGGGAAGTGCTGAGGTCCAAGATAAATCCTAGCACTTAAGACCATTATTCTGCAACAGTAAATTGAGATATAGCTGAGAGATACCATTTAGGCTTTTCCAGCCTTGTGCTATTAAATTTGGCAGTCAGATTAACCTGGGCTTGTTTCCATTACAGATGCCCTGGTTCAAGGGATGGAAGATCACTCGTAAGGATGGCAGTGCCAGCGGAACCACCCTCCTTGAAGCCCTGGACTGCATCCTGCCACCAACTCGTCCAACTGACAAACCACTGCGTCTGCCTCTTCAGGATGTCTACAAAATCGGCGGTATGTGTTCTCTGGAATGCTGCTCACATGCCAGCAACAGCTGCTCTGTGGGCCAGAAATGCCGGCCATTGCCCAAGAGCTGCTTTTCCAAGTCAAAAATTAAAATTCTTGTCTTGAGTGGGGGTTTTTTTTCCCCATAAGGGCATACATTCACTAAGCTGGATAATGAATAATACCGTTGTTGTTTCTTGCTTGCAGGCATTGGTACTGTACCAGTTGGCCGTGTGGAAACCGGTGTTCTGAAGCCAGGCATGGTGGTTACATTTGCCCCTGTCAATGTAACAACTGAAGTCAAGTCTGTTGAGATGCACCACGAAGCCCTGAGTGAAGCTCTGCCTGGTGACAACGTTGGCTTCAACGTCAAGAACGTGTCTGTGAAAGATGTTCGCCGTGGTAACGTTGCTGGTGACAGCAAGAACGACCCTCCCATGGAAGCTGCTGGCTTCACTGCACAGGTATGTTCTGCAGCAGTTCAGGGATGTTGGGAATGTAGCTCGGTATTCCAAAATAAGTTTCGTTCGGCTAAGCTATAAAGTAACAGTTGTATTCTCAGTTATATTTGGTAAAAGCAAATCTCATTAACTCCTTGGCCTTGTAAGAACAAGTCAGTGTTAAAAAGTACTCGCTTTCTAACTTGGCTTTTTTTGTTTCTTAGGTCATTATCCTGAACCACCCTGGCCAAATCAGTGCTGGCTATGCCCCTGTGCTGGATTGCCATACTGCTCACATTGCCTGCAAATTTGCTGAGCTCAAGGAGAAAATCGATCGTCGTTCTGGCAAGAAGCTGGAGGATGGCCCCAAATTCCTGAAATCTGGAGATGCTGCCATCGTTGATATGATCCCTGGCAAACCCATGTGTGTTGAGAGCTTCTCTGATTATCCTCCTCTCGGTAAGGCACATTAATACTGGCCTTTGGAAAAGGTACTCCTTGATTTCTAGTACGGGGATGCAGTGTGTTCTGTGAAACACTGATAAAAGCTGTGACTTTAAAACTGAAGTGGAACCAAGGCTTCACTGGTACAGGGATAGGTGATGCCTCTGTCCCTGCGTGGTTCCAGGGCAGCGCTGGCCCATTTGCACCAACCTGTGTGTTGCCACCGTGCAAACTAACTCACCGGGCTGTGAGTTAGGCAGCGTAGACAAAAGTCATGAATCGTGTTTTTTGCTTTCAGGTCGTTTTGCTGTGCGTGACATGAGGCAGACGGTCGCTGTTGGTGTCATCAAGGCAGTTGACAAGAAGGCTGGAGGAGCTGGCAAGGTCACAAAGTCTGCCCAGAAGGCCCAGAAGGCTAAATGAAAATTCTGTACACCAGCTGCCACCTCAGTCTTAATCAGTGGTGGAAGAACGGTCTCAGAACTGTGTGTCTCAATTGGCCATTTAAGTTTAATAGCGAAAGACTGGTTAATGATTACAATGCATCGTAAAAGCTTCAGAAGGAAAGGAATGTTTGTGGACCATTTGTTTCGTGGCAGTTTAAGTTATTAGTCTTTAAAATCGATAAATTTTTTAAAATGGAAACTTGACCAAAAATCTGTCACAGAATTTGAGACCATTAAAACGGAAGTTCAATGCTACGTCTCTGTGTTCTTTGAGTTTAAGTTTATGGCAAAACCTATATGTAGTCATGGTGGGGTACAAAACGATCCTTGTTTACTTGAGTATTCTCAGAAGTTACAAAGCAAATATCGAAATTAACTCGTTTCTTAAGAGTAGAACAAAATTCAGCTGGAGGTTTACTTTTTAACTGATCTAAGCCTTATATACCTTTCTGGTGCTTTCTTCAAAAACTGATTTTAGATTGGATCGCACAAATAGCAGGTAACAGTTAACAGTACTTAAAGCATGCTGTGAAGCAGCAAGTAAATACAGAAAAGTCTACATTAAGAAGAAAAAAGTGTGAATACGTTCAACCTTAAAAAATGTTACAAAGAAGCTAATGTTGGGTTTCCAACATTTTGTACATTTGATTTTTCTAGTTAATAGCAGAACCAGATTTATTTTTCTGGAGAGCTGATAACCTGTTGTGTAGCTCTTCAAGGTTAAACACTTGAACATAAATGTTTTCATATATATAGTAAGACACTGAATAGCCAAATCTGAAACTTGTCTAGAAATACACTTCAATGCAATCTGAGTGACCCACCATTGTAGCCTGCACCAAATGGCACAGTGGCACAAGATGCTTGCTATCTTCTTAACAACAGTTAAAAATTTGGATCAAACAGTCAAAGGGGACTTGGGTGTCTGGTCCAAACTATTAATCACTCGACAAATAATCCCAAGTAAAATGTTATGGACTGTAAGCATACCAGCTGTAATAATTAAGAATTCTGGCATAGAAGCCTTATTTCAACTTAGTAAATGGGGCAAGCAGTTAATGAATAATCAGAACTGACTTGCATAATGGTGCAGCTGTTTTACTAACCTTTCACATGATTTCCCCACAGCATCCCCACAAAAGGTCAAAAAGAACTTGGTATCTTTGAGGGACTTGTTCCATGACACCAGTGTGTTTGTTCTGCCTGTAACAGCTGTGTTCTCTCGTTTGTTTTCCTTCTTTCTCCAGCTATGTGTTTGCTCTGCAGGAAGTCATATCTGTACTGCTTGCATAGGTCTGAACTGCTGTCACTTACTTTCATGCTCTGTTTGGATCTTTTCCACTTTTCTGCTTGCCTTCTGTGTCTTAACTGCAGTGAGAAACCTTGGAGCATTACACACCATTTTTGAAGGTACAGTGGAAGCAATGGCTAGAGAACTTAGCAGGCTATGTAATCCAGTAAAGAAATCTCAGCTGCATAAATTCTGCTTCTGGAGGTTTGTTAGTGTCCCCAAGGCAACAGGAAGTACGTAACTTCAAAATGGAGGCAGACCTGATGCTGCCATAATAAATAAAGCTTGAAGTATCTTGCCAAATCTTAGCATGCTTTTCAGTTAAACTGCTAAATATTTTCCAAGAGGCTTCAGTCAAACTGGTTCAGCAAAGTTCTGATTTGGATGAAAAGCAAAGCAGCTTTGGCACAGGCTGCCTTCAGCGTGGCTCTGCGCTCATGAGATTTCCTTTGCATTCCTTTGTTAGGCACAGGATGTTTGGTTTGGCCAGCCAGAGCCTGGATATGCAACACGCAGTCTGGTGCCTCTGTGCATGTTGCACAGGGTTGTCTTTGGCTGGGTGTATTTGCTCCATGATAGTTTGGAAATGGGCATGTAGTAAGCAGCTCACTCAAATGCTTAGGGAAGATAAGGTGTGATGCAGCAGTGAGTGCAGGGACCCAGCAGTGCCATGCTGCTGTTGCAAGAAGCCCTTAGGTAGCTGTGCATAGATCAGATCAACTGCCAGAGCTGCTGGGAGGTTGGGTCACCTTAAAAAGGCCCAGCTGAAGAGCAGGGCAAGAGGCAGATGCAGAGTTTGTGGCAGAGCGACTGGTCCTGCATCTAGTGGGAAAAAAACCCCTAAAGAACAGTATTGTACCAAACAACTTCATCTGCACAGCAAAATGCTTGGGAATGCTCTGCCTGCAATGCCAGCAATTGCTTTCATGTATCTAAAACCTAAACTTTACACATTCAGTTTTTTTTCTTTTTTACTTTTAACTTTTATAGACCAGATTTGTTTTCTATGCACTAATTTAATGGCATCTCAGTTCTTTTATTAATCTGACTACCTGGGGAAACTGTTAGACTTTTGTAAACAAAATTTGGGAATAAAACTACTTCGATCAAACTTTTAATAAATGTTCTTAGTTGAGAACTGTATTTGTCTTCTGACTGCTTATTTCTTAAAGCAACTCTTACAGCTGTCCTTAACGCTTTCCTCACTATCCTGCAATGCTGGTGGTATTCATACAGAAGTTCATATAGCGTGCTGCCATGGTGATGGAGCCAGCTCTGAAGGCAGAAAATGGGCTGCAGTCTTGCATTTGTGAATGTTTCCTTTCTAATTGATGAATGCTTTGGTAGTCCAGAGGGCTTTAAATACGCAAATATTCCAGAAATGTATGTGGCGAGGTACTGGGGAACAGAGAGGACAAAGGCTGGCAGGTCTTTGTAGGGAAATGGAGTGGTGCAGTCCTAGCTGATATCACTAAGTTACTTCTTGCTCAGTGTTGGTTCCCTAGGTGGTATAAAACTGGCTCTGCTCAGACTACTGCCAGAGGCATTTTAATTATATCTCAGATCAGCTTGTACAAGGCTAATTACTGGAATACCTTTACTGAAATTGCAAGTGAAAGACTAATTCACATTCTGAATTTAGCTCAGTATATTTTGAAAAGTATTGACAAATTTTGAAAAATCATTTCCTGTTAATGCATATTTAAAATTTTATATTTGGTCAAGATAAACCACATAGAGACAAATTAAACTTTGTACTGTACAGGGGTATTCTTTTCCTCAGTGGTGCTAAATGATTATCTGTTTAAGAACCATTTAAGTTCAGTCTGATGAATACAACCCATCTGGTTTTATTTCAATTCTATATTTATGTAGTGCCCAGAGGGAGGCTGTGGGGAAGAGGATACAGTGGGAGCACTGATAAACTGCCTCCTCAACAACACCCTGAGGTCCTGCTCAAAGCATCTGCTTCACGCAAAGCTCCTTTTCTACAAGAGTTTCTCTCACACATTGCACTGCAGGTTGTAAATTCCTGACAGTATTAACAACTTCGAAAATATTAGTTTCAATAACTCGAAATTTTTATGTCATCTGACTGCACCAAATAGTACTTCCTGTCTGGGAATTTAGTTTTGTGAAATTGCAAATCTTAATAGCCAAACCATAAGCTAAACAGAAGAATAAACTGCAACCATGGAAGATAATACTGGGCAAAATTACCCTTCTCTTGCAATGTTGCTCCTGCTTACCAAGGAGAGGCCTGAAACCACTTCAAAAGAAAGAAGAGGGCACCTGGGGTGCAAAAGAACTGAAGAAAAACCTTCTAGATACCAAAACTATTGGCTTCCAAGGTACAGAAGCTGTGGTTTTTAGCCTTTTCTGAGTCCTCTCTAGTCTCTTCAGATTATTTCTGTATTATAAGTCAATTACATTGTTTCCTGCTCTTTTAAAAATCAGGTTACTTTCCCTGGCTGCCTATCAGTAATTCTTTAAATCTTTTATGTTTCAAATATTTACACAACATAATTCAAATCTGCCACCTTCTCTGTACTGGTATAGTGACTGCTGAGCTTGTATTTTCCTTGGAAGATACTTAGTGACATTCTGAGGAAAGGTGGAGATAAATCGGAGCGGGACACCCTCACGAAGGGTCCCTGGCCTTCCCTGGTCCCTGGGGGGATAGTGGGGCAGCAGCAGGGTGCACACTGTCACAGCTGTCAGCCAAGGAGCAGCAACCATGCTTAACAGCTCTGAATTGGTGCAGCTTTTGCTTTTTTCTTCCTTTAAAAACACAAAACCAGTTTGAAGGTACCTAAACTTTCATTAGTGGGTCATCCCCATGGGCCTAGTGTGTGATTTTAAGGATGCAGTAGCAACAGGTTTGCCCTCAGTGTGCTGAGGTACTTGCTAAGGCTTTCTGCTGGCTCTTCTCAGCGAAGCAATCCAGAGCCCTGGGCATCCTCCTTCAAGGGCATCTGCTAGCTCGGGCCTAGCACAAATACTAGCCCATGGGTTAATATGCTAAGTTTTTTTGCATTACACAATCACAGGAAATAAGCAGAGCCAGCTCACCCCTAACTCAGGGCCCTGCCAGCAGCAGTCACAGTCACATTTTCCCTTCCAGCCCAGTAAAATCTGGATTATTTAATACAAAGGGAAGATCCACAGCAGTTCCCCACCCCAGGTACCTATTCTGCACAGCTCAACACAGCTGGAGAAGCTGCTGATTCCAAACCTGCACAGAGCTAGAAAGGCAACGCAAAGGTCCCCTTCTGGAGGGGGCTGATGGCAGGTAGGGCTGAAATTTAAAAGGCAGTTTCAGGTTCCTCTTATGTGCAGCCACTTGGGCACATCTTAAGCAAAATGCAAAATGATTTTTTTTTGTTTGATATATGTATATATACACACACACACACATGCCTATATATTATCTATAACATATATATACATCGACATAAATTAATGAGGTGCCTACTAACATTTTTTTATAATTGCGGTTGCCAGACTCCTTAAAATTTGTGGTTCCTATTTTGAAGCTGAATTCTAAGCCAATTCCTTAGTAAACAAAGTTAAATGCCCCAAATTATTAATATTTAGTTACTGATAATTAGTTACTATTTATGCATATTATTTCTTTTATATAATTTGTTATATATAGTTCTTATTATTAAATATTTTATTAATATTTAGTTTATAAGCTAGGTTGTGGTTCTGCCAGTAGAACATGAGTATTTTGGAGAAAGAGATGTAGGATTGTTGGTGTTGTCTTTATGTCTCTACAAGTCCTTTTATAGCCTTTTCCAGAGTAAAAAAAAGGAATGAATAGATGAATTTAAATTTAATTATAAGTTTGTTTGACTGTCATTACTAGTAACAGTAACTAGTATCACTTAGCCTGATGCTAAAGCACTTTTATGGATTACAGTACCCTAATTCTTTGGAGAAGGAGGAGGCGTATTTATGTGGCCCAGGAGTGGGAGAAAGAAAACTGCCCTGGATGGAGGCTGTGCTCTACTGCAGCCACTTCCTTGTGCGGGAAATTCCTGCGACTCATTCCTGGGCAGCATTCCCCAGACTGCTACACACGTGGCACAGCCTGGGATCACCGCCTGTGACGTGACCACTGTGCTCCTGAAGAGCCGCTTCCAGCTCTTGCCTGACGCCCACCACCACCCACCAGCCAGCTCTGGGGCAATGTCACCAAGCCAGCCCTGACACCTGCCACCTGGCCAAAGTCTCCCGAGAGGCAGCGGGACAAGGACAAAACCTCGCTGAAGTGCCATCTCAGCACTACCAGACACTGCAGCCGTTCTACTTGTGACTCCAAAAATCCCAAACATGTGTGACACAGGCCACCACCTGGTCATGCACAGCAATTTTCAAGTTAAACCACAGTAGATTGCAAGGGAAGAAACTGCTCACGAAGTTGTTGTCACCTCCCCTATCTTCTTGCTGCCCTGTAAGGCAGAGTGAGCTCATTTCCCACCTGGCTCTGTGCCTGCTCTTCAGTTAACCACATCCAGCACTAAGTCACTTGGAACAAGAATGGTGTATGCTTATCAGTCCCCAGTGGTGCCTGAAAATGTCCCTCCTGAAAATGTCGCTCCTGGGGCTTGTGCTGGGAGCTGCAGCTGATGCTGGACAGGAACCCCTTCCCCCTTTACTCATTCCACCTCTGTCCCTATCACAGCCCGGGCTTTTGCTGAGCCGTGCTGCCCCCGGGAGCCCTTTGCAGCCCACACCTGTGGCTCTCCTGAGCCACTCCTGCGGCAGCGGGGAGGCACCCACTCTGTAGGGGCACAGACAGGGAAGCTGAGGCTGTGGATGTGCTTGTTCAGAGCTAAGCAACCCAAGGAGACATCACAGGCTGTCAAAACAGCCAGACTTAGGTCTGCAAAGAGGTGAAGAAGGTGCAGCCTCCAGCTTTCAGGGTAGAAGGTTTGCCAATACTGCATTCCTTGGCATAGAGGTCAAGGCCCAGGCACCAGGCATGGCTGCCACACAATGGTGCATATGGAGTCAGAGGTCTACATCAGTCCTCCTCCCTCAGAGCTACATTGGAAGTGTTAAATCTGCACAGCAGTTTAGAAAGGAGACAAAAGCACAATTTGTTTCCCCAAAGCGTCACATTCAGTAAAATAACAGATCAAGAATCAATCCTTTTTTCTCCCCCCTTTATGGAATAGCAATTGCCGAGCAAGTCTCTCATCTCCCATCTGAATGTCTGGACACCATTAATTTTAAGCAAAGGAGGGAGAAAACACCTTTTATCTCTCAGTAGTGCCATGAAGTCAAGGCATAGGATTGAAAAAACACCCTGGAACTGCTCTGAGCAGCATCAGCCATGGTTTGATGGGAAGAACTGAGAGTACCTCCTCAGTGGAAACAACATCTCCAAGGGGACAGTATATTCCTCCCTGCATCCACTCCGTGACATCCTGAGACACCTGTCACTGCATGAACATGGGACGTATGATCATCAAAGCTGACAACCCTGAGCATCTAAAACCACTGCATGTGAAGACTGTTACTTAACAAAGTGCAAGGGCAACGACGCACAACTAGGAGGCACATTCGGCTTGCCAAGGGCCAGCCAAGGGGGGGATTAACACAATCAACCACTGCTGCAGCACTGCAAACATCCCACTAGCACTGAGACCATCAAAGCTTGCAGTTTTTAGTGTCTCCTAGCATAAAATACCTTTCCATTTTTCTCTTGCTTTCATCTCAAAGGCAGAGATAAAGACGAAGAAACTGCTCTGTTCGAGCGCCATATGAAATGACAACTAGAGTAGGGAAGGAAAATAAGTTGTTGAAAAAATCTAGGATAAGACAGAGTGGTAGATATCTGAGGGAAAAAGTGCTGATCACCAGGCTTGTGTTCTTCAGGAGGGAAAGAGAGACATACACATGGAAGCAGGGAACACAAGGACAGTTGGTATGTTCAACAAGTTAGGTCAACCTCACCACACATCCTCCCTCCCTGCCTGCCTGGTGACAGCAAGGATTACAGGACAACAAAGTGCCATTCATTACTGCACAGACAAGGAAAAGCAAGCAGACACCCATGTTAAGAGCAGACTGCTCCAGTTCTGCCCTTCCCATCCTGTCGGTCTTTGCAAGGCCACAGGACTTGGAGGGTTTAAGCTCACTTGTCTCCACGTAAAAACCAAACCTTGGGCCTTGTAGCAAATCCCCAGAAACCAGATAGCACAAGGTGTCCGTCCTATCTGCCCATGCTACCTAAGCAGATTAGCCTTTCTGTGCTTTCTTACCAAAATGAATAGAACTACTTGCAGCAATTTATTTTCACGTTAAAAGTCTTCTCAAACAAGAACTGTTCAACAAGCACAAAATATTGTGGCAAGCTCTGTAGATATGAAACCCATACCTGAGGGACAGCCAGTCCTCAAACTTGTGCACATGCCAGGTTTTCCATTTCAGCAAATATGGACATCATTAACCTACATATGTGAACAGAAGACACCCTGTCTTAACAAGTGAATTCACCAGTGTCCAAAGACCCACTTCACACTGAAACAGAAAGAGCAGTTGTTATAGAAGATCTGCTGGGAAGAAATGTGGTTATGACTCCAATTTCCCCTGAACTTAACTCCTTCCCCCTCCTTAGGCCATAGCTGTACATTATGAAATTGTTAAAGGCAAGAAAAAGAAAACTCCCCTCCTTCTGCTCTTCCTTTGACTCTGGTGAGGCCAGTTCAGTGGAATCACCCTTTCATTTACGCTGCATGTGAGACCAGAAGCACAGAAAAATTTAGCACACAAAGCCGAGGAAAGTATTTCCTTTTGTGCCAGGTACTTGCCTTTAAAGACATGCATTATTGAAAGCTAAATAGTCCTGTCAAATGACCGCTGACAAGAATTAAAAAATGCAGTTTTGAGATTGCATAATAGGATTAAAAGTGAAGATTTAGGGTTCCTTTGGATTCACACAGCTGGAATTCCATGAGCACCATACCTGGAGTTACACCACAGAAAGCATAGCTGCCTTTCTTACGCTGAACTTAAGGCTTGAAAGCTTGAAGCAAATCTTTGCCCCACGCATGGAAGGAAAACAGGTCACAAAGGAGCAGATAGATGTTCACTTTTCTGAGCCATTCTGACACGAACTGACCTACAGATCACGTGTGTAAAGCTCTTACACACAAGCCAGGGGATGGTGACAGGGAAGTGCTTTCAGGCAGGTTGGATAATGCCCCAAACAAACTGCAAACTGCTCATCCTCCTGCTGCATGACAGGGTCTCTTGTCAACAAAAGGGATTTGCTCCAACTCCTTTCTCTGGACAGATAACCCTCATCTAAAGCAAATATGCCAGAGAAATTTCCAGAATCATAATTTCAAAATGACAAATACATATATTTGGGTCATAGTTGGACTCAATGACCTTAAGGGTTTTTTCCAACCTCTAACATTCTCTGATTTTACTGTATCAAAATGTGTTCTGAAGCCAGAGGACACTCAGAAATGACACCAGCATCAGAAGCTGCTGCCTGAGTCCAGCAAGGATTTGGTGGGTGCCCAGCAACAGCTTGAATTCCATGTGTCTCACTGCTGAGTAATCAACTGCCCAGTTGATCCAATTGACTTGGATCTCACTCAAATCCAAGTTCTACTCCTGTAACTTGCAGGCCCAGTGCTGATGAGAATCCCAATCCCCCAGCCCACAGCCTAACACACAGAGCTTCAGTGCCCAGGCTGAGGTCCATGGGGCAGGATCCCGTGTCCCCCACCCTCCTCAGCACCCAGTCTTGTGCAGCTGCCTGCCCCAGCTCTGTAGTGAATCTCAGCCCACCTTATGTGTGGGAACTATGATCCAGTGAACTGGTGAGGCCCCGCTGAAAGCTAAGTGACAAGAGAGTTCTTCAGCAAGTTTCAAGATAAGCTTCATTTATTTTAAAAGAGGAAAACACCTGCAGGATGTGGTGTTTACATTCAGTCTCCTACGTAAATTTAAATTATTTATTTAAATACTCGTGTGGCACACGTTTCCATAGCCAAGTGTCTCCTACTGGCTGACACCACACCGAGACACCAGCCTGTGCAAGGTCACTGCACAGCTGTGAACACAAGTCCTGAACTCAATGGAACACACTTCTCAGCTCCAATCCTCTTGTGCTGCCATGGGTTTTGCATGGTAACATTTCTTACTCATTTCAGAAGAACTAAACACGGTCCTTTACAAGATGCAGATTTCGACTATCCGAAGTCTTCCAAATGAGTGGAATTTTAAAAGCAGTTCTCCTATCTCTTCATTTGCATCAGCAAAATCACAGGCTGTATTTAGGTTTTTGAGCATTTATTTTGTGCATTCATTATCTTTTTTCTATGCAATGACACTGCCACAGAACGCAACTACAACTGCTTTGGATCCAGCCAGCATGGGTGTTATCTGGGAAGAGGCTCAGGAGCACAGGGGACCTTGCCACGAAGTCTGGCAGGACCAGTGCCATTCTCTACAAAGGTGTTTTAACAAATTTTGTCTCCTCTTCAGTAAACTCTTCTGAAATCTGTCTTTGTGAAGTTGCTTTGCCTGAGTATGTTTTCCCTGGGAAGAACTCCCTAGGCTGAGGCACAGCCTTTAGCTTCTCTGCCTTCCGGTGATCGGTTTTCACAAATCTTAGCAGGTTAACAATAGCAGCTGGTGTGATTCCAGGGATACGGCTGACCGCACCAATCTGCAGACAGAGACAGGAACAAGTTAACCACCACCAACACTACACACTGGAGCTGGTGAGAAATGAGATCAAAACCTGTGGGTGCTCCTTTCCCCGATTCTTCCCCTCCCCCGTGCCCCTTGAGAAGACAAAAGGGATTTCACTGCTGCTCAGCCCTGCTGTGGCTGAATTTCTCACCGTCTGGGGGCGGTTTGAGGCCAGTTTCTCCCGCACCTCTGCAGAGAGTGAGGCATCAATGGCAAAGTAATCCAGGTCATCTGGCAGCTGGAGCGCCTCATCACGACGCACTTCTTCCATTTCCTGCTGCTGATTGACTACACACCACTCGTAAGCAGCTGTGGTGATCAGGGGAACAAGAAAGGCAGTTATAGATATTCAGGCGAAACAAGACACTTGCAAGAAGTCTTGGAAGCACAATGAGAAATTCCACCGATGTGGTAAAAAGTTCCTAAGGAAACTTCCAGCCTCATAGATTATGGAGCCTAATTCACATTACTGCTTTAGAAGAAATCATACTCTGATTTGTTACAGGAATTTAGATACATGGGTTGTTTTTATCTTCTCATCACAACAAAGGATGGTCTATTTGATGGGGAGTAAGGAGGAAAAAATCCTAAGAGTGATCATACCCACAGAGTGAAACACCAGTGCATAAATGGGCTGTGGCTTATGGGCTGAAGGTTCGCACTGATCAGTGTTTCATCTCTCTAAGCAGCAACATGAAATGCACTAGGCCAACTGCTATCCCCTTACTGAACAAACGTATACAGATCACCACAAGAGAGCCTAATCCTTGTGCTCTACCTTCTATTTTCAGTCTCTCTGCCAGCTCTCTCCACTCAGCAAGCTTGCCCAGGGGCTCTGGGATAGCCTTTGCCAGTATCTCCATGTTGGCACCTTGATATTGAAGGATGTCAAAGGCACTGGGGAGAACAAGAGTAAACATTTACAGTAAAAAGGAGTCACACTTGTAAAGCAGATTTATGGCTGTTCCAAGCCCAAACTTACAAAGTTTTCAGCTTAAGCCAGAACAACTGCAGATCCAAGTTCAATTCCCTATTATCTCCTCTCAGTACACGCAAGAGCTGCTAAACTCTTGAAGAGAGACTCCTCACATAAATTTACAGCAAGGCAGAAGGGAAAAGGCAAGGGCACCAAGGGAAACCTTTCACACAGACTCTGTCAGTCAGGTCTTAGTCACTGATTTAAAACAACAGAAAAGATGAGATAAAGTATGAGTGAGAGGAGTAAGGGCTTTTGTGTACAAGAACAGCTACCACCTGACACCAGCCTGAAATCAACTGCTGTTTTTACCAAGCTTCTGGCAAAGCTGCAACCCACTGCAAAACCATTCCCAGCTGGCGACTCTGTGTAAGGACAGCAAGAGCTGTCTGGGCCAGTGGAGCACTCCCTTGCTTTGATGTCAGCATCAGAAAATGTGGACCAGCAGAAATACCAATGTCATGCTTCCTCTATAGGCAAACATCAGATGTGTGTCCTCTGAAGGTGGTAAAGCTGGAATCTTGGGA
This sequence comes from Donacobius atricapilla, assembly GCA_013397315.1. Lineage (NCBI taxonomy): Eukaryota > Metazoa > Chordata > Aves > Passeriformes > Mimidae > Donacobius > Donacobius atricapilla. Next base: position 495,316 of record WBMY01007763.1, read on the forward strand.
GTACTGACAGCTTCAGGGAGGATGGACAAATGCTGTGAAACCACTAGCCAGATGTGCTAAATCAAGTGTCGGTCACACCAGAAAGCTCCAGGTGTAGCCCTTACCTGAGAGGTGACCTGCGACTGCTGCTTATGGGAACTTCTGGTAGTAACCGGGACCATTTGGATATGCTGAACTCAAGTGATTTCAGTGTTGCGATCCCATCCTCTAATGCAGTTCTCATCTTAACTGCCTGCTCATATCGCTGCTGTGACACACACCCAGCTTCCTCAAACCCTGCAGAGACAGACAGCATTTGAGATAAAAGTCTACAGCCAGGCAGGGCTGGTCAGTGCACAAGCTAGCACAGCAGAACACCTCTGTGAGTGAGCCTGGCGTCCGCGTTGTCCGGCCGCAGGGACATGCGGAACTCCACGCGGCTGGTGAACATCCGGTAGGGCTCGCTGGTGCCCAGCGTGGTGAGGTCGTCGATCAGCACTCCCACGTAGCCCTCGGTGCGGCTGACCGTGAACGGGGGCTTCCCGTGAACCCGCAGACAGGCATTGATCCCAGCGATCACACCCTGCACAGGCAGAACAAACCAAACACCTGCCGGTCTCTTCTCAGCAAAAACATCAGCACATTGCCCCCAAAGGCTCGCACGTCAAACCGTACCCAGGAAAATACAAACGTCTGTGTCAGCAGTCCCGGCTGTTTCCTTCTTGTGACATTGTGAGTATCTGAAGGGCTTCTTGGCCCCTGCTGATGTGTCTGGAGACAATTCCCATGTTTTCAATTATACCCCTGTCACAGTCTCCATGCTGAAATACTTGAGAGGACTTTTAATTACTATTGTTACAGCAACCTTAATTGCAACTGCAGATACTTGTACAGATACAAGTAAAAATATCTTAGTAAGTCTGGAATCAGGGTGAGCAACAAAAGTAAGAACATCGCATGATCACAAAACTGGCCTAGCAACACTATCACAAAGGCCAAGGTAATATCCCTTTCTGAGTGCTGAATATACAACAGTCAGATCCGCCTACCTGAGCTGCAGCCTCTTCATAGCCTGTCGTGCCATTTATCTGGCCTGCAAAGAACAGGCGCTGAACAAGACGTGACTCAAGAGAAGCAGTCAGTTGTCGGGGGTCTAAAAAGTCATACTGCACCCCATAGCCTGTGACACACAACAAGACAGATGTTACAGGAGGGACTGGCAAGGCAATCAGTGGAGCAGAATGGCTTATCAATTCTATTTATGATTTCTGAACAAGCAAAGGAAAAATCATTGCATCCAGGAATCAGTTTTCCTTCATATTTCCTTTGTTTTGCTTTGCTCTAAATAAAACCTGCTTTTCATTAACTAGCAAATAAATATGAACAACAGATTCAAAACTATTCAGCCCCCTCACCTGGCTGTAGCATTTTGGCTTTTTCCAAGCCTGGGACGGATTTTATCACCTGCTCCTGGAGCTCAGGTGGCAGTGTCATGGACATGCCTTGGGGGTAAATGACGTTGGACTCCAAACCTTCGGGCTCCAGCCACACCTGATGTTCTCGGTCTGGGAAGCGCAGAACCTTTGATTCAAGAGAGGGACAGTACCTGCAACAGTAAACAGCCATGAGCACCTGACATGGAGAAAAAGTTACTTTCCAGAAGCTAAATAGGAGAGACCCACAGCTCCCTTGACAACCCTGCATGACGCCACACACTCACCGTGGGCCCCTGGTTGTCTCCCTGACGTGGTTGTTCAGGTGGAGGTTATCGCAGATAATTTGCTGAGCCTTCAGGTTCGTGTGAGTCAGGTAACAGGACAGCTGATCTTCTGGCTGGAAGAGGCCAAAGCTAGGCCTAAGTTAATCTGGTCACAGCACCGTATCCTTATAAATCACTCTGAGACCTCCAAGACCTTCCCCGTGATGGCTGGCTCTCATTTCTGGGAGTGGTTAGCAGTGCTGTCATACCCGCGGTACAGACTGAACAGGAGCGATCCAAGAGCTTGAGCAACATGCCCAAAACCAGACTGAGAACAGGATGGAATTTGGGACTCTGGAATTCAAGTTCTATCCTGCATGCTTATTCCTAATTGCAGGACGGATAGTCGCATTAAATCAACACGTTACATCACAGCATTCAAACTGATCACAGGCAAAAAAAAGCTCTGAAGTTAGAAGAATAAGGGTTGACCCTACAGCTAACTGCCAATAAATGGGTTTGGTGAAGAAAAGAAAAAATTCTCTCGGAGAGGAAAAAAACCAAACCTCAAAACTCTGCAATTAACATGAAAAATTCAAAGTTTGGAAGAAAACCTCACCATGTGAAATAAAGTATTCCACTGATCTTTATGAAAAAGATTCAATAGACTCATATTCAAAATAGTGATAATGTAGCACCCTAAGTCTTTAAAACGGACAGTGAGTTATATATTAATTAGCCAACAGTATTCATTAGCCAAGAGTCTTGTGATTTTATCTGGTTTTGATTTACATCTGTGTTGGCTGAGTGTCAGTACAAAACCCTGAGAAATCATCTCATCGCACCTGCAGAAAGGAAGTCCATGGACTCATACCTCTCAGAGAACTTAATCAACAGATGAAGATCAAAACTTAATAAAGAATAGTTTAACGGTTGTCATATAACTTGAGGTTAATTAGATGCCAGAGCAAAAAAGCTATCTTGAAAAAGTTAAGGAGCCAAAAGCCTATACACCCCAGAAAACTTGATTAATACATGCAGTATTAATGCAGTAAGGGAGCCACTTCATGGGCCTGTATAGCCTAGAAAACTTAATCAATAGTAATTGTCTAACCAGAACAGCAAATCTAATAAAGCACTGTTTAGCTGGATAAAACCTGGGTTATCCATTAAACAAAGACAGATGAGATATTCTGGTTGTAATAAAAGAAACAGAACACCTATACCATGATGCAATAAATTGGGCACACTTCTGGAATTGTCTAGAAAAAAACCTGGATGCTATAGCATATATAAATGTCTGAAAATTGTTGTTTCTTTGAACATGTTTATGGCTAATAAATTCCATGTTCTCAATTTTAACTTAAAATTGTTATTAGGAATGTTTGTCTAACAGCTTTTTGCTGTTAGATTCAAAACTCTTCGTTTCAAAACCTCTCCTACAGATACCAAGGACTTCAAGTGATACTACTTTAGCCCTGTCCAGATTACAAAAGGTTATTGCAATTCCTATATCCTCTAGGGCAAATTAAACTCCTGATACTTAACTCTGTGCTTTTTAATTACATTATGTAAAAACAGCCAATTTTCCAAGATTTTCTTCAGAAACCTCTTCTGATTTTAAGTTATTGTTAACCTGCCACCTCTCAGCTCTGTGCATAAATCCATCCTTTTTCCTTCCTAGTCAATACTACAAATGATCTCTAATTTCAACATTTTAACCGTATTCCAGAGCTAAGATAAGATAGCAGACACTGTAAATCTCCACAATACAGGTGTAACACTGGAAGATTTTGTACAACCAGCACATGAAGAATAATACCAGTACCAGTATCATATTTCACACAACTCTGACTCCAGAAGTAAAAAAAGTTCAGTTCTCAGGTTGAGAAGTGAGAGTAAAAAGGTATTTGCTTTCAAAAGAATGCAAGTAACCTCTCCCTCACACTGAGAGTCCTCAAAAATGTTACAAATACATCCCAGCTGCCTTTCCCAGCCACCAACTCCCTGGCTGATTATGAGCACGAGGTTCCCAGAACCACTCCCCACCTGGCACTATGGATTTGATGGGTGCATTTGATGGGTGCTATCCCACCTTGATCCACACGGCCTTGCTGAGGAAGCTGAACGGCACTGGAGGGTTGTCAGCTACACGTTCCTCCAGACCACTGAAGTCAATCGTATCCTTGGCAAGTCGGGGTGGTGTGCCAGTCTTCAGCCTGCCCACAGCAAATCCCAGTTTCTCCAGCGTGTGAGCCAGCCCGATGGCTGGCTGGTCCCCCAGCCGCCCCGCTGGGTGCATCTCCAGTCCGATGTGGATCATACCCCTGAGGAACGTACCCGTGGTCAGGATAACACTCCCAGCATGTACTGTGCTCCCGTCCCCTGAAACAGCAAGTTTTCAGAGATGTACACATTTTAGTATCAACAAAGCCCCGGAATTCTGGTGCTTCTGTCTAAAACTAGTCTAACAGTGTTTACTGGCAATTCAGCTGTCTTCTGTTATAAAATAATACCAGCATTTCCATAATAAAAGCATCAACAATAATAACTACAGTAAGAAGCATGCAGTTATTTCTGTATATTTATTATTCCTAATCAAGTGACCCCAGACAAAGAAAATCACTCCTGGGAAAAATAGATGTCCAGGCCTTTACTTCAGAAAGCTTGTTTATTAGAATAGCAAGGGGTAATAAAGTACAAGCTTGTTATTAATAGGATCCCACAGTCCTGTGACACTGAGGGCAGCATACACCATTTACCAAATAAAATTTCAAAACACAGCATGGAATTCAGCACCACTAGCCTGAAAAAAATTAACTTAGTTAACATCCCAGTATACTGCCAATCCAGCTATTTTTGACATTGTATTACTTTGTATGACACATATTAACCTGGTTTAGTTCACCCTTTGCCTAAACCAGCTCTACTGGCTAATTCATCTTTCTCACTAATTGTGTAGAAATAATTAATTATATAATTACAATTGTATAATTCATCTTTCTCATCGGTGAATCATAAATGTTCACCCCAAAGGCTGCTCTTAGTGTAGAGTAACTGAAGGCACCTGGTGAGTTACTTGCACATACCCAGAACAACTCCTGCGACTCGGCATTTCCCAGGACGGCCTGGTTCTGGCTCTGTCAAGAGAAGATCCTCCACAGATGCCTCACGAACTGTCAACAGTGGTGTGTTAAGGATTTCTTTCTGTCATGAAAGGAGTTACTGCAAAAATCTAGGAATTTAGGAGACATATGGGCAATCCCAAACCCGGCTGATTTCTGAAACATCTATTACCCACTTCCATTCTTATCAGGTCATTTGGCAGACACTGAGTTACTGTACTATCCTGATCTATCAGGTAGAAGTTTTCATTCACATAAAGTTTTAGCTCAAATAAACTATTTTCTCATGAAGCCTGACCTGTATCTAAAACACTAAAGAATTTTTTAAACTATGCTGAGCTCCAACAACTTACACTGCCGTTAAAGTACCAAACACAAAGGTATGTAGGTTTGATGGATAAATAACGAAAAGCAAATCGTAGCCCCTTCCTTCGTAATCCCCAGTGGCGTATCCCGCCCGCCAAGAGCCGAGAGCGCGCCCGGCGCGGCCCCTCACCTGCATGTTCTCCTTGTAGAGGCCGCGGTCGATCTGCGCGCGGAGGCCCCACACGGCCGGGCCCTTGCTGCGGTTCAGCACCTTGTAGTGAACGCCGGAGCGGTCGCACACGCGGCCGCACAGCCCGTCCAGGGCGTCCACCTCCCGCACGAGGTGCCCCTTCCCGATGCCGCCGAAGGACGGGTTGCAGGACATTTCCCCTGGGCAATGACAGGGACACCCTCAGCACGGCCCAAAGGCTCCCGCGGCCTCCCCGGCCCAGCGCCGCTCCCCTCGCCGCGGAGACCCGAGGCGCCCGCGGCAGCTTCCCCCGCCCACCCCGGGTACCCGCGGCGCTACCGATGGTGCCGATCCTGTGCGTGAGCAGCAGCGTGCGGGCCCCGCCGCGAGCGGCCGCCGCCG
>WBMY01007763.1:501525-678057 GCA_013397315.1 Donacobius atricapilla
CGTCGGCCCCCGCCGGCGGCGGACGCCTTGCGGCTCCGGGAAGTGCTGTCGCGGCTCAGCCTAGCCCGCGAAGATGTGTCCGAGGCGGCGACGCTGGTGAACAGGGTGGTCTCGCACCTGGTCCAGGCCATCCGCGGCAAGGACAGCTGCTTCAGCTCCATCGAGCGGCAGAGCGCCGGCAGCTACTACGAGCGCGTCAAGGTGGGTGCCGGGGCGGGGAAGCGATCTCTCGCAGGGGCGGCCGCGCGAGAGCCGCTCTTAGCCGGCCCTTCCCGCCGAGTTAAAATTAAGGATGGCTCTGTGAAGTAACCACAAAGCACGATGAAATGATCCATAACCTGCTGAATGGTGTTACGTGCATTCAGGCAGAGACGCTACCCGAACGGGACTCGCGTCCAAGCTGCAGCAAGCCCCGCCCTTGCACAGCAGGCAGGGGCCCCCGGTCTAACAAGACGATCAGTCAGGCAAAGCACTGCAAAAGAAGCCCTGGGTCAGGTTTTAGTTTGTAGTTTTTTCAAAAAGTAGGAGTTACAGGTACAAATTCCGAGAAAGAAAATTTAGGTTAGATATGAGAAAGAATTTTTTTTACTGTGAGGGTGGTGGGACATGGGTAGAGGATGTCTGAGGAGACTATGGATGCTCCGAACCCGGCAAGTGTTCAAGCCCAGGTTGGGTAAGGCCTTGAGCAAGCTGGACTAGTGGATGGTATCCCTGCCCAGGACAGGGTGGGTTAAGTCTAGCTAGACCTCTAAGGTCCATTCCAACTCCTTCACCTTCTGTGATTAACCAGTACCTTTTTTCCTGGTTCCAGCAGACCGAAAAAGTCAAACATAGGGACACTTGTTTTTTTTTCTGTCTAAAACCAGCTTCAGACCTAGCAATGCAGTTTTATTCCTCACAGTTGATTCTGATATGCAAAAGGATGACTGAGTACAACATTTATGCATTAATTATTCAGAACAGTTCAAGAACCTTAAAACTGCCTTAAAAAATTAATAAGTTGGAGAGCTGGGAAGTGAGCTGTAAATTACTATTTTCCACTCCAATGCACAGTAATCTTGCAATGCCACAGAAATAAGCTCAAATTTCACATTACATGGTTAGTACACCAAGGCAGATAAAACCACAACTGGTACAAAAATCTCAGGAGAATAAAACCTAAGTTGCACATTGACTGTTGTATTCTCATATTTGCAGATATCTGAACCAAATGAGTTTGACATCATGCTTGTAATGCCTGTTGCAAGGATTCAGCTGGATGAGTCTGATGATACTGGAGCCTATTATTATGTAAAATTCAAAAGAAGCCCACAAGAAAAGGCTTGGTTGAAGTTTTTAGAGGAGGATGGAACATTATCAGCCTTTAAAATGCTTAAAGTACTAAGGGAAATTATTAAACAAGAAGTAAAAAACATTAAAGGTTAGTACTGAGAGAAAAAGATTCACTACGAAGTGCTAAAAATCCAGTTACATTGTGCATAGTTGCCCGCCTGTTAAGAAGATACATTTTCCTCCCAGTCCTCTGTCTCTTTGTGTCAATGGAGCTGTAACCCCTCCTGTCCCCAGTATCTCAAGCTGGCTCTTGTGTTAAGAATCACAAATCATAGGTAACTTGTTACAATATTAACTCCACTATGCATATTTTCTGTATGAAAATAATAAACACTAAAGGTTCTGTTGCATGCTTGGTATTTCCTACATGACCTGTACATCTTGCATCTATCTGGAGCATACAAAGAGCCATTTGCTGAAGTGGTAGCAAAACAAAGAGCTTTCTTTTATAGAGTACTTAGTATGTTTTACTGATCAGTACAGAAACTGTATCCCAGTTATTTTTATAATTATGTATAATAAATTATATATATTATATAGTTATATTAAAAGAACCCCAGTTAGGGTTATTTTTTCCCAAAATCTTCAGAAACATTGTGGCCAGACCTCTTCACTGTATATTTTCAACAGGGAAGCAGTTCAATGAAAAATATTACTATATTTTTAATTCTTGAACAGTAAATCAAGCAAACACAGAAGTGTTCCCTAGTTCACAGAACTCCTCAACAGGCCTTCTCAATGTTTCAACATCCTATAGGATAAAGAACCAGGTATTTTTTCTGATTACTTACAAGCTCGTTAGTAAAAACTGTAACATTCTTCAAAAAAAAAAAAAGGTTTCATCTAACTAATCCATCTATCTATCTAACATGAAATATCACTTTCTTTGTTACTAGATGTGGAAGTCACTGTGGCAAGGAAAAAGGCTGGAAGCCCTGCAATAACTCTTCAGATCAAAAATCCTCCATCAGAAATATCAGTGGACATCATCTTGACTTTGGAGGTTCAGCAGAGCTGGCCCCTCAGCACACAGGATGGCCTCAGAATTGAACAATGGCTGGGGAAAAAAGTCAGGAGGGATTTGAGATTTAGATCACTTTACTTAGTAGCCAAGCAAAACAAAAGAGAAAAAGTTCTCAGAGGTACCTCAAATCTGGACAATAATAAGTTATGAAATACTTCTCTACAACTTGATCACTTACAAGTGCTATAGAAAGGGTATCCAGATCATGTTCAGTATTCTGCCTTCAAGACCCCTCATACTGGATATATCCAGCTCAGACAACTGAAATCCCTCTTAAAGCATCACATTTGTGGTACTGCTTGTTCTGTACTGAAATGTAAACACAAACCCACCCTGCCAGGTTGTACATGAACCATTACTAAGAGCATTATATTAGATCCACTCCATCCAGACACATGGATATGAGCCTTCCCTTGTGCTAGCACTGTACTTACAGCAGCTTGCACTCTCTTGTAAAGATATTAGAACAAAGTTGCTAAAAATGCAGGGAACATCCCCATACATGAGACTGCATCCACAACTCAGATACTTCTGCAGGAAGCAAACTGTTTTCTATCAAGATACATTACTTCTCACTGAACTCTGGTATGGCTACAACATTTTTTCCTCCAGGCCACTGTCACATTGAGGCTCCATGAGTTTGCAGAAACATTCTGACTTGTCAATGCATTATGGTAACTGATGATTTCAGCAGAAAGATTTCAAGCATTCTGGTACTTCTTTAATTAGATGCCCATGTTATCAAAGCCCAGTACAGCAGTACTGGTTTATTTGGCAATTTCTTCCCATGCAAATTAAATGCAGAGTAACTAAGCCAAACAGGCAAGAAAAACAGTGTTATTCATGAAAAGAAGACAAAAGTGATTGCTGGTGTTAAAGACAGGTGGGCTGTATTAGCAATGTGCAGAAGCATGAGCAGAAGAACAAAAAGACATGCTTTAGAACAGTCATCTTACCTGAGACAAAACCTATTACTTACCTCAGAAACGTATTACTTGCACAAAAAAAAACCCCCAGAAAACACAACAAGAGTGCAGAAATTAAAAGGATGTAGATTTCTATGAATAATGCAGTTCTCTAAATCATGTTCAGCAAATCTGGGTATGTTCAGAATTAAGCATAATTTTAAAGTAAATCCAAACATCCTTAAGAATTTAAAGCATCCAAACAATTATGTCCTATATTAATTACATTCTAATTGTGTTTGTGAAGCAGCTGGGGAATTAAAGAGGAACTAACTGCATTCACTGAATTATCTTTTTTTTTTTAGCGAGTGCAAAAAAATTGCTGGTATTTAAGTCTATTATAAAACTGGGTGTTTTTTTTCTAGCTACAGAAGCTGATGCCTAGTGCTGTGTAACCATTTAACAGTCTTGTGCTTGACTTCAGGGAATACCTGGCGAATCTCCTTCTCGCATATTGAAAAGCACATGATAAACAACCACGGCAACTCAAAGACATGTTGTGAATCTGATGGACCAAAGTGCTGTAGGTTGGTATTTCACAGGAATGTTTTACTCTAAGCCTGTGTGAGCTGGGTTAGCACTAACACTGTTTCAGTTTAGCACTTAAGAATTTGATCTAACAGCAATTACTCATAATAGGAAGCAAGAGTAAGTATTTTAGGCATAATTGTCCTACAGCAATAGAACAGTGCATGTGCTCAATGTCTGACTAGCATTTACCTAATGAAAGATGGAGACAATCACATTGCTGGTTTACACTCCAGACTTGCCTTACAATGCAAAAAGATGTGACTTGTTATCTTTCCCAAATTCAGTCCCGTTTAGAAAAAACAGCTTTAAAAAGTGATGACTCCACTTTCTGAGCAGAACTACACTTCCTATCAAGGCAATTTCTAAAATGATGGTGAGAAAAGTGCTAAATGAGATCAAGATGAATAAATGATTTCTCACTTCTATGAGAACTGTTTTCCAGATTTCTTCAACAAGGAAGAACAAGCCCACGAGGTAAAAAACCTCCTTAACAAGCAGACTGAGAAGCTGGTTTGCCAATTACATCTTGTACTGAATCAAGAGAGCCACAAGAGAATTAATGCATAATTGTGTTTAAATATCTGAATTACATATTTAGAACTATGGAGAAGGTACCTTATATATATATTTTTTTTTTAACAGGAAAGGTTGTCTTAAGCTGCTGAAGTATCTTCTAGAGCAACTTAAAATGAAATATCCAAAAGAACTGGAAAAATTCTGTTCGTATCATGTCAAAACTGCTTTTCTCCACTCCTGTGTCACGTGGCCAAGTGACTCAGACTGGCACTTGGGAGATGTGGATCATTGCTTTCAGCAATGTCTGAGATTTTTTGTGGATTGTCTGCAAAAGTCTCAGCTGACTCATTTTTTTATTCCCCAATACAACTTGCTCAGCCCAGAAGATAAGGCAAGACATCATTTCCTTTCAAGAAAAATAAGCCATGAATTGAACAATGGATTCCCAGTATTTCATGAGAATTATTAAGAACACTGTTCACAATAGATATCTAATCATGTTGACTTGCCTATTTAAAACAAAAAATTCTGCACCATAAACTACTCTTCAGAAGTCTGATACTACGAACACCAAAAAACCCCCAACCAAAGTAAAATCAAGAACAAAAAGAGAAAAATGCATACTTCAATCACACTGCTTAGCCATAACCCTTAAAATAAATGTTTTAAGTAGTATTTATTCTTCCTTTTTTTTTTTTGCCTATCCAAATGTAGATCTCACCTGCAAAATATCTTCAAGGTATACTAAGAACATATAGAAGAATTTGCAATAGTTCATTTCCCACACATGATTTCTGTGTTTCCAAATACAAAGGCATCAATAACTGCAATAAAGGGAAAATTGACAATTTTCTTTAAAATTAAGATCCACTGCAGAATATCCAAAATACATTCCTGCTTTCAAAAGGAAAAAAAATGTCACTGGAGCTACTTCACCGTTAACCAGAACAACTTCTCCAGATCACCTGCATGGATGAAGATCTTTTGCAGAGGACAATCAGCAGCAACAGTTAGCAGAGAGACAATATTTTATCTGAGTGATATGAAGTTCCTGAAGAAACTTAACCTTTCTGAGCCTTCAGAATTACTTTAGAAATCAGTCTTCTCATTGGCTTTGGACAGGAAACAATCATTTCCTAATATGCTGCAACAGAGTAGATGATTTTGTGCCAATGAGCATTTATTTGTATGATGAATCATGCAGAAAGAAAGGCATCTTTCAATCTGTATCAAAGAGGAAGACTCTTTATATATAAGGTTATCAAAACCAAAAATGCAGCATGAAATGGACACTCCTGAAATTGAAATTCATATCCATTTTTCTCATACTGAAGAAATGTGTGTTAGGAAAAAAAAGTAATTATTTTCTATTACTAAAATTGTGCGGGTGAGAAGTACACAGCATTTGAGAACTGCTGTGCTGCAAATAAATACATCTTTTGCTTCTACTTATAGAAGCCATAGGAAGTCCATATTTTAGCCTACTTTTTGAAGGCAAAATAACCTACTGGTTTTAATAATGCCCAGATTTCCCTCAATTATGAGCAAATTAAGAGGGAAGCATATTTACAGAGTAATTTTACTACAAGATTCTCATTTTACTGGATTTTATTAGTTTTTATTTAATCACATGACACAAACACAAGTTCAGACCAAGCATCAAATGAAGGAGCAACTCCTTCCCATACAAATTTCAAACAGTAGAAAACATGTCCCATTATCACTGGGAGTCTGTGTGACAGAACCTGACATCCAAATGTAAAGTGTGAATCAACTTTATCTGGAAGAAATAAAAGCTGACCTTCAATTGTATTCTTTTCTCCATGACTTCATTAACATTGCTGTAGTAAATTTTGGTTTTATTCCTTAAGCTAGAGTATTATATCCACAAAAACCAGAGTGGAAGCTGGTTTTCTTCCCCACTTAGCCACAAACAAGTACTTGTTACGCTCTCCTCCATTACAAGAAAATGCAGATCTCTCTCAAAAAGTCTTGAGACACAAGTCTTAACAAAAATGACCTCCAATGTTAAGTTTTAAAATAAGAATAAAGAAGACTTGCTTCAGCCAACATAAGTAACAGCAAACAGAGCAGTTTTCATTATCCTGAGAAATACTTCTGCATGCCAGCAGCATATCAAGGCAAAGGTACAGTATTTTGAAACTACATTGACAAACATTGTTTACAATGAATAATCCAGTTCTCTGAATATAAAAGGAAAAATTATCTTTTACGTTTCTGTTAATACCACATTTAACTTAAAAAACAAAAAAACAACAAAGCCACAATATTTGTTTTTAACCAGTAGATAATGGCTTTAGAAGTTTCATACATCACACAAGAAAAAAAAATCAATTTTCACATGAAAATAGTGTCCAACTGCACAACCAGATTTATTCCTATATAAAGTTAATCCAGTTTTCTTTTCTAAGACACTTTTGAGAAGCTTGTTTAAATAGGACAGATATAGAAAACAATCAAACACAAAATTAAACTTTGAATTCAAGCCCATGGATGCTAACACTAATTAAAATTATTTTCTGTTTCAGTAGCTTCAAGGGATTGCACTTATTTTGAGGGCTTTCTCCAAGGTCTTTGTATATCCTTTTCAATTTCTTTTCTCATTTGTGATTGTTTGTATCTTTTTGCCATTGCAATAAGCTCATCAGGAACTACCTAATAAGAAAGCAGACAAACCAAGGTGAATTTTAAATAAATCTAAACTTTTAGACCCTGCTTTATGAAAATGCTATTGATTTGTGTGTTCCCAAACTTGATTCCATTATTTATCTGGCTCCTGTCACTTTGCAGATTCTTTTCCGGAGAAATGCAGAGAGAAATCTTTTTACATAAGATTGTACTGAAATATACTGAAAAATAATCATCATAGTGTCTCTGGAATTTTAATAATATATCTATGCTTGTATCACCATATCTGATGGCAACATATAACCAGCTAATTACAACATTATAGTTCAAACAGAAATATATCTTTTAGTTATAAAGAACAGCTGGTAAAAACATCCAGTGCCACTTACAGGTGATATCAATACTATATACATATATGTGAATGTTGATTTGTATTAAATTCCTTATGGAAGTTTTAAGAACCTCTGAACAGGCTTAAAGAAAGTGTTGTCATAGGAATGGTTCTCACATGCTTAGAACAAAGCTAAAAGACAAGGAAAGACGGGCAGGAGAAAATGGTCAGATCTCCCACCACTGGGGGGTCGCAAGAGCATCTTACCAAGGTCCACAGGAGTTTTTGGCATGTTTGTAATTACGTGGAAAAGGTGAATAGTATCATCAAAATACTCTCACCTCTGAGTTCTTAATGACTGAGGCCTGATGTGAAGAATTACAGACAGAATTATTAGGTTGAGTGACAGTGTTGAAAACAAAAACCTAGATACCATTGTCTGCTCACAGAACAAAGGCAGTATCCAACAAGACTTTTTACAACAGGTCGAGCATAATGCTGACATTAATGTAACGTTTACTGCAAAAAGCACTGCGGGCAACCGTACTGTCAAGGGGTCTCAGATGGAAGTCACCCCGTCCAGAACCAGTCTCCTGATCAGAGCAAAGGGCACCGTGTGAACGTGCTACTTAGTAACATCATTGCTCAGTCTGTGTGACCTGTGTCTGCCAGTGGCACAAATACCGCGCAAACAGCAGAGTACAAACAAATGTAAACACCTTGGTCTCCCTAAAAGTGCCCGGGCTTGTCAATGCTTGAACAGGTGGAGAATGAAGCCAGGACAAAAAGCCTGGTAGAGCAGGAAGCCACATTCCTCTAGTTTCCATTTCTTTTGTCAGGCTTTATAATTGAGCAAAGCTTGCTATTTACTATCAGCCACTTTTCATGAGCGGGCAGGAGGGACAGCTCGCCTAGCATATGTTTTATGTACTGAATTGCTCTTACTGGTAAGCAAGTGTCCTGGCAAAATATGGTAACTCTGAGTCTAGTCTGCCTAAGTTTCAAACTTATTATTTAGAAATAAAGTTAAAAATTATGTATCTCTTGCTGAAAGTCACGACAGACTCATCAATGGAGATGGAAGTAATGAGACGAAGTTATTTTTCAGTTGAAACATTGGATCATTTTGTTCCTCAGTATCAGATCCTCTCCTAGAACTTGAAGCATAATGTATTCCAAAGTAAAATCACAGCAATTTCTTTCAAGAGTGGCTTTTGAGCAAGCACAAGGCAAGAGTGGGAAGAAGTGAGGATACAGAAACATAAAAATCTCAGGTAATATCCAGCACCTAGTGGCTTGCTGAGATTTTTCATGAACAATCTGCGTATCTGCTACACATGTAAGTTAGGGTAGGGTAGTCCAAGTGAGAAAATAAAAAAGGATAAAGATGCCATAATTTATAGGGAATGCTTTTCTTGGTATTACAGAGATTACTGGTTTTCCACGTTTTTCCAATAAATCTGTCCATGCTTCTTAATAAGCTTTTATATATAAAAGATTCCTTCAGTATGAAACAGGCACCTTTTTGTTGTACTTGTTTTTCTTTGTATAATCTGTAGATTCAAAATCACAGAGAACATGTGGCTAACAAAAGCAGCTAACTTGTTTTGAAATCGAAGTATTCTGAAATGTCATTTCTCTTCTTACTTTTATATGATGCTTTAAGACTGAAATAATGGAATTTTCATTGTCATGAGAAAAAACCCCAACACTTTGCCTGTAGGGCTATTTCCTTTCTATCAGACATAAGTTTGAGAATAATGTTGTGACTAATAGTAACTTCTGAAAGCAAGGATTCAGAGTTCCTCTTTTCTCCTCTGAACTCAGAGAGAGACTTGTTCCCAGTTGAACTACCACAGATTACAAAAAACCAAAACCAGGTTGGGAACTTTGTAGTCTGCAGCTGGAGACAAGGCTTGAAAGGTAACTGCTTACTCAGAATACAAAACACAAGGCACCTCTAAAGTAGCTTCACAGTATCATTACTGGTTTTACCTCTTACATTTTCTAAATAAAAACTAAGCAAAAAAACCCTACCCCAACCAAAACCTTCAAATCTGCAACTGTAAGTAATTATTAGGTGACTACTCTTCTCCGCCTTTTTTTCTCCTTTTCCTCCCTCAAAAGCATGTTACTAGGTTTGCAATAAAGCAACATGGTATCTTTCAAATAAGAGTTATAAAGCAGAAGATTGAAGTGAAGTTCTAACCCAGAGCTTGAAGTCTGAGTATGTGTCCATAGTCAAAACCACAGATTCTGGATAAAATCCATTTAGTATGTACTCAAACTCCCATCCAAAAAATAAACAAACACAGCAACCCAAACAAACAAAATTTCAGCCCACGTCAGGACTTGAACTGAAGTTTACTATAAATCGGGCAAAATACTGTTTCTTGTTACAGCAAGAAACAGCAACACACTTGTCTCCTTTCTCAGATATGGTATCAAGAAAAAATAGGCTTCTTTAAAGAAAGAGATCACATTCCAGTTCCATTTCCCATACTATTTACAAGCATCAGTAAGAAAGATAGCTTGGAAAAGTACAAGCAGGTGTCACAAGTGTCAGATAAACAGATCAGATAGTTGAGCTTCTAATGGTATCAGTATTGTTAATATTTACACTGTTAAACAAGAATATTGGTACATGCATCCAGAAGTGAAATACATATGGAATAAAATATTACGACATAAAATAAACCCTATTATTCCTCTGCAGACCTCAATGTGTATGTTAGTTGCTTTTTCTTTGGACATGGAAGGCTTTGGTTAAAGTTCGCAATTCCTTACTGGGACTCATCTGTAAGGTAAAATACAGCTGAGGCCATCTAGGACAAGACAGACTGAAATACCCGTTTTCTTTCCTTGAGACACCACAAACACACACCAAGAAGGGTCTCAATAGGCTTAGGTCACCCAGAACCAATATAAATCTCACCCAGTAATGTGTACTTACTTGGTTTGCCCTTTCCAGAATGTCAATCAGCTCGGATGCAAACCTCCAATCACTGCTCGTGACAAGCGTTACCGCCTCCCCAGTGCGCCTAAACAAGGAAGGAAACAACTGCTGATCCTCAGAACAACTCCTGCCAGGCTTTTACTACTGACCTAGGCAGAAATGAACTATACTACAGGCAATATTACCGAGCTGATAGAATAAAAGTGCCTTGAGCATTAACTCCGCACGTGACAAACAGCAACTTTTCATAAAAATCAGAATACAGCAATTCACCTAAAATGGACCAAATGCACAACTAATTTAGACTTTCAGATAATAAACATAGCACAACAGCAACATGTTTAAGTATGAAAAGACACATATTCACATCATGATTAAATGATAAAAATCACACTTGTACCAGCCTGGGCAAGCAGCATCCANAATGGGAGTTTATGGAACAAACAGAAAACATACTCCAGTCTATTGGTTTTCTAGCTTATAATGCACTTATTATTCTTAACACGAAGTAAAAATATGCTTGTTGCATGTCACACTGAGTTAGCTTTAAATACAAGCTGGTAATTAAGCAGTCAAAATGTCATTTTACTACTTATTTGCATTTTACAAGTAGAATAGCAGAGTGCAGGAAAAGTAAGAAATATGCCTGGTTGATATAAAGAGCCTGTCCAAAGAACAAAAACTTCAACAACTATATTCTCAGCTGACACTCTTGTCACAGCACCAGTCTTTTATTAGCATGTGTTCACATAATCCTGAATTGCGTTCACATAACCCAACTAGCATAATCTGGAGCAGGACTGTTTCACTGAAAGTACCATCATCTGACATTTAAATTTATCATTCTGTAGACTAACACAATACCAACTTTTCCAGAAATGTCAAAAGTAAAATAAGCCTTACTTTAAATTATTAAACTCCCAGACATTCAAAAATTCATTGAAGAGCCATCTCTTTGTTTGCTGGTCAAATTAATAAAGAAAACGTATCATTCAGAGCTCTTTAATATTTTCATTTCTATAGTACTAAAGAGACATGGCACTTAAAAATAGCCGAGTTTTGATCAGAACAAACTTTAAAAGTCTGGCCTAAACAAACCAGTACTTCAGTACAAACTCACCTTTCTTGAAGTCATCCAAAGCCTGTTCTCGATCATATTGTTCCCTGTTGCCATGAAGTGACTGTACTGGAATTCCTTGGATACCAAAGTCACTTGCTAAGTCATCAGCTCTAGGGTGAAATAAAGCAATGTCTCTTAAAACAAAAGAAAAAAAAAGAAACAAAACAGTGCAGTATCTAGATTTAGATCAAAAAGACAGTAACGTGACAACAAAAGCTTAAAAGTGTGCTTAAGGACAAAATATTACTGCGGTCAGCTGATATTTATTACAAAATAGGAAAGCAAGTCTAATCTACACAGAAATGTTTACCTTTATTTATACTTTAGAGGAATACTAGATTACTAGTTAATTACTAGATTATTTTTGCGTTGTTCACTCAAAAAGTTCAAGTATGATACAGTGACCACCCCCCACATTAATCAGGTCTCGCGTGCACCAGAGGCGCATGAAAGTAAAACAGCACATCACATCACATTCATGTATCCCCAGGAACCCAAACATCCCACCTGAACTACCTGAAACTGAGACTTACCACCACCATTAATGATATTTAAAAAGATACAAACTGCCAGTCAGTCTGAAGGAAGAAATAAATAAATAAAAACAATACTACTAGCAGCACATTGTGGAGAAGAGCTATTTTTTAACACTTGATAGTTATTATAAGAACTAAGAAACTATTCAGTATTTCTGTTAGGAAAAAAAAACCCAAACAGAGATGAAACTGGGAAGTGACTACATACGTAAGCTTTTTTCCCACAAAAATGATGACCTTATCTTTTGGCTTCATAGACTTAATGAAGCTGTGCATGAAAGCTCTCTTTTCCGCTTCAGGTAAAACAATAACTTTTTGTTGTACTGTGTTTACTGCCTGTCAAACAGCAAAAAGGGATGTTAGTTAGAAACAGATTAGAGTATTTTTCTCTTCTATTTCCCATATTGTCATGTTATAAAACCAGTAATATATGATACCAAAAAAAACCTGTTTTAATATGTATCAGTTTGGAGTTCAAACTATGCAGATTTCTTACTTCCTTGTTGCTTTAGGAGAATAATAAAATTTACCTTTAAGCAGTTTGCCAAACCATTTATTTGCACAGATTTAAAGGGTACAGATTAGTGAGGTGAAATAAATATATTATTAGTGAAAAACATATTGAAGTTCTTTAATTTGCAAATATTTTATGTCAATCCAGAGCAAGTTGGAACAATGGCAGTCTTACTTCAAATTACAAGCTTTTAAAGATGCTGTAAATCTCTTTGAAATTATGAGCTCTAATTATTCCAATAACAGTTCACTAAAAACTTTACTCCATTACCCCTGAAGGTTACCACAAAATGTCTAAGGTTTAACTAATAAGTAGAATAAAATGTCTAGACATTCTCATGGCATGGTATCATGATCTTGTGGCAGGAGCTGAAGACTCAATCAAGTAGACAAAGATTCTCTCTCCACATGGGAACCTTTCCCCCCACCCCCCACGTCACCTCTTCAATTAAGCTCCTGTAAAAAGAGATGAATGCCCTAGAGAAGAGAGCTACAACAGCAATTGATGTCTTTCAAATTCCAATCCTGATAAGAAATGCCCTTTGATCAAAGTGTAGTTCTGAACAGAACAGACAAAAAGCACATTTTGTTTCTATTTCTACTGAAAAGCGTACTGGATAATTGTGGGCTCAATATTGCTGAGACTGAATTTTAGCTTACAATTTATTGCTAGCCCCTTTCCCAAGGGAAAGCTGTCAACTGTTTTCTCTTTTCAAAACATCTCTCTCNTTCTATTTCTACTGAAAAGCGTACTGGATAATTGTGGGCTCAATATTGCTGAGACTGAATTTTAGCTTACAATTTATTGCTAGCCCCTTTCCCAAGGGAAAGCTGTCAACTGTTTTCTCTTTTCAAAACATCTCTCTCTGTTTCTCACAACAGGTTAAGTAAACAGTGTTCCTTTTCCCATAACAACTGTCCCCAGGTGTTGTTTCCTACCAATGGAGAGAAGTGTCAGTCCAATGGACCAATAATATACCTTCTTAGTGCAGCATGTTATAAAAAAACCTGTTGGAATTGTAAATAAACCCTTTTTTCTCTTCTGACAACTATATGGAGTCAATCTATTTCGTGTCCTACCTATTTCGTGACAGATAATAGGTTTCCTCATTCCCTATCAGTAAAAAAAATGAAACTGAAAAGGAAAATTTCCTAAGATTTTGGGTGAACTACTATTTCTGTAAATTCTGCTGATACTGAAGCCAACAATACAAAACTGCACAACAATGACAAATAAGCAACTACATCCACACGTTACAAGCTTTGGACTTTAAAGATATTTCTTACTCTAACACATACTTCCTGCTCTAGACAAATGCCTCCAAGAATTTAGCACCAAGTTCCTACACCATTTGAAAAAGATGCAGTTAGGAAACACAGATTTAGATAAGGATCTGTATGCATTAGAAGGAAGACCTTCAGAAGGAAAACCAAGTAAAGAACAAAAACTTGCTGAACCAAAATTAAGATTGCAAAACCAAGGGATCACACAAAAACACTTGGTACTGGGAAGGAGGACATTCAATATGATTGATACTTGTCATCTGTGATGTCTTCTACTGAAGAGCTAAGAATTCCAGATGTTGTTACAGAAAAAATGCTTGCTTATACTCTTCCAATTTTTCTGAACTTTTAAGGAAAATTTAAAATAAATAGCACGGAGCTGTTTCCTGAAAGCTCAGATTGATTACAAAAGATACGTGCATTTACTTACACACAGTTAGTTACAAGCAAAAACTTTGCTGACTTAAGCATAGGTTCTACAAAAGGAAGGGGAAAAAACAAAAAAGAACAGGACAACTTACTGCTAAGTCAAGAGTGCCGACATACACAAGCATGGGATTTTTCAAGTAGGATTTGGCTAGGCGACGGACACTGTCAGGCCAAGTAGCACTAAACAGGAGGTGAAGAGGAAAATACACACATATTGAGAATAGTCTGCCAAATCTTCTCCAATTCATCTACTTCACTGCCTTTCCTTTTCTTTCTTTTCTTATACACCAGTGAAACACATATGCAGTAACCGTATCGAGTTTAACTAATCTTAAATTAATAGCAAACAGCACTCAAGCTTAAAAGGTAATTTTGTTGGTTAAAAGTACACGCAACAATTATGGAGCCTTTCTATTGAAGCCTCTATTAAATAAATTTTATATATTTATATTATATATCTATAAACAAATATATTTGAATTAATATATTTAATAGAATATATTAAACATATCCTACTAAAGCTGAGTTTAGTAGTTGAACAATACCTAATAAGCAAGTTTCTAGTCTGTTTTCTAAAACAACAGCAAAATATGTGAACAAAAATTATTGTTGGGATATTTGACTGTTAAGTTCCCAAAAGCTGCATTATTTTAAAATTACACAGGTAATTACAGGTACAGACTAGCACAGATACTGGTCAGGAAATGCATTTGGTCCCAGATGGAGAAGTGTAAACTGGCATGTCAAATCGGCAAATTCTAGCACTCCCAGGATACCTTCCTTTTTTTGGGGACAACTCAGTTGTCTGTATTTGATGCAAAACATCAGAAAAGACATCACAAAATGGAGAAAAATAAAAGTCAAATGACTTACCAGGACTGATTAGACCAAATTAGAAAGAAAACTAGTAAAAAATTCAGTAAATCACACATTTGTTTGGAAACTAACTTGTTCAATAACCTTATGTTCATGTACTGAGCATATCATGTTTGGATACCTTGTCATAACAGTTTGTCTGTCAGGACGCACATCTATTAGGATCTTCATTATCTGCGGTTCAAATCCCATATCCAGCATTCTGTCAGCCTCATCTAAAACCTGTTCAGAAACAAGGTTATTTATTCCGCCTAGTCCCTCAGATAGGGGTTTGTTTCAGCAGGATATTACAGAGAACAAGATTTTAATGGTAACTGTTTTAACAGCAGAATCATCTCCATAACTTACTGCAAAACCGGTTCAACTTTTATCTTACCTCTTCCATTTCCTCGAGACATTTTCATTCAGTATTATACTTGCAGGCAAAACAAGAAAATTCACAGTGTCTTTAAGAGCACTAAAGTCAATAAAGACTTTAACAAGTCTTTATTGTCTGTTTTAACAATAATTAGATTGATGCCTAAAACTATACACAAATTAAAAAAACCCAAAAAAACAACAAAAAACCCATAACCAACCAAACCCAGAGGGGACCAACCTGCTCAACACACATTAAGAAATTGTTTGCAATTTAAAGGGGAACTCTCATTTCTACCCCATTAAAGATTTCATACAGGATCAAAATTATCACTTGTCAATTTAGTTCTTCATTAGAAGTAGGAAAAAAGCCAGAGCATACATTCTGGCTCACACGAGGACACTGCACAACTCCCAGAGTGCAAGTTTGTTTCATCTGGTAAAAAAAGCCAGAAGTGAACAAGTGAGCTGGAGGTCTGAGAGCAACTCCTTGGAACTGATAAGTTTCCTAATACACAAGCACACTTGTGAATGTTTTCAGTCTCATACAAAGAAAGAAGACTGACATCCAAGACTCATTGATCTCCTTTGATTTATATAAAGTCTATTTGAAAATTAAAGTTACATGGATTGTGCTTCTAAGTATTGACAATTTCTAGTCACTTATGTGGAAATATAAGACATTGATGGTAATCCCTTTCTACTGTCCTAATTTTGCTGTTCCATTATTCTCTGATATTTTATTATATTAAAGGGGTTTAGTACATTATCTATGTAAATCTCTGAAATAACAAATTATCAACTGAGACACAAGACAAGAATTCTATTTTTTGATTGAATTCTCTTTATTTTTAGAGGGTTCATGGAGATTTCATTAACTCCATGAATTCTAATAGAATAGCAAGGCTGAAACATCTCTAATTTCACATACAGAGTTAGCTGCTATGCCTTTTTCAGCAGTAGAAGCTTTCTATTAAGCTCACTGGCACTCTGCTGCAGAGGGAAAAGAAAGCATCTGGGTCTAATAGATGGACCAGGGTAGTTGAAGTTTACTTATTTCTAATATCTGCTTCATTACGATTAAAGGCTGTAATAGATGTCAGATATTAGTACCGACTTTTTCAAATATGTCATAGCCCCATCCTGGTTTATAGTCTAAATGTCCTTCAACAGATATAATCTTAGGTTTCCTGTAATCTTTAAATATATACATATTTATTTGTTTGTTAATATTGTTCATTTCAGTTCTATTTCTTGGAAAGAAATTCTTACAAGCCAGTTCTTACTCTAAAAATTATTTACTTTCCTCCTTCCTCTGTTTTAAATCAGTTATTGTTAAGTTTTACACTTTTTTTTGTGTTGAAGAATAAAAACATTACTCCAATCTACCTTTTGCATCCTCCTTCATGATTCATATATATATTTTTAATTACACTTTCTCCTAAATGTTTCCCAATTATTCATGCACAATCCCCATTTCCTTCCTTCTGCTTTGTCAGCATGAAGTCCAAAGAATTAAGATTACTTCATCAGATTGCTGATGAATACTGATTTACAATGAATACAGAGAAATAAAAAAGCATATTTTCATATGACATGTATTTTGAACAATCAAAAGGCTGCTCATGACACAATTTACAATCTTACTTCTGAAATACTGAAACACAGAAGCCTATCTTGAATAAATGGCCTCCTAAAAATCTGAATCAAGACTTGATCTACTTGATGGCTCTGTCACGCAAGAAGAGAAATTCTAACCTCAAACTGACCTTGGGTCCAGTACCTATTTAGACCTAATTAACAGAGCTTGGTTTTGTTTTGTTATTTTTTTTTTCCTGGGGCGTGGTACATTTGTTTGGTTGTGTTTTTTTAACAATTATATCCCAGTATCTGATCTTGGAAGTCCTTTGGGAAACAACTGTATCATATCAGGAAGTAATACTGAGAGTTTACTTTGGGAACATTCCTAAGACTCAGTAGTATCTTTAAATGAAAACTAGAAATGAAGCTCTTGAATGAAGACTGTTCTTCATCCAAGGTGGTAAATGTGAAATCTATTACCACTCTCTTTTTCCTCAAGCAAGGTTGCAAGATTAAATTACTTGTTGGCTGAAAACTGACAATGAAGCTCTGTAAACTACAAGGATAAATATACAGGGAGATCTCAAAAGATAGAATTTTCAATGTCCAGTTTTTCACACGGGGATTTAGTAGCACAGAACTTCCTTAAAGTCTGAGGCATGAGACCTTAACCACATCACAAACCAGTCCTTACACTGGTTCTTCTGAAAACATTTAACTGCTAGTGGTGCAACAACAAATGTCTCTCCTCCTGCTTCACATCATCATACTTTTCAATTTGATAATTAAACTCTTTTTAGCAATGTCATACTATAGTATATGCTGCAGATACTGAAATGTGCCTTTGGTTCAATATCCACGGCTTTCTGAATCAGTGTGTGCCTGTGGTATGACTGTACTTCACCTTGGCAGAAAGATGACCTATGTTCCTATAGTTCTCAGAATTCAGGTTTTCAGGCCTGTTTTCCTCCTGCTCAGCAATTACGTGTTAGTCTTCTACAGAATGCTACTCTCCTGTCTTCCAGTAATAAATTTTTTTCCCAAATGGCCAAATTTATAACGATGCTATACAACTGCTGGCCTTGCTAGTAAACTCACAATTATCACCTAGAATTGGAGTTAACTTGTTACAACATGGAGGGAATTTAACTCTCACAAGGTAGTGGGGTGGACAGAGAAATGGCCAAATTGTCAAACTAGGTAACAATTCACAGATGGGTTAGAAAAAAATTGAATATACAGAAGCATTTTACAAAGAGCAATGGTCTTACATGTTCAGCACAGCTAAAGGCAAAAATGAAATGAAGACATAAGAAGTATAATAACGTTTATGAGGCTATTTTCCCACTGAGATCAAAAGAAAGTCAGTCCCCCAACATTTAAATATCTGTGTGTGATTCTGCTACTGCACAGGTTCTAATAAAAAAACTGAGGCACTGGTAACCTTTAAAAAGAAAAGGAAAAGACAACTTCAGAAAGGCATTTCATCCATTAGTAACTAATCCAGACAAAATGAATTTTAGAATTCCAAGTATTATTGAAAAACAAATTTAGCATTTTTACAATGCTTGCTGTGCTAGAAGCCTATTTTATTTTTCCTAGGGAATACTTCACATCTGCAATGCAATTATAGTAAGTATGAATCATCCCTCCAACACCAATTTCAGCGTTAAGCTGTATTGTAATTAAGATTTTGGAAGTTTAAAGGAAAGTCCATTAAATCTTAAATTCAAACTGAGTCAACCATTTCCCAGCTGGTGCATTATTCATTGCATATCAGTTACTTGCCAAATATGTTATGCTCTTCAAATTTATGAAGTTGTTCATTTGGAGATCATTCAGTCTGCCAGGAGTAGCAATAACAATATCCACACCTTTGGTAACCACGTCTATCTGTCCTTTTCGGTCCCCACCACCATAGACGCAAATACTGTAAAATAAAACAGTTTTACAGAAGTAACATATTAAGTTTCAGCTAAAGTCACTCCTTTTCAAATAAATGCCACAATGTTGCTTTAAAAGTGTCACCTGGTTTTAACAAGAGGAAGGAATATGGTAAGTGTGATTGACAGTATTGCAGTAATTAATAAAATTAACACTGAATGACATTCCCTCAACAGTTCAGCAACAGTTTTCTGCTGAAACTGCAGTGAGAGTAATCACGAAAGGAAGACAGCTCACATGTTTTTGGTTGTTCTGAAAACAACCCAAACTTTTTTTTACATAAAAAGTAGATGAACATATGAAAGGATGTATGATTTTCCCAACAGTACCGTAAAAAATGAGATGTTTTGGTTTTGCAGTGACTGTAAGACTTATTCAGAATATAATGAATTCAGAATATATATGTAAGACTTATACAGAAAATTAACAGAGATCCCTAAAAGCAAGTTTCAGAGTACAGTAATGTCTGCTTAATTGCTTAAATGAAGATCTACACTTTGCAGGTTTGTGGATGAAACCAAACTGGGGAAGCAGCTGACACATTTAAGAGAATTAGGCTTTTACCAGAAGAACCACAAAAAGGTTAGAGAAATGGGCTGATGAAAATACCATAAAGTTTAACAAAGATAGGGATGGAATTACCCCATGAACTCAGGGCCAAGGTGCTAGAAGATGACATTACAGAAAGACTTGGACGGGCCAGAACCTGAACATTATTCAGCAGCGTAATCTCACAGAAAAGAAAGTCAGGGATGTTCTACAGAGAAGGCAGCAATAGGAAGCATGAAAATAACACTGGCCCACTATAGGACAAGGATGGTCACCTCACAAACGGGGACAAAGACAAGGCAGAGCTGTTTAACACATTCTTTGCTACTGTCTTCAACACAGATGATGCACCAAGAGGATTTCAGTGCCCTGAGCTGGAGAACCATGACTGCGAGAACAACCCACTCCCAGCTGAGACACGAATTATGCAGAAACTGCTGCTCCAGCTGGATTTCTACAGACCTATGGAGCATAATGGGATTTGTACAAAAACCCTCAAAGAGCTGGCTAATGTCATTGTGAAGTCCCTCTCAATGATTTTTGAGCAGTCTTTGGAATCCAGAAAGGTCCCAGCTAACTGAAAGCTGGTGAACACTGTTCTGATTTTCAAGGAGGACCCCAGACTGTTAGTCTCATTTCAGTGCCTGATGAAGTCATGGAGATTATTCTGGGAGGTATTGACAAACACCTCTAAGACTATGTAGTCACTGGCCACAGCCAGCACAGCTCCATGAGGGTGAAGTCCTGCTTTTCAGGTCTGACTTCCTTTTATAACACTGTAACCCGCCAAGATGACCCAAGGGAAGCCAGTTGATGTAACCTGTTTAGATTTCAATTTCAATATTCTCTCTCAGTATCCTTCTGGACAATATGTTCAGCACACAGCTGGATAAACACACCATGGGATAGGCGAGCAACTGGCT
Organism: Donacobius atricapilla; assembly: GCA_013397315.1. Classification (NCBI taxonomy): domain Eukaryota; kingdom Metazoa; phylum Chordata; class Aves; order Passeriformes; family Mimidae; genus Donacobius; species Donacobius atricapilla. The sequence continues at coordinate 521,942 of WBMY01007763.1, forward strand.
CACAGGTCAGGTACAAAGTGTTACTGTGAATGGGGTGACATCAGACCAGTCACTAGAAGGGCCCCACAGGGGCTCCATCTTTGGGCCACACAATATCTTCATAAATAACTTGGAGGCAGGACTGGAAGAAATACTGAGCCAGTTCATAGATGATACAAAACTGGGAGGAGCTGCTGACTCCCTCCAGGGCAGGGAAGCCCTGCAGAGAGACCTCCACAAATTAGAGGGCTGGGCAATCATGAACCACATGGAGTTCAACAAGGGAAAGTGCCGGATTCTGCACCTCGGATGGGCAACCCTGGATGTACAGACAAACTGGGGAATGGGGTGCTGGAAAGCAGTCCCAGAGAAAGGGACCTGAGGGTCCTGGTTGATGGCAAGTTGAACATGAGTCAGCAGTGCCCTGGCAGCCAGGAGGGCCAGCCCTGTCCTGGGGTACATCAGGCCCAGCATCGTCAGCTGGGCAGGGGAGGGATTGCCCCGCTCTGCTCTGCACTGGGGCAGCCTCACCTCCAGTGCTGGGGGCAGGTTTGGGTGCCACAATGTAAAAAAGACATTGAACTATTGGAGAGTGTTCAGAGGAGGGCAAGAAGGATGGTAAAGGGCCTCAAGGGGGAGCCCTGTGAGGAGCAGCTGAGGGCACTGGGTCTGTTCAGCTTGGGGAAGAGGAGACTGAGGGGAGACCTCACTGCAGTTACAACTTCCTTGTGAGGGGAAGAGGAGAGGCAGGCACTGATCTCTTCTCTGCGGTGACCAGTGACAGGACCCAAGGGAATGGCCTGAAACTGTGTCAGGGGAGGTTTAGGTTGGCTATTAGAAAAAGTTTCTTCACCCAGAGAGTGGCTGGGCACTGGAACAGGCTCCCCAGGGAAGTGATCACAGCACCAGTCTGATGGAGTTCAAGTGTTTGGACAACAATCTCAGTCACATGGTGTGACTCTTGGGGATGTCCTGTACAGGGTTAAGAGCTGGACTTGATGATCCTTGTCCCTTTCAACTCAGCATATTCTGTGTGATTTTTCTTAGCTGTCAAGTCAGAAGGAAAAGAAGCAGAAAAGCTACATAGACTTTGACCGAGAGATTAGTCAAAACAGACATTCCAAAAACTGGGAAAATATAAACTCTGCATTTACTACAATCCCCTTCCCTCTTCAATGTAATTATTGTAGAAGGTGAATTCAGTTACAGTTGGTAGAAGAAAAAAAGTATTACTTAACAAGCCAGTGAAAAGCAAGACTACCTTTTAATTTCTTTGTATGCATACTTTGAACACTCTGCCTCTACTTGAAGTGCCAGTTCTCTAGTGGGAGCAAGGACTAACATTCCAGGTCCCCCACGCTGATCTTTGGATCTGCAACAAAGCATATTTAGAATGTTGGTATATAAAGACAAGCAAAGTCCATCATGCTTGACACTGAACATCTTCATGCTGTTCTAAACTTCCTCTGTACACTGCTGCTAATGGAATCTATGGTGACAAATTTGGTACTTATTCCATCAGATTTATAGTTCTTTTTCTAACACATGATTTTTACCTTCATTACTAGAAAATAATCTCAGGGGTTGGGTCCAGGAGGAAGTAAGTGCAGGAAGAAGTATGCACAGCTAAACAAATCAGACCTGTGAGCAGTCCTTACATGGGTTGTGAAGTCAAGTGAATGAATCCAGGCATTAAGTATGCCAATGTCTTCCCAGTACCCGTCTGTGCTATGCCAATAAGATCAATTCCTTGGAGTATGATTGGCCATGCCTGGGACTAACATAAAACAACAAATACTCAGATGTAGTTTTCATTTTTCTCTTAAGCTTCAGTTAAAGAGTCATTGAAATTGAAGACATACCTGAATTGCTGTAGGCTTTTGAAAACCAACTTTTCTTATATTGGCCATAATATCAGGATAATGCTCAAACGCATCTTCAAATTTACAAACAGGATTGGGAATGCAGCGCTTTTCACCTTCATTTAAGTCATCACAAGTTATATCATTATTTTCTTTCCTGTATAAAGTAGTGCAATTATTTTAAAGTCTCATTGTCTGAAAAAGTAGAGCTAACATAAAAGACTGTGTTTCTTAACTTTTTTTTAAACTCCTTGAACAAGAGAAAACAAGATCAGGCTCTTGAATGGGACTGAATTAGTCTTCTATGTTTCTTAAAAGTCTATAGGAACACTTCTCCCGGAGGTATCAATTATCATACTTTCTTAAAAACGACTAACTTGAAGTTATATATAGTTATTAACATGAACTGCACTCCTACCAGGCTACAATTATAGCCCATTTCAAATTAAGTAGGTATGACAAGTTTTTAAACACAAAGACAACCCAGATTCAATGAATTAAACGACAAATGGTTGAACTTATCAGTCAGAATTCTATATTCTGACAAAAATCTTCCCCAACTGTTTTCAGAGTAGCTCCCTGGATACTCTAGAGAATACAAACAGAACAATTCTGGAAAAACAACATGAACAGTAAGACAAACTCCAAAAAAACCACTGGAACAACCAACCCCTAAAAGCAAGCAAAACCCAAATCACAACACAAATAAAAGACTGCCTTAAAAACTGCTGTTCCAAGGCTTCCTCCAATTAAGAGCTATTAATATGCTGTCCTTGTTTCAGCCAAGGGCAGAATTAATTTTATTGCACTGACAGTGAAGGGAGCTTGAAGCCATGAGGCCATGCCTACGTTGTTACTCATTATGACCCAAATCATCACTGGGGGGTGGATGGGATTTTTACTTTCCAGGAGAAAGGTTTCCTGTGGAAGAAGGCAATGACCCTCCATGGCCATTTTGTTCCTTTTCCCAGGAGAGCAAATGGCAAATGGAGCAGTGAGGTGGTGCAGAGGGCTTGGCATTACTGTTTTTTGTTATCTCAGGCTTGGGGAAAAAAACCACAGGCACAGACAGTTTCATCCAACATTTTCTTCTTTGTCGCAGGAGCTGTGTGGTGCCGTCATGTTGGTTGGACTTCCACGAGCATTTCTGCATGTAATCACCCTTTCTACAATGTTGTTACTAGTGTTGTCGCTGTTTTTATCTCATTGATGTTTTCCAGTAAATTCTTATCATAACACATTATCTCTGCTTTTTGTCCCTCTCTCACTACAGGGGGTGAGGGAAGGGGAGAGGCTACTTAGAGCTCAATTTCTATCCGGTTTTAAACCACGACATCTGCATAAGTATATTGATTTCAGCCCTGTACTCCTCTATAGATTCCATTCAGTAAAAAGCTCTTCTTCAAGTGCAGTGTAAGATAGGCAAAGAATGGACAATTCAACTTCCCCTCATGTCTACAGAATTATTTCTTTCAATTGCTGCCTTTTCTTCCTTAAAGCGAAATGATTAGACAGAGTGGAAAAAAAATTCCTTGATCACACAAGTTCTACCACTCAGTACATATTTTTAACCTACAAGAACAATGTTCTGTAATTTTTGCTAGCTCTAACAATAACACATCCATACATTTTAAGGAAAAAGGTAAAAGCAGCTGGAAACAATTCCATGCTTTGCTCACTGTGGCAAAGTTTCTCTGGCATGCAAAAAAAAAAAAAAAAATCTTGCAAAAAGAAAAGTAATAAAAAGCAAACACTTCAATAATACTCACTAACTTCATTAGAACTACTGAAGAGGACCGTAACTATTACCAAGGCCTGAACCAAATCACTTGAATGATTTGCTCAGATCAGATTTGTTCAGATGATCTGTTTTACTTGCAAGGTACTGATATGGGTTGTTGAACCAAAATAAATAGATGCAGTTAACCGAAGCATGTACTTACCAGGATGTGCTTGTAAAGACAAGATAAATAAAAAAACAGTAACAAAAGTTGGAATTTGGTTTGAAGATGGTTTTGACTAAAAAATTCAGGGAAAATATTGCAGCCAAAAAGCATTCAACATGTGAACAATCCTATATGAAGGACCTAGAGAAAGTGAACACACTGTCTGTCTCATGAAAGGCAAAGAAACAGTGAAAAGTCAGTGAACCGTCATGAATTTTTTCTGTTCTGAAATACAAATAGATCAAACACCTTTAGAGAAGCAGAAAATCCCTAAAGTTAATTTTCCCAACAACTTATAATATCTCATCTGCTAGTTGTTTCATTCCCAAGAATAAGTTCTTCAAAAAGATTAAGTTACTACAAGATCCCAGCATTAGTGCCTCTGTCTCAGTAATTCATCTCCCACTTTCTAGGCTTTATAGTTTAACAGAAATTTTTGCCAAGCAGATGATTCCCTAAAGAAATGACCTTACCGCCACAGTTCCACTTCTTCCTGTGACATAGATGCAGTCCTGGGTGATTCTTTGTAGAAGTTTTTCTCAATTGGAGGCAAGCCTTAAACAATCAGAAAAATTCAACTTGAATCAGCAAGAAATAGAGTCACAGCAAGTCTGCTAAAGCTTAAGATGGAAAGACCAGAACCCAGAAAGTGCCTTGAGCTAGGAGACTAGCTGGAAGTGATGGAATACCACTGCTCATGTAAAAAGATGAAGGCTGAGACAAACACTTCATATCTGCAAAAAACCCCACTTCCCTGCATTTCAAGTCCTGAAGTTCAAGTTTACTTCTACTAATGTATATAGCAGTATATTTAACAACTGTTACATTTTTTTCCCTGTGGCCACATACAAAACAACACCATTTTCAAAGGGTGACCTCAAAATACCACGAGTAGCAGGTTTAAGACTTGGCACGGTAATCAGTGTCCTCCATGATCAAGTTGAGAAATGCTCACATGGCCAGCTCACTGCAAATACATCTCTAATTTGGGGTCTGAAAGATGCAGTCATCTCAAAGCAAGTATTAGAAACACTTAAGCATTCCAACAGATTTACCAGATAAAGACGAGCATAATACAATGAAAACTGTAAAACTAACCTGCCCACTTCATAGATTCATATTTGGCCCTGTTTTCTCGAAGAGAGGTCCAGTTAATCACTGGTTTCTTTGGGTTATTTTCAGGCTTGATAATGTCCAAGGTTTTTCCTGCAGAGTTAGTAACAAAATGCTGCAGTTTGATGGAACAAACATGGGGGAAATCTCACCTCAAAACAAACACATTTTTTCTATTGCAAAGCCTCATATATTTTAAATCACATGAAACATATAAGTGGAAAATTCTTTCCTAGATCTCTGTCCTGAAACATTGCTAAAACATGTACAAATTCAGTTTTGATTAAAAAAAGAGAAACATTTCAACATCGTTAGCTACTAAAAGGAAGTAACAGTGGGTTATGAAATGCTCCTCCTCCACCTACAAATTAGTCTTGTTGTGCAGAAAGCTTTTGAAAAACTTGTGAAACCAGTAGGTGATATGCAGACAGAAAGCTTTAACAATTACAAGAGCAAAGCTGAGGTCTAAAGCATCCAACAACACCACAACAAAGTCTCAGTCTAGTTATATTCTACACTTCTTTTTTGATGAGGTTAACACTTCCTAAGTAAGTGCAGTTTTACACTGAAGATATAAATAGCAACACAACTGTGTGGAAAATTAGTGGAAAGGCACGAAACATAGGGATAACACTGTTACAAATCCTAAGGTCATTTTAAGTATTTCTATTCTCTTGAAACATACTCATCCACTTTCTGGCACACTTCTAAAAAATGAAACACACAACTACTTCAAACTTTATTCTAATGCTGGAACATAACTCCTGGATCCCTTCTTCCTAATCAGTGCATCAGATCAACAATTGTTGATGGTGTTGGCCTGTGCAAAAAATTGTTGGGAACACATACAAGACATACTAATAATACATGAAGCATCCAAATACACAAAAATTATTTCTGTATCCATGTAACAGAGCTACCACAGGAAAGCCTATTAAAGCCAGGCACAAAGTGCAAAATCAAATCTTAAAACATTAGCCTCCCTTGAAAGTAGCAGGAAGTCAGCATGGCCCATGGTGATGATCAGCACTTTACAGACTATCCTTACAAAAGTTTACTGAATTGTAATACTCCACAGATATCACATTAAAACTTGCACTAGAGCCAGTGCTGGTATTTTGGAGGAATCAGACTGATAATGCAAGAAACCAAAGTGGTATAACATTCTGCATCCATAAAATTGTTGAAAATACACAGGAACTGGTTTTCACCAAAGCCTGGCAGTTTGGGGGGAGGGGGGATAAAGAAAAAGGAGGTTATCTTGGCATTTCTGTTTTAAGGAGATGCCACTGCCCAAGAAAAAGGTTTAAATTAACTTACCACATAATATACTAACAATATAAAAACACTCCAGCAAACTACCAAATATATAGAAGACAATCCATAATATTTCTTCCCCCAACCCCACATTTCTTACCTTTCTCTGTCCCACCTCTAACATAGTTTTGTCCAAAACTTGTAACAAGATTGTCAATCAACATCTTGGCTTTGTTTTGCACATCAATGCTGCCAAAAATCTTTACTTCAGATTCATAGGTTCCTCTTGTAACCTATGTTCAAAAACACGATTGAGTTTTTTTCCCATACTGCAAAGACAAACATTATACAAGAACATATACTGAAAACAATTTTTGATCCTTTTTTTTCCCCTCAACTTTGACTTGTTCTATGAAAAGGTCCTTTAATCCATTTTCTAAAGGAAAAGGAAATAAATGCAAATTTAAGGGAAAAAAAAATCACATAACATCCAAGTTGCACCCTCAATTCCACTTCCTGTTTATCAGTTGTAAAACAGTGGCATTATTACAGCTATTTTAACACCCTTCAACTTCCTCCAAATGGTTTACACAGTTGGTAATAAAACAGAAATAAAAACAAGTATGTTCTCAATAGAGCCCATTTCTTGACAACACACAGCACAAACTACCTTTATCCTGGAACCTGAAGAATCCTCAAGTTCTTTAATTTTAGTTCCACCCCGACCTGTTATAAAGATACATAGCAGGTGTTACAGAGATATAGGACAAACTGCCCAAACCTACAAATTAATTGTAGATATTTTGTTTGTGACCAAACCCCAAGACCTTCATATGAGTGTGTGTATCTACAAATAAAAGAACCTGTGACATCAAGCCTGTAGGCAACTCTTCTGTCAATCAACCAAATGCAAGGTTTATGCGTAGGGGAACGTCCTTCACCAGACGAGACGGAGGAGTAAAACTAGATCAAGAGATTGTCACCCTTCCTCCATGTGACTAGAGGGGCTTCAGACCACTCGCACACTGCTGGCCTTGAGAAAGAGATGTCAGCTCAGTCACTTTCGGGAGGAAACGTTTCCCTGGCAAGTGGCAGCCTGCAAAAGGCTTTCGTGCCATGCATGCCCAGGCCGCAGAGAGACGCGGGAACCGCAAGGGGCCCTTCCACGGCCAGACTGACGAAAGGCAGGCATGCGCTCCCTCAGGACACTGCGGGGCGTCTCCTCCGCTCCTCCCCACCCGCTTACCTCCGCGGGTCAAGCACCCGGCCCGGCGGCGCACCCGACATTACCTATGAGAGCCCCGACAAGGGCGCTGTCGAGGTGGAAGCAGAGCGGGGCCGCAGAGTCCCGAGCCTGGCCGGCCGCAGCTCGGGGCTGCCGCGGCCGCGCCGCCCGCCTCGGGCCGCCGGAGCCTTCAGCGCCTCGCGGCGTCCACCCTTCCCCTCTGGGACTCCCCGTGTCCTTCCCCGGCCGCCCGCCGCCCTCCACGGAGCCGCGGTCCCACGAAGGGGTACTGGGCGACCAGTACAGCGATCCGGCAGCAGCAGCGGCCCGCGGCCAGGCAGACCNGCGGAGGGCGTTGGCGCCTCGCAAGCCCGGGGCGCTGATTGGTCGGGGCGGGCCGCTCTCCGAGCTGTGATTGGCTGGCTCCGCACGGGGGCGGGGCTCAATGGCGGCCCCTGCTGTCTTTCCACGGCGTCTCGGGATCGGTCCGGTTGTAAAGGGCCTCGCGGGGCTCGAACAGCGCCTTGTCATAGAGACCGTGGCACTGAGTGCCATGGCCAGTCTTTCCTTAATCACTTCGAGCACGGTGACTTCCTCACTCCCTGGGCAGCTTGTTCTAATGCCCAATGACTCTTCCTGCAAAGAACTTCTTCCTCATGCGCAACTCGAACCGGCCCTGGCACACTTTAGGACTGTGTCCTCTTGTGCTGTCACTGGTTGCCTGGGAGAAGAGATCGACCCCCACCCGGCTACACCCTCCTGTCAGGCAGTTGTAGAGAGCCATCAGGGCGTCCCTGGGCTTCCTTTGCTTCAGGATTAATTAACCCAGCTCCCTCAGCTGCTCCTCACAGGACTTCAGATGCTCCAGCCTTGTTGCCCTTCTCTGGACTGGCTCCAGCACCTCAATGTCTTTCCTGGTGCGAGGGACCCAGAACTGGAGAGAGGATCTGAGGTGTGGTCTCACCAGTGCTGAGTACTTGAGGGACCATCACCGCCCTGGTCCTGCTGGCCACACTATTGCTGATACTTTCTGATTTTCCTCTCTCCCTGCTCCCCTGCCGGCACAGGGTGGCCCTGGGTTGGGCTTAGCCGAGGACGAGGCAGCGGAGGCAAGAAGATAGTTGAGAACATGTGGTAGGCCCCCAAAGTCTGTAGGGTGGAGGGGAAGGCAGGCAGCCTCAGGGGAGGCAAGGGAGTGAGGGTAGCGCTGTGTAATTTTGCCAGGTGCCCAGGCTGGTGTCATGCTGATACATTGCAGTCTATTTTTTAAAGCAAAGTCATAATATTTAATCTCAAATGAAGTCTTAATGATGCCTTAATGAAGCTTTTATGCTCAGTATGACTCAATGTACTAAAGCTGATACAATACTGGAAACAGAATTATAGAATGGCTGAGCTTGAAGGCCTCTGGAGGCCATGTGCTCCAAACCCTCTGCTCAAGTAGGGACACCAAGAACCAGTTGCCAAGGTGGCTTGTGACTTTCTTCAAGGACAGAGATTCCACAATCTCCCTGGGTAAACTGTGCCAGTGCTTGGTTACCATCACTATGAAAAAAACAGAGAAAACCAGAACAAATAAAAAAAGGGCTAACATACCCCATGCCCCTTCAATTACACTAAAAAAATGCTAAATGTGTGTTTATATTTCCTTTTTAGGTAGGGTCCTGGATTCTTATTGTACAGAGCTGAGCAGGGAACATTTATGTATGTGTCTTTATGGATACACATCGCCATCTGTATCTGGTTGTGGCAATCTGCCCGGTAACCCAACAGGAAAAAACACTCTCTGCTGTCTTCTGACCCTTCCCTAATAGCTCTGTGCACGCAGAAGCACAGCCGTCTGCTAAACAGAAGAAGAGAATGTGTACATTTGCTTCTTTTCTTGTCCTGTGTTTATTCTTAGGCAGAGCTTCCTAGTGTTCACATTGGCTGACATGGAAAACCTCCCTTTCTGGCATCTGCAGCTTTAAATTTCAGTATCTTAAGATGATATTCATCAGAGAAGCTGGGGATCACCAGCACATGGAGATATCTGGGTCCACTCTTGAAGCCTCCACAGAGGCAGTGACTTCACCACAGGAACAGGCTCTCTATATTTAGTATTTTACACTCAAATAGCAAAGCTTGTCTTCAGCTGCAGGAAGAGCCCAGTGGAGAAAGTGGGAGTGTTGCAAATGAGTGATTCAGGTTTGGTGCAGTAATATTCTACGGCAACTTTCATGGTCAAATGCAGGAGAAACAGCTTTACCTAGGCCTCAAGTTAAACTGAGATGACAGATGTGCCTTCCATGAGAAATCCTGCTCCCCACACAGGCCCCCAGTTGCCAATCCTGAATCTATTGCCATTTATCAAACAGGGAAGGCAACAGTAACTTCCAAGCTCATTTTCATAGAGGAGCTGCAAGATCATTAAGTGAAAGTAAACTGCTGTGAACAGTTACCAGAAACTGAACATGTCAGACTGGTTTCTGCACATTTTATTCTAATAACCTTCCTTTGTGGTGTTTTGGTACACTTATTAGAAAATTACAAAATTTAAAAGCAAACAATGGGAAAGCTTAATTGTTTTTTCTTGCCTGATATGTGGTCACACCATACAATCTTTATATGTAAGGAAAAAACCCAGTAGTCACAGTACTTTTCAAGTCATTTTTATTAACAACAATATGGATTCAACTTTGTCAAGAATTTACAATTAACATTGTAATGTACTGGCTAATGTTGCAGTGTCAGTGGAAGCAGCCATCATGCTTTCTAAGCCCGCTATGAAACTTCCTTCTTGTCTTTCAAAGAAGTCAAAAATGCTTCCAGTAGCAGATGACATTGGATATGTCTGGAATTGTCCTATGTGTGGCCACAACTGAATGAATGGCCACATTTGCATCTAGATGAATGGACAGGAAAATATTACATGCTTCCACTGACATTGCAGGGGACAAGTCTTATTTCAAAACCAAATTAATCTTTTTAGACAGTGACAGCACTTTGTGTGATGTTGTAATCCATTTGAATAAAGTCAATTAACACACTTGGAAAAAAAATGTAAAGCAGAAATTCTTTTCCGTATTTCATTCAAACCTAGTGAATCCAAAAGGATTGCATGACATATAAGTCAGGATAAAAGTTGGCCCAGAGAGGCAAGTTCATTTCGGGTACAGGTGGTTCAGTTCCTGTAAGGTCAATGGAACTGAGTCTGATTATGACAATGGAGGCTGAGCTTCACCCAGTTGGGCAGTGAATTCATTGAAGTCAGTGAAGCCATCCAAGGATGAATTTAGCCTCGGGTGTTTAAACTCTTTTTTTCTCCATTCCTTTGTTGTTATATTTTCTTTTCCTGCTTATTCCCATTTTCTGAATATTCTGATTTTCTCTGTGCTTTTAAAAAAATGTCCCTTCTCTCCTTCCCTTTTTATATCAGTACTTTGTGCGTTATTTTTATATAGTCAATGTGACAAGGGTAAATTCAGCTAAGTATTAGTTTCCTCAGGAAATATCTGGAATATTACCATTTTCACTTCAAACAGATGCCCAACGAAATCAGGATTTGAATCTGAGTTCCTAATTCAAGAAAAAGTCTTGAATTTCATAGAACGAATGAATTCCATAGAATTTTTGCTTGAGTAAGGATTGCAGATCCCAATCCAGAAATACTACTGCACATCAGATGCTTTACTATACATCAGCAATTCAGCATGATTTGACTTATCACAGAAAAGCAGGTGAATTACTCATCACCATACTATAATGAGAGCAGTCACTCTGAGTATCTCAAAAACATATGGAACAACTGTGGGCACTGTAAATAAAAGTGTATGATCTTTGCAATCTTGAACCCTAGGCTAAAACATCATATTCATATTTAAATAAAAAGTATAGATCATATAAGCTAGGAGCAAATACAAATTTTTGAACAAATAATAGTCATTGAAACCATTCCTTTCAGCTCTCTCTTCATTCAGGTAGAAAAACATGCTGACCAGAAAACAGTTATCTAGATAAGGCTAAAGTCCTGAAGCTCTTACTTAATTTCAACTTCTCTCTTCAGACAATTCTCACGTGGATTGTAAATCAGAAAAAAAAAAATTCTTTGTCCTGACTCATGAACTTATTAGTTGTCACGAGCTGGACTTAATTAAGGAGCTCAGGACAAGACTTGAAAAGCCAGACAGGCCCTTCTTTTGTGAAACCAATGAATACAGTCATGACACTGTATTTTAAAGAGAGAAGATAGAAAATCCTTATGAGGAAATACAAGTAAAGCTTATAAAAATCCAAACAAACAATTCTTCCTCTTTAAAATTTCATATATTCAGAACTCTTTCTATTTTCTATCAATATTATGTTAAAAAACCCTATATGATTAAGACTTGCATCTACAAAAATAATATTAATAATGGTGAGCATAAAAGAAAAAAAATTAGAATTTTAAACCTTAATTTGAAAAGATACGGTCTTCTGGATTTATCAGTACTTTGTGAAGACATTAATATTTTCATACATAATTTATAGAGCTTATTCTTTTGTGCACAAAATCGTATTAAATAAATTAACTTAAAGTTAGAAGGACTCAAGCATCTCATTTAAGGCAAAAATACCAAGTTTCCATGAGATAAATTATCAGCAAACCCCAAGGCTCTGTTTCTGGGCAGAATCGGGACAGGCAGGGCCATTGCTCAGTTCTCCCACTGACGCCTTCTGGGTGCAATGGGGGTGCAACCATCTGCTCCTGCAGATGGAGGTGGAAGAGTGGTGTCCAATTCATGATGCCTTGGTTTTCTGTCTTGTCAAGGAGGGGAAGGGAGTTTCACTATGGGCACACAGTTGCCATGTGCCCAATCGCTCCTTAACTGAACCTAACTGCATATTTATGCTTAGGTCAGCAGGAAGCTTCACATCAAAGGCAAGAAAGGCACCATAAACAGGAAAAAGGAAAAAATAGCCTAAAAACCAAATTTAAATGTTTAAATTTTCAATACTTTAAACTTATATATCTGTCTGGATAAACTGCAGACATTCAAATAAGTTAAGTGAACTGAGATGTGGAAAAAAATGTATTTATCCTCACAAAATTGCTGTTGTAATCAGGCTTCTGTATGGTCAGATTGCACATACAAGAAAACAGAAAAGGCTGAATGTGGTGAATTATATGGCAAATCAGCAGTGAGGAAATTGTGCTTCAAGGTGTCTTTCAGGATTTAACAACTGAAATTTGCTCCGGCATAAGCCATGGAACACAGTGTACCATCCATGGACCCCGTATAATGACACAATATATACACTCTACAGTTTGCATGTACTTTCACATAATAAAGTTGTCGTGTAACATCCAGGAACACTTCTGTAAAGCAAATGGAAGCAGAAGTTACAATGGTTTCATAGTAAACAGATCAGCTCCTTCACAATACAGTCTACAGCATTTAGCCACGGTTAAGACTGGAGTGATGTTTTCGATGCACATAGTGAGTTCCCAGCGGGTCTGGGCCTTGAGAAAACACTGCCCTGAGTGAGCTGGCACTGGCACACCCATACATTCCTGCTGCTAGAGGGGAGCTGAGCCCAAGCTGGGTTGTCTACAAGCCCGTGGTGCAGGTGTGGTGTAAATCTGGCAGGAGGCAACACACAGAAACCTCATTCAGGTGGGAAGAGTGAAAGCCCGTTTAGGCTCTGCAAGGGTTCTCCCAGTGGCAAAGCTTGCTGGGGATGTGCAGGCAGGCACCAACACTGCTCCTGCACCTCAGCAGAAGTGAAGTGTAGGCTAGAGTAAGAAAAAGAAGAAGATGTATCGGGCAGGAATGCTCAATCTGATGTCAGCTTTCAATTTGAAAACTTGGGTTTTAGCAGGAAGGAGTCTGAGAGTCCTGTGTTGGAAAGTTCACAAGAAATGACTGTAGTTGGGACACAGTGTTGAGCTATCAGAGTGGGACCATTTTCCCTCTCTCCTCTTCCCCTTTTATTAAAAAGCAGTAATCCCTTGCCTTACTTGTTTTTTTTTTTAGTTAAGGTGGTTTTCTCTACTTCTATTTCTGTTTCTGATTGGCCGCATGGCTCTTTTTTTTTCTTTTTTTTTTTTTAATAACACCCAATATGTGTGAAAAAAAAAAAGTAACTTTTTCCTTTTTTACCTTTCTTGTTTTATTTTCTGGGATGGTTTCCCTTCCTGCCCATCTAAATCCATATTATTTATTTTCCCATTGATTGCGTTGCCTTTCTTCCTCCTGTTTTTTCCTCTTCAGTTTTACTCTGTATTTCAGTTCCTCCTTTTCCCTTCTTGCCCAGCCTCGTGAAAGTGCTGTCGTAGTATCAGGTTGGGACTACAAGGAAAATTGCCAAAATTTTCACAATAAGGAAATATTGCTTCTACAATAAAGGCAGCACCTGCTTCCTTCCCTCACCTACTGCTGCCAGAATGGTTCAGATTTACAAGTCAGCTTCTCAATGAGACTAGAAGGAGGAGAGATTCCCTTGAATTTTCAGTGCAGTCACCCACATTATCCACTTCTGAGGCCAGACCCAATCCTTCAAATACAAACTTCTGTAACAAAATAGTTCTTGTTATAAAGAACAATGTGACAGTGGTGTGTCAGGTACTTCTGCCACAGGACTAAATCACCAAAAATCAGATATTAACATACTAATCTTCAGAGCTAAAAAATAACAGATTACTGATGAGTTAATGTGTGTTATCTTGTGACTGACAGTCATTTCAAACCCCATGTTACTCATTTCCTTGGTACCTTGCTAGCAGCTGTAGATAATCTTTTTGTTGTAAACATAAACTATCATCTAAATCAGGACATTATATATATATATTTAATTAGTTCAGAAGCAAAGTGCTTTAAACTTTACAATTTTTACTTCTGCCCCATAGAAACAGCACAAGGTCTAAATGTTCAAATTTTTGATTTTTGATACATCCTGCAGCTTTAGCTTTGTAGGCAACTCATTATTTAAACCTACTGTACTACATGAAAGGCTGCTGTACTGTAGGTGTAAATTTGGATGTTAGCCATTGCTTAGACATGCATTTTCATGCAACTAGGAAATATGGGCTCATTCAACTGCTTTGTAGATTCATCCTGATTTTTGTGATTTTATCTTATTAAAAGGCTTTCAAAACAGTTCATGCTATGATATGTATGACTAGAGGAATGACCCAGCCAATGAAGAAAGCCAGAAGTTATTTAAGTTTGACATGGAGCAGATTGAGTGCTTCTGTACCATCCCCTGGCTTGCAGATGTTTTGAGATGATCTTGATATTCCAGTCCTTAGAGAGTCAGCAGAGAGAGTTGTTTCCATTAACGGGTGCGAGATGGTTTCAGTAGTCTCTGTCCCTGCCTCTGTCTCCAACTCTTCATCCGTTATAAATAATTTTGACTCCCTCCATTTGGAGTATACATCTTGGCTACCTCTGGAACCACTAGAGTCACTGCCAGCAATCTGTATATTTAGTTCTTCTGTTGACTGTATAAGGTTTTGTACAGATAAAGATTTTCCTAAATCCATTTGCACCACAGGTTTAACTGAGAGCAAAGGTTCCCCTTCTGTATCCAGACTTTTCCTCCATGTGAGATCCTTTGTTGCACTGGGCTGTGCAACTTGTCCATTATCCTTTGAGGCAACAAGGCAAGCGGTGACATTTGAAATATTTTCCTGTGTAGTTACAGGAATAATATGAATGGGCTCAGGCCTATTGATATGCTTCATCGATGAGAAAGGTGGTATTTGTAATGTTGTCGGAGTTGCTGGCTTAGTTGTCTGGTTTATTTGGTTTGTTGCAGGTCCATCATTTGGCACTTGTGTTGCTTGACTATGCATAGCTGGACTAAAAGCATAGTAAGCCTGAGTGCTAAATTCATTTGGTGTCAGTATAAGCTGTAGGCCACGAGGCAGATTGGCACTAGCTGATCTGGATACACATCCACTAAGTTGTGCAGAATTAGACAAATCTTTGCTGTCTGATGGACTCTGATAATCAGAAGTTTGCTCACACTCAAAAGCTGGCATTTGAAATGAAGCCAAAGTGAGCGCAGATGCAGATCCTTTTCGCAAAACTTGTTGATAAATATCTAATAGACAGTCCAGTTTTGACTCAATGGATTGTACCTGTACAAGAAAAAAAGGTCAACATTAGTGCCAAATACTAATTTAAAATATCTGGAACCTAAGCAAAAGGAAGATGGAACTGCTGAAGAGAAAAATGGAAGTAGTTTGATGTATGCTATTGACCCTTGAAAAAGAATATCAGAAACCATGTACATTTTTCATAAGCAAGCTGAGAAAAGGGGAGAAAAGGTTAAGGTAATACAATTCATATAATTTTTTATTTCAATGTATAAACAAAGCAGATATTAGAAAAAAAATGTACCTGTTCAGATTTTGAAACTGGCAATAAAACACAGAAAAGTCGTGAGCAATAAAGCAAGACAAAGTAACACAGATAATCACTCTACCTGTTTCTCCACTTTGACTACCCGCCCTAACATACTGACGTCATCCGTTGTCTCATGCTCTGCAGGATTCTTTTCTCTGCTTCTTTTATCTGCTGTGATTTGTCCTTTCCCAAGAATTTGGTCAACACTGTAAGAGAAACCAAAAGCTGTTGCCATTTCTGGAACTGGCATAGATAGGGAAGTGTTTGCTATATTTATATGTTAAAAATAAAAATCACAGTACTTCAGGAAAGCACTCGAGGAAGTGAACAAACATAATTTTATTTATTAAGGGGAAAAAAAAAAAGTGATTTTTGATCATATTAGACTGGCTTTTTTTTTTTTTTTTTTTGGTGTCACTAACCAGGAGCCAGAACTTAGCCATCATTTGGGAAAGCCAGGGCTAGATTTGCTGAAAGGGGGAAAGAGGAGATGGCCTCTCCAGTGGCTTGATGTTATGGAGAAACAGACTTACCAGTGCCACTCCCCGCTCCCCCATCCTTACCACAACATCCACTCCTGGGAGAAGCAGGAATCCCTAACCTTCTCTGATAATGACAGATATGATGCAATGTTGTTTGGTTTATTTCTTTTAATTAACTATTGCTGGGAATCTCTAGCATAAAACCTACATAAATACTACATTACCAGTAGTTCTCAATTTATTTTATGTGAAAAGAGGAAGTATGGGATGGGAAAGAGGCAGTCCTCAATGTCTTCCTCACCCTTTTGACTAAAGTCCTTGTTTACAAATGGACTTTACAGATAAAGGATTACCTTTTATATTGTTCAGACTTCCATTTCCTGAGAAAAATTTGGAGGCATGTTTTTTTGTTTGGTTTTGCCCACAATTCAATTTCTGGCTCAGCTGTGTTCACAGAAAGAGAGGCTGTGTGACACAGGAATGTTAAACTTTGCCAATACACTTTATGCAGTGAATGACATTAGATGCTTATGCGGAGTGTAACTAATTCTTTCCTTACCGTGACTGAAGACTCTTAATCCTGCATAACATGTCTAGATGACCTGCTGAATACTGTTCAATGACATCTTTGACATCATATGGGCGAAGTGTCTCCTTAAACTTTCTCTTCGCAACATGAAACTTCATAATTCTGTGGGGGAAAAGCATTTTATAGGTTAATTTTCAACAGCTGTGGAACCATAGGACAAAATTTGACAGCTCGTTTTTAAATGGAAGGTATTTTCGATACAGTTTGTGCAAGTGAACTTTCACCTGGTTGTTTTTTTAAGTACAATGCACTGTAGCTATGTCTTTGAATTGTTTGAGAGATCAGGTAACACTGTTTTAAAGACTGCAGAGCATGTTTCGTATATCAGTATATACCTGTTTGACTTTTTTATGCTAAGTGCTTGATATGAATGGTACCGAAGTACATGCTTGACTTAAACCTGGGATCAGTCTCACTCATTGACTTGAGTGAGATATGACGTCAGCTACATTTGTGCATAAGATACTTCTGTTCTTGTTACAGGAAATGTTTATTTAATGAAGTGATTACACAAACTTAAATAATAGCATTCTTGTTCTGGTGGTTATTTTAAGTTCCTTGCTCTCCTCTTTGTGGGGAAAAAAAGAAAAGCACTCAATTAATTTTTCATCAGTTTTTATTTTTTAACTAACATTTAGGCCTAAATATTTGTTTTCAACTTATGTGGCTGACATATGATCAAATTTGGCAGGTTGAAGTTTTCATGTTTGTTCCATACTGGAATATATAGGAATTACTGCTTAATTAGCATTCACAAGTTTTTCCTTGAACTTTACTGCAGAATAGTAAGGTTTCAGATAACAGAAAAAATATACAAAACTGATGAATGTCATACATGTTTTTATGTGAGTCTTGCACAAATTTCTGTGACATGTGACATGAACATGTGACGTCCCCTGAGTAACTCTTCTTAGAATGGAAAACTTGATATTAAATCACAAATTTTAAACAATGAAAATGACAGATTTGGAAAGTAAATGACAGTGAGATGATTTCCCTGGTCAGCTGGTAGAATCTGAAGTTTTCCTTGGTTCATGTAAGAATTGGGAGAGAAGACAAGGGATCAGGTGTATTAGCCATTCTGGCATGTGCTGCAGAGCTTAGGAGTTCCCATGAGGGCCAAACTGCTGATACTTGCTATCTATTGCAATTGAAAAAGAAGAGGCTGCAAATTGGTATCCTATCCAAAATGCCAATATTCATGATCATATAGTCCCTCTATGTTTATTATGATACGTATTTAGCAGCTGTAAGACAACAAGTTATAATAAAACCCAAAACATGACTCTCACTCTCTGATAAAAATAGATTAGTAATGTTTTAGCGGAATTTAGAAAAGCTATACTTCATATAGTTAAGACAGACATTATGATAATAGGTATGTAGAATTGCATTGATAGTATATAGTAATTCTCTACTGATTTTTGTATCATACATAAATATTCTTACAGATAATGTCAGCCTTTTCTCAGAGTACTTAGCTTGTTGATATTTCCTGTTCTGGCAACTTTCAGTTCAAAATGAGATTGTCACTGGTATAGAGCTTGAACTATGATTCTGATTATAGAAATTAAAAATGGAAAAGGCCTGTTAGGAGCAGTCCATCAACTTGACACTTCAGGACTGATCTCCATGCACTTTCAAATATATTGGATCATGGGCTTTCCTCTTTTGCATTACCAGCTAGTTCTACAGACCAAAGGCTTTTGGTATCTTTTGTAATCTGGAAGCTTGTTAAACTGTGATGAATCTGGGATGCAGATTTTTCTTTTTTTTCTTTTTTCTTTTTTTTTTTTCTGTCAAATTATGCCAAGATGTTGGTTTATAAGACTCTGACAACCTAATCTTCTGAATCTAGTTCTTTATTGAGGTTACTAAGAATGAATAATGCAGCTGGCATATAAGACAGTATAATAGTTTTGCTCTTATTATATTGCAGTGGTCACAATATTTTACTTCATGAATTTAATAAAGTAAAAATATGAAATTCTATTAGAAAAGAAGAGCCAGATGATTATTGAAATAATTGAAGACAACTGAATTTTCCACAACTGGGTGATTTTACAAGGGAAGAGGCAGAAGACTAATTTATATTAACAACCATGGAAGCTTCTTCATCAGTTAGCACAAAAGTCTTCATTACTACTTTGCAGCTTTAGAACACTTCTTTTGCTTATCAAAGCAGTTTGTTTATAATGTTCAGAAGTCAAACAGAATTGAAAGCATCACCCTGTATCAGTGAGCTGCAACTGTACTATTTCTGGTTTAGGTATTAGCTCATGTGATTCCATCTTAATTAACTTCAGCAGGGTTTGGAACAGACCCATATTGCTTACTTATTTTTCTTCAAGTACACACAATTTTACATAAACTGTGCAAAAAAATTTGAACTGTTAAAAAACTGTAATTTTAAAAGCCTGCAATTTAATTAAAAAATAGAAAAATGATTCTTTCAGTGACGGAGCCTTGCAACTGCTTTGCAATTATTTGGTTGAATCTCCATAGTTATTTAGCGTCAGTTTTAAAAACTCAGTTGGCTTCCTATACCTTGAAATCACTACGTAATTGACTTTCTTTACTGGAAGGGTGGTAAGGCTCTGGAACAGCTCACCCAGGAAAGTTGCGGATGCCCCGTCCCTGGCAGTGTTCAAGGCCAGGTTGGAGGGGCTCGGAGTAAGCTGCTCTCAAGGCCCAAGCAACCTTGGAGCGACCAGGCGGGAGGCGCCCCTGCCCATAGCGGCCGGGTCGGAACTAGATGGTTGTTGCGGTCACATTTACCCGAAGCATTGTATGATTCCGCATGTTCGGGCACCCATCCCGATAGATTATGTACAGCTACGTAGACTGTGAGTTCCTGTGGGACAAACCCGAGGGTAGCTGCAGGTAACCTGTCCGTAGGAGAAGCGGAAAGGAGCAGCGAGTGCCGCCCCCTCAGGCGCGGGGC
The DNA here is from genome assembly GCA_013397315.1 of Donacobius atricapilla. NCBI lineage: Eukaryota > Metazoa > Chordata > Aves > Passeriformes > Mimidae > Donacobius > Donacobius atricapilla. The sequence continues at coordinate 541,711 of WBMY01007763.1, forward strand.
GCGCTGCCCTTCCCGGCGGCGCCGGCAGGGGGCGGGCGAGGCCCGTCACAGCCGCCGCGGCGAGGCCCCGCGGGCCGCGGCTCCTTAAAGCTCCGCCGGCCTGTCTAAATCGCTCCCTGCCGAGCAGGAAGGGCATCTGTCATCACTCAGATCCGCCGTGACAGACGGTACGCCGCCGTAAACCCACCCAAGCCACATGCATGACAGTGTTCTGGTGAGAATTAGTCATAAAAAGTAGCTCATTTCAGTGACACAAACAGAGAAGAGCAGGGAAAAAAAAAATCATCTGTTGAAGCAGACCAGTATATAAAAGTGTTCTGTCTAGAATTAATATCTAAACCACAGGTCTCACCAATCTTTACATACCCTGATAATTTGTGGAAAGCTACAGGTCCAATACCGCTTTTGTCTTATTGACCCATAGCAGCCAAAAGCAGCACTCATTTCATTTATCTGTTCTCGAGTGCAGGATCAACATTGCGCTAAAATTTCAGTGTTTTCTGCACGTGCATGTTGCATACCTTCCCTGGCTTTCACTGCATTTTAATTTGAATTCATGTTGCCCCTTCCAGTATTAAAAGCTGTTTTGCTTATCATTTAGTGCACTTTCCTTGAGACTGGCACCAAGTTAGAATGTCTCTAATCCTTTGTGCAGCCCTGTCATACTCATGCCATTATTTTCAAAGCTGTGTCTTGTCAGTCTTGTCATTATTTCAGGAAGAAGCAGAGTTTCATTCTACTGGGATTCAGGTAGAATCACACATGGTTACTGCCTTTAATATTAAAAGACAGGTAGGTTGTTTTATCCATAGCCAGATGAGGTGACCACAGGTTGTTTGCTCGCCTACTACGTCAGGAAGGCAAGTGCATAGGGATCTAGCTGTGTTGGTTCCTCTGTCTCTCTACCCTTACCTTGCCAAATATCCCTTCTTCCTGGTAAAACTGTAATGTGCAGAAGAGATCAGGATCCAACACAGCCAGCAGGCAAAGGTGCTTGAGAGACAGTTCTACTACATGTGAGGCAAGTGAGTCAAAATTGTCTTCTCTCTCATGTCTCGACCTGACTCATCCCCTAGCAGCCAGAAGCATGATTTTTCCCTAAGCACAGTGCTGTCCTAGCCAAACATGTATAAGAGCCTTGCCTAGTCTCTGAAGACCATCTGGCAGAAAAGAATGTGTTTGGATTTAAAAGAAAGAGGTAGTTCTGAAACACTACATTGAACAAATTCAAAATGGCTACTAAAAATACATTTTATAGGTGTTGGAGAAACATTGTAAAGGCTGAACATAAATGGTAAATTATATTTTCCATCTTTGTCTGTTAAATATGTATGACTGTTCAACTATACAGCTTATCAGGTCTAGAATTCTCAAGTTTCATTACATTTAGCTACAGTTTTTGGTTTTGTTGTTTTGTTTTTTGGGTTTTTTTTATTATCAACAAATGAAATCATATCTTTGCAATCACTATAGTTTAAGAGAGAAAAGACCTATTAGGTCAGTATGTCCATCTTCCTGCTATTGCAGTTATTTTCTATTGCATATTTATTCCTGCTTCTCAAATCTCATTTTATATTCCAGAAATAGTACAGTAATTCCGTCATTTCCCTGTGGAAACTATTATTGGAATGAGTGCTTCTTGCTATGGAAAATGATAGGAGATATCACAATATAGGGAAACAAGGTATCCTCATCTTCCTTTTAGTCTCTTTTGTTCACATTCATCATTGTGAACTAACAGAGCTGGAAAATGCAATGTTTTTTGTTAGTCTCCAGGAACCCTGCAGGATATTAATGGCTTTTTGTTCACAACAAGACTGGGGATGGTTGAGTAGTGCTGAAGAACCTGCTGGCACAGAGACTCAGTGCACTGCTAGCAAGGACTGCTTTGTGCACTGCTCTGATCCTAGCCAGAGGCTGTGGATGAGGATGATCCTGACTGGGCCCAAGGCATGCTGTGGTGCACACCATGTTTCACCACACTACCCATCTGTTACCTACTCACCCAACATTGTGCAAAAACATCGAGCAGCTTTTCTGTACTTTCCCTACTCCCTCAGTTGATCTTTCCTGACAGAGAGCTTATGGAATAAGAGGGCATGGAGTGGGCAGCACATGAGATAAATGACTCAATTTAGGAGGCTTTGAGAACAGATTGAGAGCTGGACATGTTACCAGACACATTTGCCTGGTGGGTCTTCAGTAGGACTAGTTGAGAGTCCTGTCTTTCTTGGAAAGAACCAAAGTGTTGAGAACTTTTTCAGGAAAGGACTGTTTTCTCCATCCTCTATTTGACTATAATAAAATGAAAGTTTGGGGGTTTGTTTACTTCAAAATCTGTTTAGAAGAATAAAATAGTCCTGGAAAAAATATAAATCAGCAAAGTCAAAACTGACACAGTAGACTTTGAAATTACCAAGATGAAAAATTATAAATAAACCAGGTTTTCTCTTTTGCTATTACAAGGCTGTCCAATCTGAGACTAAGTAGCATATTTTTGGCTCCTTGCACAGAAGAAAAGAAAACCCACCCCAAATGTTTTGATTCCAAAACTGAGAGAGGACCTACCTCTGTAAACCCAGAGGCATGAATTAATTTTGTTAATTTCATTTCCCCCTAAAACAAAAGGGCCATTTGTGTCTTTGTGAAACAATTTGTACTCAGGTCTAAGCAGGAAAAAATAATTAGTCTCCCTTATAGCAATTTTTCAAGTTCATGTATCAAGAATGGATTCAACTGTCTCTGTTTATATTTGGGGTCTTTTCATAGTGCATCATAAAACCATGCAAGTGCCTTCTGTTTTCACCTGCTTCTGTATACCAGATGCATGAAAGGAAAACCAGCCTTCACCCTCCCCCACTGCCTTTGCAATTCAAAGCTGTTTCTAAAAGCAAACTTCAAAATGAGGCACAGAGTTTCCATATAGGCAGATGTTATCATCTTGAAATTCTACAGTTACTATATAGAGTCTCAGATCCTTCTTCAGATGTTTGCATAGATCCCAGCGTAGTCTGGTAACAGATACTCTGAATAATCAGAAAGAGGTGTATCGGCTACCTGATGAACTGAATTATCAGTCTCTTGATTTTGAGAGATTAAAGTATAGCATATACACAAGTCTCAAGATCATGGCATATTCCTGCTTTACAGATGTCAAACAAAGGTAAGTTTCTGAAGAAAGATGTACATGTCGCTTGTAATCTTAAAAAACACTAAAATTTGCAGGGAGATGAGAGAGATTCATGGCTAATTGATAGCAAGTGGAGATTGTTACTCTCAGCCTCAGTGGTGACATGAGCTGTTTTTCTAGTAGGCCAGACATGCAGAATAAAAGTTGGAGATAATATAAAAATTTGATTCTCATCAGTAAAATAATACATGTCTGAAACGATCAAATCTTGCACCTTTACTCTTCTTATTAGAACATTTCTGTGGTGGTAATGTAAAGAAAGTTTCCCATCTATATCCTTCACATTTGGTTACTTTCTATTTGAGCTGATAATGACCAAGAGCGTCAAGCAAAAATGCGGATGATGCAATGAACAATCCAGTGACCCCTTAGAAAATGAGCTCCATGAATTAAGTATTAAAATGTGAAGTCAATCTTAAGGAATTTGGGTAGTATGAAGAATGATTATCCCTTGCCAGGACAAGTGACAACTCACACCTGGAGCCAAGAGTTATCCAGTCTGCTTAAAATGCAGCATCACAGAGAGGCATCTTTGACACCAAAGTCAATAGATTACGCTGACTGTTCCTAATGTGAGCATTTTCCATTTGAGGGAATAGGCTTGCCATGTGCATGGGTGTCCACTGTGAAAAAGGGATTTCTGTCACCTGTTGAAACATTGTTAGCAAGAGATAGTTTTCAGCAGTGACATTTGAGTTGCCAGTTGCAGTGGCTGTGGACACAGGCCTGGTATCTGAATCATCCTGTGAGGTCATTTCCAGGCAGGTTGGAAAAATTGCAGGAAAAGATGTCTGCAAATGATCTATCAAGCTGTCTGTGCTAGTAAAAAAGTTTTAGAAGCAGCCTTATTCACTGTCTGTCTTCATTTTACTCAATGGAAAAGGGAAGGAAATACAAGTAGCCCATAGGTTATCACTGCATGAAATTATGTGATAAAAACTTTGAGTTTTTTCTTCCTATAGTGCTGAGAAAAACTCAGGCAAGGGTTTCTGTACAGAAAAACATTGTCCTTCCATAGGATTTTGCAGAAATTCCTTTTGGGTGCTGCCTGTCTGTCTACCTACCTTCCTGCACTCAAGAGGGGTGCTGGACACTGACCTGACTGTGATGCAGAGCCAGTAGGGTGACCCTCAGAGATAACCTGAGGTTTGCTGCCAGCAGACAGGGATGCTTAAGCTCTCCTTGCTTGTTGCTGTACACTTTGTGGTGGGGATTTTGACTGTCAGGATTTATACTTCAAAATATTCTGAAAGATAAATAGCCTTGGCAATCTCAAGAGGGTGAATGACATGTTTAAACTTTCAATGCAGGTAACTTTATAAGTTTCAATGCAGTGTGATACTTTCTTGGAGAAGGAGACTGTTTTAAATTATTTGGGTTATATTTAGTTTAGTGGATAGTGGTAGGCAAGGCTTTGCAATATTGAATGAATGTAATTATTCTGTTCTTACCAGAAGAAATTTCCAATAAAAGTCATATGACAGTCTCAGGAATATGGAAATGCAATAAAACCCTACACTTTTAAAGGAAATAATTCTTCCAGGCAAGGTGATACATATTCAATAAAATTACATTGAATTGTAGTTTGGATAATATAAAATATAATGGAAAATAGCATCTATTACTCTCTTTTGTGTGTCAAATCACGTAACATTTTCAGATATTGAAAAGCTGATAACAGAGCTGATATGTTTAACTAAAATAGAAAGGAAGCATAACATATTAGCATTAGCTATGTAACAAATATAGCCATGTAATAAGTTCAACTAACTATCATTTTATGAATTGACATTCAGTTTATCCTGGCTAAAGAAAACTCAACTGTTTATTCGTCCAGTATCTTCTACTCACCTGATAGCTCTAATGACAGTTTTAAGAGCAGGGGTTAGATCTTCTACAGACACATCACACTGGCATCCTTTGTCATCATAAACATCATCTGTTCCAAGACTGGTGTCAGCTGCAAAAGACAAGAGCAGACTAAATAAGAGAGATTTAAAAATTTCTTTCTTAGTGTTTTCAAACAGCCTGCACAGTGGTTCTGGAAAAAGAAGGACTATGTATCAAGCATGGCAGACCTCCATCAGTTTATGAACTATATGATGCACTGTATGTGTGTGGCTATGCTTGTGTGGACACAGGCTATGCTTGTGTCATAAAATGCCTTGGTAGTCCCAGAGCAAATAGTAAAAATTAGAAAGGAAGAATGCCCTATTATTTTTCAAACTAATTAATAGCTGAGTACCAGCATATTTATTCCTGATGTCCCATGGTTTTTCATCACATTCTCTGTTTTACAGGAAAGCAGTGAACTAACAGATGTAATGGCAGAATCTAAAGATGCTAAAGTTATATTATTACTGTTTTACCACTATGGATCAACCTGAAACTGAAGACAAAGGAGAAGGTCTATTTCATTTAATAAGATGGCTGTGGAATGACCCAACACTTTATTACAGATGAAAATGAACAAAGTACCTTTTTTTTAACCAAGAATGAATAATCGCCACCTTAAACCTCAGAGCCATGCAGGTATTTCAGGTTTCCTTTGCCATAAGAGCTTAAGCCAAATTACTGTATCTATTTACCTGAAAAAAAGTGAATCCTTTATCATTTCATAAACACCACCTCTGCAGAGTTGTCCTCTGGGAATTAGCTAGAAGTCTCAGAAGTGTCCATTGTACCTCAACACATAAACAAAACAGGCACTGATGCACAACTGAGAGGTTTAAAAGCTTAGAATATGCTGGAATGCAAATGAAGCCAGAAGGGCAGGGTCATGGATGCCCGTACATCATCTGTGTTTCAAAGGCACGTGAACTACAGTCAAATTCTTTGGGGTAGGTGCTTTTCCTCCCAAATCATCTTTCTTCAACTGCATAAAGTCCAAGTGCCCAGAAGAATTTCAGAGTCAGTGTATTTCATCACGTGTCTCTGCTTCATAAGGAAGAGAGTGTAAAATGAGGGACATCAAACAGAGAAAAAAGATGGGATTCAGTAACCCTCAGTAAGAGGAGATTTTTCCCAGTCCTAGGTTGCTGCGTACATTTATGCTGTTATTTAAAACAACAGGTTTAGTCATTCAGAAACACTTCAAGTAAATAATTTCAGGGGTCTAAATTATAAGCAGATTTGAAGCACAGTCAGACACAAATGATTACAGGACATTCTTTCAAATTCCTTTTTTCAGGAAGACTGCAAATGAAAGATGAAAAATATTTTTTTGTCAGTCAGAAATGCCTGAAAATTTCATGGTATCTTATAAATCTAAAAAGGATGCCATCTTGGCAAAAACAGTTTTGTACAGCATCTTCAGGAACTGGTACTGCTGCATTGTTTTCTTCACAGATTTAATGTTCAGCCATACACAGGGTTTTTTGGGTGTTTTGTTTTGTTTTTAATGAATCTGGCTAGTTCATTACTCTTGGGAACATTTTGTTGTTGTTGTTGTTACTGTTGCTGAACCGGTACATTTATGAGAAACATCTGTAGCTTTTAATAACAGGTGATTTTTTCTTTGACAGATCAACTTAATAAAGAAAGATGACTTATAGCCAATGTTTAAGTCTACATGAAACAATCAAATGCAACCATTAAGAAATAAGTTTTAAATTGTAAAAGTGAAATTTTCATACAAACTTTGAAATCGATGCTATTTCTATGCTATTGCTGTAAGTCATGACTACAATGATGCCAGGACTGTTTTTTTCTTGCACTCTTCCGTGAGCTTTGCTCCTGACTCAGCCAATCTTACTGATAAAATATACATCTCTCCACCCATCCTGCCTCAGTAACATTTGGATCCTTGCCCAGAAATGTGACTAGGTAAAATAAACTTTATAATTAGTTTGATGGGTATACACACTACCTAAACCACCATCTCAGGACATGCTAAGTATTCCACAACACTAACTTTCCAGGCGTCACATCTGATCAGCCTCTCCAGTTACCTGTCCCAGTGTGGAAATCGCCCAAGTCATTTATAAGTGCCATATTAAAACCAGAGCTTTTTATGCTATTGGTATTTCCAGTGACTCTCCAAGATTTGAATCTATTTAGTTATGCCAGTATAAATTAGGAAAAATACTGCTCAGATCACAAGAGCTATAGCCATCTAAACGCAGTGAAACAGAAGACTCCAACCTGAAAGTTTAAAATAAACGTTTCTCTATGGTTGTCTCACGGTTATGGTTCCCGGGTCCTTTGCCAAGTACAGTGTCATTAATACAAGGGCTTCTTCACCATGGTATATCTTTGCAGAACTGTTTTGAGAACTCTGTGGTGCAATTATAGAGTTCCATGTTGCTCCCTCATGGATAAAATCTGCAAAATTTTTAGACAGATGCTGGAAAATTCTTACAAATTTAAGCCAGCTTTAATAAGAGATGCTGCTCCTAATAAATCACCTTTTTTCTTCCTAATATTCCACGGATATGAAATTTCCTTCATTATAGCAGACACTCAATGCCACAGGTCAATAAAGCTTGTGAAAAGCTATAGCCTTATTTGATTCCTATGGGAAACATAAATGTTTCTTTAGGATACTGAGCAGACTTGGGAAAGTTTGGGAACTGCATAGTAGCAATTTGGAGAAAAAAAAATTCAGCTTAAAACACCACTGAAATCAAAGTTCACATTCTTATAAATTTTTCCAGTGGAAACTCATGTTGTGTACCACATAGTTACGAGGTGAGATGTACTTGTATCCTTTCTGTTCCTCTCGAGTTCATCATTGAGGTCAGGGCTGAGTTGGGATCAGTTTGGCTGCTTTAGCAGCTCCAGCTGTTCAAACCTCTGCCAGCTCTCAGATGGGGCTAAGCTTAGTTCTCCAAGCTGCTGTCTGTTCCCAGAGAGAGCCCTTCCTAGGCATTAATGGGGCAGCTAGACCTCGCAGTGCCAGCTCATGCCTAGCCCTGCTCATATCTACATCTTCATCCTTCCCCATACTCTTTGTCTGTATCTTCTGCTCTCCATTGGGGTGGCTGTGCATGGTCCAAGTGGGTTCCACAAGGAACCGTGGGCAGCAGCTGCTCTGCATGAACCTGGCTTTGCTGCCCGTCTTTCCTAGGGTTAGACCTGGTCTCTCTTTCTCTCCAGGAACCTCTACCACAAGCTAACCAGGGCTTTCAAGTCTGTTCCTTGGGCAGCTCAGGAATATGGCCTCAACGATGCCCAAAATTTATACTAATACACATTTAGACAAACCTCTGCAGGTCTCTTTAAGAAGAGACTGTCAGTACACTTGACAATCCAGACCTTTTTTTAATACCAGCATGTTTAGAATTCAGTATGTGTTTTGATCTTAAATGAAGAGTGTGTTTATTTCACAACTGATGAGGCATCTGCCATTGTCTTATAATCTTTGACATTATTTGCTTTGGGCTACTTGTCTGGTCCTTGCCGCTTTTTAATTTCTTCCTCTTTCTTCCCAGTCTTTGATTTAATCACGCAGCAAAGCAGCAATTACCAAGAAATAGAAGAGGCGTGCACAAGTCATTAAAATTGTCTTGCTATTTCCCTGTTTTTCACAGTATTTAGGCGTTTTTCACGGTATTTAGGCATTTTTCATGCAAACTCTAGTCATTTATGATCACCACAAATGAATGGGCAAAAAAGTAGGCTGTTCTAAAACATTATATGTCACCAACAAAAAAATTTACAAGTTTATAGCTGCATTTCATATGGCACTGTGCGAAAGTTATTCACAAGGCTTGATTTATTATTTCTGTAAATAGTATTTGTTCTTTCTTAGAAGTGTTTTCTGTTGTTTAATAACATGCTTTGGCATTGGGAAACTGACTCTGCTCTGATCACTCTCACAGCTCTTTGCTTTCAGTGTCAGTAACATTCAAGTAATTATCTGCCTGCTAAACAGAATCAAAACTGTTTTACATTTTGTTTTCAGGGAACAGTAATATGCTAGCAATAACAATCCAGCATTAATAAGTGTGTGTGCCAACACAAGGAATAATCCTATGGAAGTGCTTCTGACATAGTGACCGATATGGTGATCCCAACACAGACCTTGTGATTCATTTTTTGGAAGCCTTCAGAAGCAGTTAGATCTTACTCTGACTGTGCGAGAGGTAGTTGGGGTTCTTCATGTGGGTGATATAAATAATTTTGCTGAGGCCGACAACCCACCTTCTCACAGAAACTACCTCTGTGGCTCCCCACTACCAAGAACCAGGCCATGCTAAACCGATACAACATAGAAAAACCTCAATAGGTGCCTGAAGTTGATAGCCTGCATATGACTTGCACTTATTCATGTTACAGCACAGCATTGTGTTGACTTGGTTAAAAACACACTGGTTTGGAAAAAATGTCTGATTGATTTTCATTGAAATATATGCCTTGAGGTGAAAAATGGATAGTGGCCTAATTTTCACTTGTGCTGAGTTACTTTGAGCCATAGTTCTTGCCTATCATTATCAGAACTGAGAGTTTGAGTTGGGATTTGAAGTCCAAGCAATTCATAATGCAGATACACAGCCTGTTCTCCACCCTCTTCAGCAGCCTCATGTGAGTGTAGAGCTGCTCTGGCTGCCCAGGGCAGCAGTGCAGGGCACCCCAATGTGACACACTCATCTATCTCTACATTCATATTCAGTGTGAGTGGTCAGAAAGAAAATGAGTGGGAAATCCAGTGCATCTAACTTCTGGGCAAGTAAAATTGGACACAAGTTCAAAGCTTATAGGGGATAGATTGTCCCTGTGGGAGGTGCCAATGCATAGGTCTGCTGCAGTACAGGTGTCCAGGCAGCTGCTGTATTATGGACTCAGAACTGCCTTTGTCTTATATGGCTGCTGAGTTCAGATGAACCCCCTTGCTCAAGAAGCAAGGCCAGCAGCCCAATACTCTCATTATTCATTTTTTCAGCCTCCTTTGTGAGCAAATAGAGCCTCTGCTGTGCTGCTGAATGTAATGCCTAGGGTGTCTGCAAGGTAGGTGCATTTCACTCAACTTTACCCTGCCTTTGAAATACCTTTCTTCACTGTGAGCATTTACTGTGGTGAGTTAGAGAAAAAAAAAGATATCCTGTACATATTTCGTAGTATTTCTGCAGATATTATAACGCATAGAATGTTTCACAAGATCTCAGTTACTTTTTTCCCCTCAAATATTATTCTATGTACAAACACCTTGATGTTTTATGTTCATGTGGTTCATGCAATTTTCCTTCATATAAATGAAACATCTTTGCCTAGTGCCTTTGTTTAAATGTTTCATGAAAATTCTCACCTCTTCACAAGCTCTCATTATTTTCCTGTTTGTTGAACCCTTCAAAATACAAAATCCCTTCACTATCCCTATAACTGATTTTCTTTCCAATTTGCCTTTGCTTTAAAACATCAACAAGCTGACTCTCAATACATAGTTCGCTTACTTTGTTTTACTTTGATTGTTCACTGAGTTCCATAGGAAAAATCAACTGAAGAAAGCAACACTAATTGTGATGGAACTTAATCGCATACTTAATAAGAATGCCCAAAACTCCCCCAGAGCAGGAAAGGCAGCAGCCCATGTTTACATGCTTTCCAGAGCAGAGGCCAGAAAAAGGTGGCCCAAGGGAGTGTATTTATGCATTTATTTCCTTGATCTCTGGAAAAAGAAACCAACAAAAGAAAAGACTTTCTTCTAATCAAGAAAGAAGGAAGAAGGTGGAACAAGTACATCCGTGATGTGCTCTTCACATTAGATACTTAATATTTATCTAAAAAAATGACACCAAAATCCCTGGTAGTGGACAACAGTATTCAAGTGGAAAAATTAAGAAAGAGGAAGTAAGACTGACAACATTTAAAAATATTGTTTACAGGGAGCTTTTATAAAATAGTTGCCATTTCCATGCTAGTAAGAAATTTCTCAGTAAAGGAAGGAAACTGGTGCCTCCTGTAAGGAGGAGCATTTTTGTGTAAGCTTGTAAACTCTGCCCTCTGCCCAACCTGAGCATCTACTCTGCTGGCAGTACTGATGGGGAGTTTTGTGGTGCTATATCAATAGCCCATTCCTTGTCTTTCTTCTGAAATAGACAAAGCATTTCAGATGGGGAGGAGAAGAGGACATCATTGGGAACTGCAGTGCAACATGACACAGACTATCTTAAAGAATACTCCTAACAACATCTTATATGTCAAAGCATTTTTGAAAATCCTCTAATTTGGCTAAAATGGAAGATAGAATTGGTGGGAAGTTTTTTACATATTCTGGATATAATGATATAGTTTTCTTTCTCTGTAAATGTAATTTTTTCAGGTCAGAAACCTAATTTATATCAGTTATCATATAATGCAAGCAAGTTCCAAATACCTAAAATTCTAGCATTCCCTTCTAACAGCCCCCAGTTATCTTTAGTTATTATTTGACTTCTCAGAAATTTCTGCTCTGGCAATATTTCATGGAACAGCTCCCACTACTCAATTAAAAAGGAATCCTTTTAATTTTGAATGATGATATGGAGGACCAGGAGACTTTCTAAGAACAATTCATTACATGAACAATAATTATGCTGTTCAAAAGGCTGATCTTATTATAAATAGTAGCAAATTAGCCAGCAACTTTAGATGGTCATGTGAGAAAAGTCAGAGGTGACTCAAAATCTATGGCTTTAGTGTATTTTTAGAAACATGTTTCTGTTATTTTATATATACCGCATCCAAGAAGTAAAAACTGTGAAATAAATTGCAGATACATATAGTAGTATCTGGAACTGTAGACTAGTGAGTTAAATGCCACACACTAATTGACTGCAAGACTTCGTAGCACACATCACTTGATACATGTCTGACATTCCATAGGCTCCTCAGAAGTCTTGTGCCCTGGGAGATTTCCAGGTACTATTGTTGAGGGAGGTCATAGACAGGGTCAAAGGGTTAGAGGACGGTAGCTGTTTCTGATTCAGGTATCTACAGGATAGTCCTGTATTTTAAAAAGCCATGAAGGATTTCTTTAGTAATGTTTCATAAAAATAAAACTATTCCTGAAATATTTCAGATTGGGTGCAAGTGGGTTACATGTGGTTGGGAAGTTTTATGAGCATCCTGTCAAAATTAGTTTTTATCTCATTTTTATAGTCTTCACTGCAAATGAGGGTATCCAAAACCCATGAAAATCATACTTCTGTGTGATGGCCTGCTGCTGTTCCTCACAGAGCTAAGCTTAATAGGACATTCACATAGGACCACTGAGTCCAGTGAGCAATGGTGCACAGCAAGTTCCTCAAGAGGCATCAGAAAGAAAGAGACTAAACTGTGGACTCATATGGCCAGGACTTTGGTTGGAATAAACCAAAATAATGCCTCAAAACCAATGGCCTGTACTTATTCAGACAAAAATGACTCAGAGTTTAGATCAGAATGCCAGATCTTCCTAGTTAATTACAGTGACAATGGTAATAAATGAGAGCTCTATCTGCTCTATGGAAGGCAATAACAAGAAAATAAACCTCTTGTCTAGCACAAGCACAATTGATATATTGCTAATAAATTTCATTTGAACTTTGACAACATGCAGCTTTATTTTAAATCAGCAATTTAAGCTTAGATGTAGAAGCAACCTAACTAAGGACTTCTGCTACATCAAGTGAACCTTATCCAAGGTCAAGCTGTTTATGCTACTGAAAGGAAAACTTGTCATTTTTGCAATACATAAATTACATGGTAGTAACTGAGGACATGGGGGCTGAAATGCACAATTGCATTCTTTCCATGGCTCTTATAATATACTCTACCCTGAGGATTTTGTGCAAGTACTCTGTAGGGAATGAAAGGCTAGGGGTCATGTGAGTGTATGTTTGGGGATAGTGAAAGAAATCAAGTATTTCCTTAGAGAGTTCTTTTTAATTAATCAAATGAAATATGTTTGTAATATCTCCAGTACTGAATGCTTTTGATGTTTTATTCAAAAAGCCACACAATGTCTCTAGGTTACAGTAAAGGCACAATAACTCATTCAGAGGCTTAGAAGCATGGGATGGTAGAAAGCAAATATAATAGGGTATTTTTGTCCCTCACAGAAAACTGCATCTACAACATAATATTGGTTCATTAATTCGGCTGTGGTAGTACAAGGCTGGAGCATGATTTAAGCAGAAAAGGTTCTGTTCTTCAGAAAGTAAGGCAAGCAGAAAACAAAACAGGACAGGAACACCATTATAAGGAAGCGATTTTGTGCAGTTGAGTCTCTGTGGATGGATACACAACATACAGCAAGGTACAGGCACAGTGCCTTAAGCAAGGCATGCCATCACCTGTACTGTTTAATAACTAGCACAGACTCTGTCATGGCATTGGCCCTGCTGGTAAGTATTCTCATGTTCTGGGCACCACTCCCCACAGACAGTTTGGCTGCAGCTTCCCTGTTTTTGTTAACAGGGACCAAAGCCATACTGCATGAGGAGGCCTTCTGGCCAGAGGTTGCTCCTGGCTCACGTGTACAGGTGCAAAGCGGGCTGTGAGTGGCTCCAAGGTCAGGCAGTATCTTTGCCTCTCTGACATAGCATCCTTCTGGGGAAGGTTCATCAATGACCCCATACAATTCTTTTAAAGTGTGTGTTTTGTAAAGCTTCACTATCTACCCTTCTTGATTGGTGAAAATTTCTCTTTCATCTGCCTCATCCTGATAATTCCCTTTTAAGCTAATAACATGGATTGGAAATACAGCATTCTGGCACCTTTGTTAATTTGTGCAGAGTCCCCTCTTCAACGAGATTTCTGGAAGTTGAAGTGAACTGCATGTCACCAGAGACTGCACATGTATTTAAAATCAGATTATGTAAGTCTTGATATTCACTTTCACTCCGCTGTGCTGTTGTTAAATGCCCTAGAAAGCATCTCCAGTCAGGCCACCAAAAACTTCTCTAATCACCAAACATCTCTCAGGTTTGGATTCCATTTGCAAATGCACATAAGTAACTGAAATAATTACTGCTGTTGTCAGACCCACGTTGTCAATGGCATTAAATGGTTTATAGGCATTTTCAGAGGATTGTTACTAACCATAAATAAAGCCATTTGTGCAATGGTTTTGGTCATACTCTTCTAAGGCTGCTATGCCAAAATCCTTTTGGGAGATACCCATGGCTGGCTTAAGTGTTTTACTTGCTGCCAAGAAATTCTCCTCGTATAATTTTAATATGCAGTAGGGGAGTGCTAGAGTGTTTGTTGTTGGGTAGCCTAAGAGGCAAGCTACTACATTTTCAATCAGGTTAGACTTTTAGCTACCCCTATGAGCTCCTGTCTGGACTAGAAACCTCCTCTTGCAGGCCAGTTTCTAATTGCTAATGTTGAGTTTCTCCAGCAGTCCCTTTCTGATGGTTTTGGCCCAGAATCCAGCAGTATCCTTACCAGAACTCACCACTACAAATTCTCTGTGTTGACCATCTATCTGCCTTAAATCATCCTCATATGCTAACAATTTTCCTTCCTTTTGGAACCCTCTGTTTATATACTTGCATCTTCTCTTTATTTTCACACAGAATTCAGTCCTCTGCCTATGCAGATCATTTACAACTCCATATCCCCTACAATGAAATGTCTTCTATCTTCTCTTTTGGAAGAGGAAGTTCATAGCAAGACTCTATTTTTTTTCACTGATACGAAGTTTTGACATTGAACTGGGTATCCAGCACTGTGTTGTGATGGCCCCAAAGGTCTCTTGTAATGTAATTTTTTCTCCCATCAAACACCCTACAGAGATGTAGGAATCACCAAAAGGACCAGCTGTTCAAGGGAACTGTTTTGTGCCCAAAATTTCACCCAGCAAAATTTGGCTTCTAGTTTTGGCTTGGTGATTGGCCTGCCAAAATTATTAATTATTTGGCTGGGGAATACCTCAAGGAGGAAATTGGAGGATCTGGCAAGCAAGAGATAAGAATAATATGCTGCAAACACTGTTTTTTCATCCAGTGAAAAATGCAAGATATTCTAAATTAAATACACCATCTTGAAATCTTTTTCATGAGCTGTCAAATGCAGAAAGCATCAAGCTATGAAAGAAAAGAAAGAAAAAGAAATCAAGGTTAGCAGTTCCTGACTTTTCCTGCAAAAGTTTGGGTAAGGCAGCATGGAACTGTCTCTCAGCACTGAGCACATTGGACATCTCTCTAATCATACTGGTCCTAGAAGTAGCTGGATGAGGTCCCGGAATGGAAACTTGGCATTTGCCTAAAAGCTGGAGACAATGGAAGCTGTTCCTTCTGCCATAGATGAGAAATTGGTTGTATCTGTTGGCCCAAGTTCATAAGGGTGGACTAGTAGCTGGAAATCACTGACCAGGAAACAGGCTGTGCTCACTGTGAGGAGCAGGAAGATCTTCAAGGGTTTACGCACAGCAATGAGTGCTCTGTTGGTATTACTGTCTTTTATCTACAGATAAACCCAAGGTGCTGTTTATGCCACCTTTTCCGTGCGAGGGGAACAATCAGAGGCAGCACAATCTGCTTGTACGCACCATTGTTATTGTACAGGACAAAATAGGGGACATGCTGAGGAAATGCTTCTATGATAAATGGACTGATGAAAAATGAAACAGGTGCTTCAGTGAGGTGCAGGCTGCACAGCTGGGGCAAAAGTGGGCCACTGATGCTCTGAGAGAGTGCTCAAAAAATTGCTTTCTTCTTAGGTCACTTCCAGGCACAGTGTGATTTAACCTATGAAATTACTCCTGATGCGGTCTGGGGAAGATAGTTGCGCTTTATAAGTGATTATGTAGGATGCCTAAATTTACACAGGGTAGCTTCAACCACTATGCTGCCTACAGCATTTCTCAGTTCCCATTGCAGCCTTGCCTGAGCTTCACATCAGTGTGAGACCCAGGCTAGGTCACACAGCCCCTGTGATACAGCTGCCATGGGACATAAGCCAGGGCCTGTGCTCCAGGATGGAGATAGGAGTGGATAGCAGTACACAGTGGAGTGGAGCAACCTGGATAGTGTCCTGGTAGCTAATACACCCCAGCAGCTCACTGCACCACAGGAAAATTTGGAATTTATGCATCTGAGACATCTCCATGGGGGAGGGCTAGCCTGGAATGATGACCTTAGCAAATACCATTGGTTCGTCTTGGTTGCCTTCCAGGAAATATTTATTTTCCCAGGCTTTTTCTGAAGAGATCTGTTGTGTAGAACATCCCTACTGAGGGATGGCATTGTAGCTTAATATTTTGCAACCTGCAGGTTTGTGATAATATGTGCTCTTAAAAAGGAAGTGACATCAACATTGCACTTCTGTCTAGTCTTACCACAATTGTTGGATGTAGCGTGATTGCCATTGTAGAAGGAGGTTCTACCTTTCCCATTCAGGCAGGGTCACTGCATTTTGTGGTAGTCAACCAGTATCTTTTCCTTGTTTTTTACATAGAGGATACCACAAGAAAGAACAAAACATGCACAGATTGGGAAATATGGAATGGAGAAACCTGAAATAAAATCCACTGGGACAGCAGTACCCCCAGAGCTACGCGGGTGCGTCTTTTAGTGCTGGACCCGTCCCATACAGGGGTCAGTTTCACCTGGTTCTCTAAGCTCCTGCCTGTCAGGGGGCTGCTGTCACCCAATTTGGTGCTCCTTGGTCAGAGGAGTCACTGCCTTTGTTTTGGCAAGCTTCTTCAGATGAAGATTCTTGCTTGAATACTGGTTAGTTTCATGCCAAATTGGACTTTAGCTAGAGAATGGAGCAGCATAGGAGGCAGCTTGAGGGAATGGCTGGGCTGCCTGCTGCAGGTTCAACAAGCCGTTTTCGCCAAGATCCACCTCTTTACATTTTAGGAGTGCTTCCTATGTCCAAAATACCCAATGGAAAGCAATGCATAAAAGCAATAACACCGGTTTTGTTTGCTAAATCTATCTGTCTTATCAAGCCAGATACAACCCTGTAAAACTGAAAGCACCCAGTAGTGTATCCTCTGGTGGCAGGTGATTGCACTGCCAGTGCAGGTACTGGGATGCAGTCCCCTGGCTCTCCTCTGTCTGAGGGAGCCAGTTCTGCACAAGCTGTGCTCTTGGCTGGCAAAGGCACAGACAATGCTGGCTGTGCTGTGTGGACCACCAGCAAGAGGCAGCAGCTGAGCTCAACAGTGGGAGAGGGGCCATGACAGAGGAGCTGCTGCAGCCAAATCAGATGATGCATTTAGCCCACTGTGACATTTCATAGCGACCCCTTTTTTCTACCAGTTGCTCCTTATGCACCACTGACACGATTTCTTATTAAAAAAATAATCACATGACTGGGCTCTTTGAAGTAGACTATAGCTGGCTTGTGTCTCTGGCCCCAAACAGCAATTTTTCCACCTTCCAAAAATGTGTACAATCACTGTGCAAGTGTGCAGGAGTGTGAGCAGGCTGCGAGCAGCGTGCAATGGCAAGCGAGGGGTGAAAAACTCCTACCATCAACCATGGGTTTGGGCTGGGAGCTCTTCAGCCGCAGCGAGGGCCTGAAGCGGGTTCGGTCATTGAAGCTCCAGCTCTTCTGGACTTTGGTTGGGCTGCCCTCGGTGGCAATGTCAGCACTTGGTGATCGGCGATCTCCGACTGAAGATTGCCTGCTTTTTATACTTTGACCTCGTGGGCTGGCCATCCGGACTCGCTCCTTAAAACTTAGCTTTTGACTGTGAGAGAGAGAAATATATTTAATTTCACAGTTACTGCAATCCATTACTTTTTTCCATTGTATGATTATTGAAAATAATGTGTAAAAAATCTCACCGGTATGAATCTGTTTCTTACACAATTTTATTTTCATTGAATATATTTCATTTGTGAATGGAAGCAATTTGATGTAATTGTTTTTTGATGGAAGCATTAGCGCTGGCAGTCTAACATACAGTACAGAATAACCTTCTAAAAGAAAATTAAAAATAACAAATAGAAACAATTTCACCCAATTATTATACATTTATCTCTATGATGTTTTTTCTGTTCCTTGAACTTGAAATAGGTTTGTTTCTGTCTTAGTCAGCCAAGCTCAGTGCATTTCTGGCCATATCTTCAGATTAAAAAAAAACAAAAAGTATTTTATTGTTACTGCATGCCATGTAATGGCATGGTTGGGTTTTTTTTTAAGCAGGCAAAAATACTGTTAGTGTATATTCATGCTTTTTCAGGATGTGGCACTTCCAACAATTCATATGCATGATTAGTGATCACTCATATCCAGAATTCCTTGTTAGAGCACTAACTTAAACAAGACAAAACCAGAATTAATAAAATAACCAAGGAACAGCAGGATGACTGATTAATGGAAATGTAACGATATGCTGTATGCTCTCTAAAGTCATTGCTGAAGATTAAGCTGGGAGCTGACTGTGTGCAGGTGGTACTGGGCAGGTACCCGAGCACAGCCAAGCTCATGACTGTGTCTGCTGCATCAATGGTGACCCTGTGGTCTTATGATTGACCAATTGTAACGTTTTATTTCCCCCTGCTGTGCTTGTAATCCTCTCCTCCAGTCAGCTAAACGTGGGATTTGTAGATTTTCTATTTCCCAAATGTATCTGATGAACATTCTGCGGTCACTGTGACTGTCTGCCTATGCTTTTTCGTTACTTAACATTTTTGCCTTTGTTTGTCCCTTCCTGTAGCAGAAGGCACAAAGGGGAAACAGAGAAGGAGTCTGATACCAAGGTCTGGAAACTTTGTTTTATATGCAAGGTTAAATTCAATTGGTTGAGCAAGGGAATGGTCATCTTGATCAGTGGTCCTGTTCTTTCAAGAGGAGAGGTAACGGGGGCAATACAGTGCCTGTTCATGGTGTGGTGTTACTGGGACTTACAGTCCTGCTGCCCTGGTGTTGGCTTTGCAGGGGGGCTTTTAAAACACCTTTAGCAAAGACTGTCCACCTGAAAATTGTGATGACTCTTGAAGTTAAGACACTTTCTAGTACTCTCAAAGTCTTTGCCCATAAGATGTTTTGAACAGAAACAAATCCTGCAGATAATTAACTAAGGCTAATATGGACTATGTGGTTCTTAGATGTTTAACGTAATGCACTCTGAAAATACAGTGTTAATATGTAATTATATGAAATGGGAAGTAGTTATAAACCTCTGTGGATGTGAAATGTTGAGATAAACATATCTTTGTTCATGCATAGCAAAGCGTAGCACTTCAGTCTGAACACAAACATCACTGAGAGCAGAAAGGATGCAGTTTGTTGCAGGCAAAACACATGCTGGGATGCTTATAATGTGATAATTTTCAATAATACTAAAAAATGAGCACATCAGTAGAAAGATTATTAGATAAATGTATTTCTGCATGGCATGTTGGATTACTTGAAAAATACTTTTACTATAATTTCTCAATGTAATCCCCTTCTTTCCTTGCCCAAATAAGCAATTGTTGAAATAAATACATCACAGTCATGAAAATGTTATCTATTTCCGTTGTCAGTTATTACCCAGTGCTGTGGCAGAAGCAATACAAAAGACCCAGAGAACCTAATATTTGAAAGAAAAGTGAGTTCCAAAATTTAACTTTGAATACAAATTACATTTCAAGACTGAATTATATTTCAACTCAGGAATCTTTTGCATTGTACAAGAATGAAAATATAAACTGTAAAATATTTATTAATGACATTATTGCATTTTCATATTATACAGAATGAGGAAGACAATCAAAACTGACTTCTTATTATAGATATTATTCCTACAAGTGTCCCTGTTTTTCTAAACTCCCCTTAGGCTCAAATTGTACTTGCTATTGAAAAATGAAGTCAAATGATTCTTCTTGCCTTTTTTTTTTTTTTTTTTTTCCCCCAAATATTAGAGTTAAAAAGTTTCTGGACAGCTCTTTTCCTGCTGCATTAATAAAAATGAAAGGAAAATGCATAAAAATAGCCCTTAAAACTATACTTATAATCACATTAGCTCCAGAATAAAAATTAAAATCTAAAACCAAAGTCAAAACAGCCCATGTGTGGTTCTGTCAATTAATTTGTACTAATGAATGCAGTGGCTGCCTTTAAATGATTGGTAGACATGGTTATTTTATTTATAAAAGCTGTATGGTACACAAGGACTACTTAACCTGAATATCTTTAGTTCTCCAAATCAAAGCAGTGAGGCAATGGTGAAAGGAACAGTAGGCATTTTATCTGTACTATAGATATTTTTCAAAAGGGCAATGCTAAGAATGAAAATATTAATGTCAACTGCAGAGCTTATACTTAAAAAATCAAATCAAATCTGCCTTGTAGCAATGACAATGTACTGGCATGCCGAGGGTCCATGCAGAGGCTGCTGCATTGTGAAGAGAAACACAGCCCCTGAAGGAAACAGGGTTTGAAAACTCTCTTTTGCATCTTGAGATGCATACCCAAAGAGAGTAGTTGTAGCAGTTCTTCACTTCTTGGATCCCTGTTCCTACTTTGAGACTGATGGGAAATGTTCCTGAAGTCACTGGGTCCTTTTCAGCACAGGCATAAACTGTGTGACTGACAGCGGAGAAGAAAGGCTGGGAGAAGAAAGCTTGTGCTTGGGAACACACTGTATTAGGGCTCTTCTATGTATGATAAATAACAGATCATGAAGGAGTAACTGCATCAGAGCACTTTGAGCCTACCCTGACCACGCTTTTCCCAGAGTGGAAGTCCCTTTCCTTATAGGATAAGGCCTAGTTCCTCACCCTGGATTCTTTATTGCAATAGTGGTAGAGATGGTGTTAAAATTACAGAGTGAAGATAATCTTACACCATTCGTGCATCTTCGGACATTCTGCATTCAAATCAATAGCCAGTGACTCCTTTAAGATCCTTTATTCTGATTTAATGCTGGATGTATCAGCACTGGCTTGTGCATGCTAAAAATCGTTCATATCTTGCATGTCCTGGCCTATTATATTTTTCTCTTCACCTTTTCCCCTCTCTTTTTACATAGTATCCAAAGGAAATTCCTTGAATCAAACCTGTTAATGACCATTGAATATTCACGTATACCCATAAGTATTCACAAACTTTAAGTTGGGTGTTTGTCCAAAAGCAAAACCATGAGAAAGAAACAGGCAAATAAAATTGCACAATTTCCTAAATCAAAACTAAATGACAATGATCTGAAAGATCCACAGCTGTTTCCAGTTATCTCTGCCTTTCTTTAGATGTGTGTCTGTCCATCATTTCTTGTACTTTATATGACTAATAGTTTAGCCCAATTGATTGACATACATTTTTGCTTCCTATGACAGTCTTCCCTGGTAATGGTAATCTCTCTGGACCTATCACTCCTCTATTCTTGCAGGTTGAAAGTTGTGGAATGTATTCTTATCGATAACACTCGAGCTTTGAAGCATCTTTTGGTGGAGATCAATTACAACTGGCAGCTGTAGAAAAAGAAGCAAATGACTTTTCTGTATTTGTCTGCCTTCTGAAAGGTCAGTTGTAAGATCTTATGACTCATTCCTCCCATTGCTTGCCCAAGGTGCTCACTTCCCTAGGATAGCAAATGACTTTCTAGTTTTTGTCTCTTCGTTCTCAAATTCTGCCTTTACTACCTTTGATTTATGAAGGAAAAGGTGTGTAGAGACACTAGAGGTCACTGTAGCTTCACTGCAGAGGGAATGATCACTCTGCTTGTCCAAATGACTACTCTGGGTAAAGGTTTGTTTTAACTGACAAATGCATACAAACCTTTGCTTGCTGTCTTCCATGGATCATCTCCCTATACTTTATTAACTAAGCCTCTCTTTCTTTCCCAGTCCCACTCCCCCATTTGCCTGCCACCTTCCTACATTTCTGGTTAAGTTAAACTTCTCCTCTGCCTCAGCCTCAGACCTGCAGCAGTACTGCTACACCTTGTTTTTCAGCTTTTCATACTAATCCAAGTGGTGGAAGCAAGAACAGGAAGAAATTTAAATGATTCAGAAATAACTGGAGGGCCCGAGAGTGAGGAAGAATGCTTTGAGTCTTGAGACAGAAGCTAAAACTGCCAGAAATTATCATCTCTGGCAAACAACAGCAAGCAGATGCACATGCCAATTTTCAGCAGGTGACTACCAATAAATACAAGTGTTGATACTTACTAAGCCTACAAATACTTTTACTGAAATCAAGCTAAACTGAACAAGTACAAATGCAACAGATACGACCTGTGAGACCTAAAGTTCAAGCTTTCAAGGCTTTGCCACCAGTCTCATGCTAGGAACACGAACTCAAGAAATTTAGTGTTATATCTCATACCCTCAAAAAGCAATAACAAGATTTTCAGGCCACAGTATATTATAGTTCGGTTGTCAAACAGAAAAAGTAAACATTCAGGGTGTTTGTGCATTTTTTTCCTTTTCCAAAACAATTTCTAAGGGAAGAGAAACTATTTTCATCCTAATTTTCTGTAATCAGTTTGCACTTCTACTGTCTTCTACATTATTTTTAATAAGTAAGAAAAAAATGCAGTCAGCTTGAGATATGAATCATAGGCTTCTTCCCGTAAGATTCATCTATCTCGGAATTATCATTTTTGGTAAGAAACACAATTTCCACAGAATACAGCTGAAGCAGATGCTTGATTTCACATGCATTCCTCTACCTTCCAGTACAGGATGCAGGCACATCATCCACAAGCTGTGTCCAAGGGAATTCTTCTCAAGAACAATTGCACATTTTGACTGTTGTAATTGCCTAGCATGGTATAGCTTAATATTCTCCACTAATTATTAGATGGAGAAATCAACTGCCATGGTTATAAAAATCCTCTTGGACTTGGAAATGGCTTTACCCAAATATTCAACCTCAGTTTTAGATCTCTACAGTGTAATGCATTCCAAAAGTTGAAGTCTCAGGCAGAGAAGGGGAATAGGACTTTGTAAAACCACGGCGTGCTGTGCACTGCACTTGTCTGGCTGGATGAGTTGGAAACAACTGGTGTTGCTGCCATTTTGTTAATGGCATTGCAGGCAACAAGCAAAAAGGGACTTACAAGCACTTAAAAATAAATAGGAAACATCATTTGGAAAAATAAGGAACTTAAAAGCACCTAGGAGGGGAAGTGAATGAATCATGCACCTGAGGTTAGTTGGCATTCTCAAACATCATGTGAATAGGCAGGATGCTGAATACCTATGTTTCCGCGGGGTGTACATCCTGAAGAGCTTCTGTTTATTACTACAAAGCTTACTAGGAGTGAGGGGAGATAGAGGACTCTGTTACCAAGCATTCCAATGCTATGTAAGGGGTTAGGTTTTCCACCTCAGGTTAGATTATGCATTATTGGCAATTTCTATTGTAAATGGTGCATGCAGAGTGTTTACATTAAATCTACATTTAGAAACAGATATGGTATAGGAGATGAAGGATTCCATAATATAATTCACTTGTTTCCCTCAGAACAGGGCTGAGTTTTCCCCCAAAGATCCCTGGCAAAACTGGTCCTTATTGCACCAGAGAGAATTGTCTGAGTAGGGAATGCATATTCAGCCTCATGAGTTACAAGACTAGATGGGTGACATTCATCCTCTGCAGACACCCAGTGCATGGCCTACACTCAGTTTAAGACTGATTATGCTCTCCCTATGTCACAAGATTCATCAGTCTTGATCTAGTTTCCTACACAGACAGGAACTATTTCAGCCTAGTTGTATAACTGAACAGAAATAAATATTGTTTGTTTTCAGTGTGTGCCTTTGCAGATATTAAGAATTTAACATATATGCTTTTAAAATAACTTGCACAACTCTGGAACTGATTTATAGAAATATCTCATTTGTAGCCTGGATACACCAGAGAGGTTGTCTTCCAATACTTTGATAAATGATTAATAAGAATACTTGCATGTAAAATTTTAGGAAATACAATGTACATATTTTTATGAAAAGCAATCTGAAGCTACAGCCTCATAAGCACAGCTCTCTCAACTCAAATGCATAGCTAGTCACCTAATGAAAGGCTGTAGGTCTATACATGACAAAACACAAGAATCAATTTCTGCAAATGTAAGTCAATTTGGTAGGAAAGAAGATAATGAACTTTTCCCTAACACAAGTTTTTCTTCACTGTTATTACAAGGGAATATAGAGCAAAGAGCATATTCAGAATGCAATCCAATATACTACTTGTGCAAACATGTCTTCATTTAAAAAGTGAAACAAGAAGAAGCTTACTTAGTTCACATAGCATCCCATGCAAGTCACTTAGCATCACAGTGAGAAACAAGTTAAATAGTCAGTGACAGTTAAAGTACATTGCAGTGGTTTGCATTTACATCTGTGCCACAAAAGACCACATACACCACATGTATATTCAGTGATACAAATATACAGCGATATATCAGCATAAGAGCAATAAACAGGCACTGACAAAACACACCTTCTTTTAAAAGACACTGAGTGGTCTGTAGGGTTTTTACCATAGAACATGATCTCAGAAGTTAACTAGTTCATTTTTACGTTTACACTATTTTGCAGCAGTGCACATATTAGTTAAGTTTTTCTGAAGGAGCAAACATCTTCAGTGAAAATAAAGTGAATAAATCTGGCTAAATTGTTGACTTCTTTTAAAGCCACAAATGGTATCACTAATATGGAGAACATAACATGGTTTTGACAGCTGGGTGTTTGGGTTTTTGTTATTTTTTCATCTAGTTTCCAGTTATTGCAAAAAAAATTTGTCTTCCTTAGTGCTTGCAGGTACTACTGAGACTAACCTCTCCCCTCTGCACAAATTCCAGTTTTAGAGGAATGTACTCATTTACTGGCAACTTCTGTGTCACCTTTAAAAAAGTCAGTTTTAAATGTTGCTGTAAAAAGACTGGGAAATAAAGCTGGTGAGTGCAAGATCAGACTGTAATAGATTAATGAGATCGATATGTTCCTAGCAAGCCTGTGGAGGTAATGTATACAAAAAGTCCCAGAAATGACAGAGCAAATCCTGTCCCCTTGAGTTACAGTGACACTAACAGCAGTTACATGCGCTTGGAGGAAAAGGTCAGAGTCAGGTGCCAGAGGAGCACCCAGGAGTCTGGGAAGTGGAATGGGGCACGGGTAATTGATGTGAAGACTTCCATCCCTGACTGAATAACCCAGAAGCATTTGTGAAACACAGTACAACTCGGGGCTGCATGTATTTCAGGGGCTGATATGTCATCAACACTTTTTTCCTTGGCTTTTCAGCATTTTCTGCTGGGAGGTAAAGGCCGCTATTCTCTGAGCATGCTGATACTGCAGTGCTGGCTGCCAAATGCCTGCTGATTCCCATCCCTAACGAGCTTCTGAGATAGAGCAATTTCTCTTATAGCCACTGACGCCTTTCATGTCCCCAAGGATGTGGGCTATAGACCAGCATTTTCTCCCACCGCCTTAGGACATGCCACTCCAGAGCTTTACCTCACTGGGTAACCAGTGAGGATAGCCCTGCCAAGGCTTGGTGCTGCCAGCTCTTGGCAGTTGGTGCTCAGCCGGGTTCTAGGCTGGGTGGAAGCCCACCTGTGCTCCTGGCTGACAGCAGTGGGACTTTCTTCAGCAGAGATACCAGTCTGGCTCCTCTGCTTGAACTGGGCCATGGGAGAATGCAAGCCATGCAGCCAGGAGGAAGTGATGCTTTCTCCCCATCTCCTATGTCCCAAAATGCTCCTTAGGAGGAGATGATAGAAAAGTTAGAAAATGTGGAGATATGGCACTGAGGATGCTTCTGCAGGGCAATGGTGACATCCAACCAATGACAGCCCCATCAAAGGGTCCTCCCTGCAATGGAGGGCTGGTGGGCTTCATCACATCGCTAAATTAAACTTCATATTTGTAACTTCCACTTCAATTCCTGCATTGATTTTACAGCAGAAGCTGGGGCTGTGTCCTTGCCCAGGAGCTGGGTCAGGGGAGGCTGGTCCACTGGCTGCTCTGCCACTGTTCAAACTGAGCCCCTCAAAGTTACAGCATGTTAGATGTGTAAAAAATCGCCTATTTTCCCCATAGAAAAACTAGGAAAAAGAAGCAAATTTCAGCAGCATATGAGTTTAAAAAAAAACCATTTTGTGATTATTATCCATCAACAGTTGCAGTTCATTGAGCCTACAGTACAGAACCCAAGACATCTAAAAGCCATTAGGAAACAGCAATTTCAGAGATAAAAGAAATAAAAGAAGCTACAAACCTGCTAGAAGATTCCCCTTGTTCTTTTCTTCAGGTCAGGGAGTGGGAGGGAAAAAACACACTTGTTATGCAGATAGTAATCACATTACTTAGTTACAGATGATGTTATATGTGTGATAAACATAAATAGGAATGTTAATTGGTGTACAACACACACGTTATATTACAACCACAAAAACATTCAAGCAAGACTCATAACTACAATGCTTCTGGAAAAGAAACTTTTCAGGTTTTTTAACACATGCATAACATGCTTGGTACATACCACCACAGACTGAGCTGGCAAAGCACTTAGGCAAAATGCATTGCTGACACATATATAACAGAAAGCTGTAGTTTCTTATTAGATAAGTTATTTCTGGTAAGTAAAAAGGTTCAATTTTAGGATAGCACAGCAATATACTTATTTAAAATAAGAAGTAGATGCACTTTTTTGAGGGATGGTCATATTTTAGAATATTTTATGTGGGATACAGCTTCATTATTTATGTGATTTTCTATCCTTCCATTTATACTAACGTTGCTTTCAACCTGTTTGTATATGTAAAATATCAATACTTCATGTAACTTTTAATCTAAAAGCTTCTTTTAGTGTGGAGCAGTTTGGAATTACAGTTATGGTGATGGATTACTTACGGCTCTGTTCTTGTCAACTCTTTGAAATT
This sequence comes from Donacobius atricapilla, assembly GCA_013397315.1. Classification (NCBI taxonomy): domain Eukaryota; kingdom Metazoa; phylum Chordata; class Aves; order Passeriformes; family Mimidae; genus Donacobius; species Donacobius atricapilla. The sequence goes on from WBMY01007763.1 coordinate 568,638, forward strand.
CAAAGATCAGCTTTGGATACCCAGCCAAACTTCTTTTTGGCTGAGCTTTTTGGCACACAATTACCTTTTTACTGTCATGTGGATGTTCATCACCCAGCTTTGAGAGAAACCACTAATTCTCTTGCACTGTCTGCAATTAACAACAGTTAAGATCCGTATCAGAGCTTTCCCATAAGGCTCTTAGCACGCTCCTTTTTGATCTTTATCAAGTGTCTTTTATTTCCTGATCTATGCCCTGTATTTAATCAGTCAGCTTGCTGCCGCCTTCTAAACTTTTTACTGAATTATTGAAAAGTCTTGGGCTGCCAGTGCTCTGTAAATTCTCACCCAAATTAGGATATCAAATATTCCCTGCCAAACTGTGGCAACAGGTCTTTTGAGTCATCTTCCACTGTCTGTAGGAATGACTGCATATATAGTTTGTCCTAAGGAAATATTGAATATATCAGAAGCTATGACAAAAAGGAGCAAATTCCCCAGTGCATTCATGTGCAAAATACCACAGGGCACTCTTTCTTTGGAAAGGTAGATCAGCAGCTACAGCCTTCTACAGAGGCAGAGGCATAAACATACCATTGAACCAAGGAACAAGCTCTGCATTAAACTTAATATTTTTCTCCTTGAGGAATATTTGGAATGAGGTGATTCATTAACCGTGATGCATGAGTGGGTCTTGGGAAAATGTTTCTAATTCCTGTGCATTTTTAAGATGAATAGCAATGATTTGTATTTGCTCCAACATGATATTGATCTAATTTGTAAGTTGAAATTTTTAATGAGAAGACTTGAGAGCACTTAAGACAAGAAACCAAGACAAAACAGACAAATACTAGTTTTCTATAAGCTTGAACAGACATCAAAACCAGCACCAACTGCCATATTTGTACCTACTTTGTAGGGCTGCAGGTATGCAAGGCCTTCAAATGAGGCTTCCAGGTAGCAATGGAAACCGATTTCTCATCAGCAGCATAGCTACGCCATACACACTACGTGCAGGATATATGGTAAAAAAAGAAAAAAACAAGGCAAGAGGGAGTAGGGGATGAAACAAAAAAATTGAAAAGCAGATTAGTAACCAATACAAGTCATATCTTTCTCTTATCATTCATAGCACTGATACATGCCTGAGGGGAGGAAGAATACTTTCATAATATCGCCAGGTGGCTGCCACGTTTGTTCGGCTGGCGTCGGTAGAATAAAACCGCCAGGAAGCCTGGTATGGGGAAACAATAGAAAAGCACAAAGGAGCCAAGAAAATGAAGTGACAGTGCCACCGCACTGACTATGGAGTGAGGGGATTTTGCTGAGACCAGGATGTGCTCGGTTAGGCTGATTCAGGAGACACTAGTACAAACCTACCAAAACTTCTGTGAATCCCAGTACACCCCTTATGCAATAAGATAAGAGTTACTGGCTCTGTGAAAGCACCAGAAAATATTCAGCACATAAAGGTGCTCAGAAATGCATTGCGGTGATTTATTTGTGACAAGTCCATAGGGGATACCCACACAAACTTGCAGTCTGACGCAAAGAAAATGTCATAATACCTTCTGCAAATCAGAATGAAAACCAGACAAAAAACACTTAAAAGAAAACAGAAGCATTCTCTGTGGTTTGAAACATTGTTAAATGTTTAAAAGCACAAAATGAATCATTTCAAAGGTGAGTGACCAAAGCATAGCATTGAAAATGTATCCATTGTTTAGATTTATAGTGCATGCAGATAGTAAGATGAGCCTTGGTTCTACAAGCTGGGACATGTTCCCTGATGTCAGCATAACTATATTAATTTGTACTAGCTGAGCATCTGGGCTTCCTGTATATTGTCAACCATTAAATGTCATCTATGTATTCTTGTATGGAATCTAATACCCTGTGTTTTCCTACTTTATATCTCCCAGAAACACATCCACTCTTCATTAACAGATGGAGAACCTGTTACTCACTTTGAAAATTGCTTCACTGGTTGATCATTCTCGTTGCCAACAATTTCTGCATTATTTTTAATTTGAAACTCTTTGGTTTTGGCTTATAGCCAGAGTTAGCTGTAATGTTTCTCTCTGCTACATTAAATGGTCCAGTAGGTTCCAAGACTTCCTCTCTGAGCTTCTGTGTTCAAATATTTCTTATAAGCTAAAAAAACTGAGAAAAGTATACCCATACAAAACATTTCACTTTTCTACAGCTATCTTTACGTCAGGTAAAGGCTGTAGCAAACAGTCTATCTGTGGCAACAGATGAGTTAGCACAGACTAATTCTACAGTGTTCCTGGTTAGAAAATGGACATTACCCTGATAAGCTAGAGACAATTTAAAAAAAACTGGGCTGTTACAGTACCCAATGATGTGCAGTTCAGAAACATCCTGCATTTATAAACACGCAATTTTCTCCAGTCCTTGACCCATTTTTTTCCAAAGTTTTGTTTGCTTTCTCCAATATTCCAGATTCACTTACAAGCTGTAGGTGCTGAGTTGATACGTAGCATCTTAGTATGAGCATCATCATACACAGCGGTAGTATCAGTCGTCTCCTTGTTATGTTTATGGTCCTGTATCTAGGGACTTTAATAAAATCAGGTGTAGTAACATACTGGGAGCTTGTATGAAGCTCTTGACCCTTCTTTCCCAGTCTTTCTCCTCCGTGTTTCTCATACTTCATCAAATCCTTTCCAAATTCACTAATACTGGGACAGAGACATCTTGAATAATCTAGATTCAGTTTCTAGATCAAGTTTTGTATTTGTTGTATTAAAACATTTGGCAGTAATCCTTTCACCCTAAGTCACCCAGATCATCCTTTTATTCCTGTGTGCCTGTTCTCATATTTCCTATTCTGCCAGGCCTTGTGCCTTCAGAAAATATCTCTACCAGCAATTTTATATTAATTTCTGCATCACTGAAAATGTTGAACTGGTAAATGAACATGCAGAAGCAGAACAGCCTTCATCATGAGTTCCCGCAACAAATGTCTTCCTTTCACAATGATTTTGCCCACTGAGAGTCAGTCTCCAAAATCAGGCTGCTAGCACTCTGTCTTACTAGTATTTTGGTTGAACTGTCGTAAAATAATAATAAGAGCTGTATCCAGAAAGTAAATCTATTATGTGTTTCCTCTGGCAACCAAACTTGGAAGAAGTAGATTAGAATATAAGTGTTAGAAAATACACCAAGCAGTCATTCTAAAGTAGACACAAAAGGAGTGCAATTATTTTTATTAATTATTCTGACAACTAATAAATTTGAAATATATAGTATTTAATAATGATTGAACAGTAATAATGGAAAACATTGATTAACTTTAAGAATGCTTCAAAGACAGTCTGACATATCTCTGTACTTAGCATGGAACTCTAGCATATTCATGCTCAACTTCTTTATTTGGATTTATTATTTCAAAAATAAAACCCAGCATACATGGCACACATGGAATACTTGGCATCCCAGGAAAATAAACTAGGACTCTAGGAGATTATTTCCCCCAACTGTTTTTTCATTGCATCAAGTAGAGCAAAGCTTGGTGCACAATGATTCTTTTGAGTATTTTCTCAGTTTTAACTAGGACTGAAAGTTAAGGAAAAAGCCAATGCAAAATAGCTGCCTAAAACATACCACGCCACTTTTTGTTGATTTGTACCATCACATCAGAACAACTTCAGACAATTTCAGACATTTTGAAATTGTTAGCAACTACATTTCCAGCTTTTGAATTGACTAATAGTGAAAGCAATTCTCTGGGCAGGACACTTTTAATCTTCACCAAGTATATCACTCACTGAAATACTCTAAACCCTGTAGTAGATGAAAAGTAGCTTAATATAGGCAAGAGCACTGTGCTGTCAGTGGGTTGTCTAGGGATCGATTCTCTTTTTCCAAATAGCTTTCTGACAGCAGGCATGCATTTGGCATCCTTGCCTCTGTTTCTTAACATGGATAGAAGAAAAAAAAAACTACACAAAAATGCTATATATAGTTTGTCTTGATGATCTTAAAGGTCTTTTCCAACCTAAAGGAATCTGTGATTCTGTACAGAATTATGGCAACACATAGCAGTCACTGAACACAATTATTTCATGAAACTAACCAATCTGTTAAATATTATTTCTACAAAACTTTCCAAATGGAAACATGTACTTTAAATCACCTGTGATTATCTTTTTGGTGATTTTATATTTACCTGAATTAGACTTGCCGCTGGATTCCTTCTTTTCTCAAAGTGTTTCTGACGATGCTGTTCCTGCACTTTCAACGCAAATCCTGAGCCAAGGATGCCCTGCAATATAATTTTATAAATATGTAGGTTGCCTTTGAACAAATATACATCATCAATTACAAAGATTTTGTGAAGATGTTGCACCATCTTCAGATAACTCATTTATCACCACTATATGACAGCAGAAGGCACAGATCAGTTCCCCTTTTCCTGGTGAAGCAGGAGATTCCTTACATAACATCTGTGGTGCTACCAATGACCACCCATCCCACCTATTGCCTGAGTTTGTGCAACACAATGTTCCTGCAACTCCCAAGGCCATAGAGATAGATATATATTTATAAAATCAAGCAGGGATATTTAGAGGCACTTGAGTCAGGAATGAGGAAATGACAGATATGTCAGATATATATATACATCAAACTCCTCATCTGCAGTACTTATTATAACTTTAGATTTTAGAAAAGTTAGAAAATGCATTTCTTCTCAGTCTTTCCCATTAAATAATGCCCATTGTTCATTCTAGAGGCTATGAAAAAACTGATTATAAAACTTATTCTCTTTTAGCCTGTTACCTTTGAGTAAGATCAATTTGATTCTAACTTAATAGATCCAAGGACTGGGGATGTTTTCCTTCTTGACTCGCAAGGAATGTATTACTTTTGCTGGACATGTCTGCATTACGAGGAAGAATACTTCCACTTGATTCTTAGTCAGGATAAAATATTATAAGAAGTGCAAAAGTTTCCTACATACCTCTTGTTTTACAGACAGATTCAGCAGAGAAGCATTTATGAGGAAATCTAGTATCTGTACATAGATGTGACATGAAGAGTAAAAGTTGTGGCATCTCTAATATGTAAGGGTATGAATCTTTTCATTGTAGTGCTGCTAAGACTAGCTTTCTTGTTAGTGGTGACTAGGTGACAAAAGGAATTAATTACAGTAGATGTCAATAAATGTCAAGGATTCACAAACAGGTAATGGGTTATAATTATAATAATGCAATATAGTACGTCAAAGATACTGAAATACTCTTTGCAGCTAGAGCAAGAAATAAATGCAGTGCACCAAATGATTTAATGCTGTTGACAAATGCTGACTTTTAATCTTGGTTTATGTATATGGTTGAAAACGAAGTATTATAACATCTATGTTTTATAGTGATCTATAGATAAAGTATATGAGTATTAAAATATCAAAAGACATTGCACTGAAGACAATACAAAAAATACAAATGCCACTTCTCATTTCATGCTTATTCAAAACTGATTAAAAAAAAGAGATTCACTCAAAAAAAAGTGAATTTATTTCTAAAGCTACACTATATTTTAGCGATTAGATAATTCCCATTTCCATTAGTCTCTTGAACATTGATAGAAACAACATAAATAAAGGGTGATATTTATTTACAATTATTCACAGAAAATGATAGTTGCATCTTTTGCATTCAACAACATTAACTATTAGTTAGTTTAAGGCCTTCTACTATTCTCTGTTGGTAGCTTGAACACGGCCGTACGAAACAAGCTATTAGAAATACCTAATTCTTTTTCACTATAATATAGGTTAGAAAAACATATAATGTGATTTTATTTTTATTTTGTTTTGAAAAATTTGAAAGAAAAGCAGTAATATATAAATTGCAATTTGTAACAAAAAGAAGGCTTTCCAACTTGATACAATAGTATATAATCTAATTTAGGGTTGTTTCCCAGTTTTGTCCATGCCAGAGAAACTTCCCAAAAATAAAGCAAGGACACCAAACTTTTTCTTTGGATTTTAAATAGCACTTCACTGATGTTGCAGAGCAAAAAGCCTTAAACAGTTGTTCTTCATATAGACAGCTTCCTTCAGCTTTTCGTATCATAACAGTGGCAGGACCTACAGGAGTTTCTATTATTTTTATAATGTTATAGGCATACTCACAGCAGGTAGTGCAAAGAAAGAAATGCCAAGTAGAGCAAATCCTGCAGAAAGCAACCTTCCAAGCCAAGTAAGAGGAGTTTTGTCTCCATAGCCAATGGTTGTCAATGTGATCTAAAAAGAAATTAATGAACAATGTGGTTTACCAGAAGTCACTGACAGATTAGTTGCAGATTATTTGCATTGCATGAAGCAGCATTTCCACGACTTAATCCAAGACATCTGAAACATAAAGCTGTTTTTAAAAAAAGTGAACATAAATATACTAACATTGACACTTTTCTGTGAAAATGTAATACTGTTTATGACTAAATATAATGGAAATAAATAATAAATGTGACAAAAACACCTAAATAAGCAATAAGTTTTAAAATAATGAAAAACTATCTTAATCTCAAATTTGAGGCAAATGGCAGGAAATTATATAAGGTGGGAAGAAAAAAGTGTTTTACATAGATGTGAAGGTGTTTCATCTATATTCTGCAGGAAAATATAACTATATATTTGTCTAACTAAACAAATATAAATTACACAGAGATAATACTGGAAAAAATATAGGAGGGAAGAAGTTGATGCTTGCAGATGATATAGTCAAAGGAATTACAAGACGCAGCTGCATTTTCTGCAAACCCATTAGTACAATTTGAAGTGATTTATCATCTGAAACACAAAAAACACTAGTCAAAAGCTGGGAGGAACTTTAAGTAAAGTTTCTGGTCCTTTCCCCTTGTTCCTGACAGGCCCAGATACACCTACATCACTCCTGACGTGAAGGTCCTAAGGTTACTACGCAGCAGCAGGTGCCTCAGGCTGTTGGACCATGTTAGCTCAGACCTACCTACAGGCAGGTCAAAGAGAAAGGGAAGGCAGGTTGTAGTGCAGGTGGGAGAGTTCATTGACCACTGGCCATGGGCAGCGCGGCCACTGAGATAGATAATGGTGCGTGGCTGGGGCTCACTGAGTGCATCTTGAAGGCAAAAGACGAGTCTGAGGGCTTTCCCTGACCCAAGGAATTGCTCTCTAGGCTACTTGTGGCCCAGGAAGCACCCCAATTCCCATACCTGGGGGCTGGACTGGCAGAAGAGCTGTGTCTGTGTGCTTTGGACTCATGCTGCTGGTGTGGGCAGATGGAGGAGGTATGGGCAGAGCAGAGGATTCCCGAGGGCCAGCTGGGAGGCTGCGGGGCACGTGCTCAGGCAACGGCACACGATGTTAAAGGACAAAGATAGACAACAGTAGGCTGAATGCCAAGGACTCCGGGGCCTGTTATTAGGGAGAACATGTGCATGGAGAATTATTTTACATCGTGTACCAAATGTGGGCAAGTTCAAGCTTAGCAAATATTCTGGCAGCAACAGATTCTTCAGGAAATTGCCTTCTAGAGACATTATTTTGCTTCCAGCTTCCTCAAAGTTCATTCCTAGGCAAGACGGCCAAAACAATTCTATTTAATGTCAGGGTCACCACAGGACAAAAGAAGGAAAGTCTTTTGGAAGTAATTAGATTTCAACTGTTTAGGACTCTGTAGATAGTAAACAGTGCTTTTAATTGCTCCCATTGTTGGGAACAAGCTGCGAGTGTAATTTACCCTGAGAAAGCCACAGAGACTAAGAAAGAGGGATGAATTCAGGCTATAGCTGAAATTTCAAGTGGTTATCAAGTCTCAAGTTTTGTAACACTAGCCTGGTCACAGACACACCACGTTGCATGCCCATCAGGTGTCACTCTTCCTTGCTCCTCTTCATTTCCCTGTCCCACCTCCTCTTCTGAGCCTTTGCTGGACTCTTTGGCAAGCCAATGCCACCCAGGAAGGGACAGAAAATGATCCACATTTCTGCACGGTTTGTTTCTGCTGCTTTGGTCCGTTCAGCTCACAGATGTGCCTAACAATCTCCAGAGCCTGCGCAGGCAGTGAGAGACTGAGATGGAGTAAGAAGGAGGAAGGAATATGAGAATGCAACTCTGTTCTAGCAGAGATGAGCTGGTACAGCCATGGTCTTGGCCTGGCAGAGGGGCTTGATTTGTTTGTTGAAGAAGATAATCACAGCTCTTCACATCAGAGGGCAACTGCAGAACAGTTGGAGGCTATTAAGAATCCAAGAGGAATGAAACACTTGAACAAATGAATCCCTGAATAGAAGTTCCTCAAAATTTGTTTCCAGGTCAGTTACTGCAAAGCAGTTTGGAGCTCTGGAATGAGCCCACTTTCTTGGCTTCCATTCAGCTCCCTATCTCTGCCAGTCACTGGAAAGTACAGAGATATCTCCTGTCTGGGCTGATGAGAGGGAAACAGAACCAAGCATCATCTGCATATTAATGATATTGCCACCAAACTGTGTTCCAAAGAATTCAGAGATAAACTTGAACTTTGGGACATGACATCTGAGATCAATCCAAAACCCGGAGCAGAGTGTATCTCTGGAATTTCTCCAAAGAAAATAACAAGACCCTATTAAAGCCTTTCCCTCAATTCTTCTAGGTACTAAGGACTTAATGGTATCAGTCTGTGATTAAGAGTATCAGTGGCTTCTTGCTCACTCTGAGCTATTTTATCTCAGGATGATCTTTACAGGGGTATACAGGTGTCAGCACCGTGCTGTTCTGTCTTACTCAACACTGAGCAAAGGGGTTTGATCTTCATTTTATACTACTTTCACCACGTAACTAAGAAAATGTTTTTCTGGACAACTTCGGGGTCAAGTTTGGGAATAATCCAGTGCATCGTTGTAAGTGCTGCTAGTGAATGACTAAACCATTGGCCAGGCCCTACTGGCATAATGCTGAGATTAAATTAAGCAAGGTGTGGAAAATGACTGGATGTGAAAACATGACAACATAAGAAATTTCCAGACATCACTGATAATCGTGCGAGAAGCAGACAGAAGTTACAGGTAGCATTGTGTGAATCAGAGAGAAGAGACCACAGTTCAAAGGTAACTTATCCTATCCTAAAATGTAGACTTGGGCTTGTCTGAAAAAAGCAGGAAGTCAAGTACCATCAGAGATGTACTAGGGTGTCTGAACAGGGACCACCCACAGGAGAGGCAGCAGACTGTCCAACAGATCTTTGATGGTACTGTATGCCTATGTTTAAGCAGCTGAATCACACTCCTGCATGGCTAAATGAGCTAGCTGAGTCCTGTCTTTTACACCAGGTTCAAACAACTCCATTTTGGTTACTTCCATAAATGAGGGGTCTGGACAGACTAGCCAAAGTAGGCAGTGTCATCTGGCCAGGCTCAAAACTCACACTGATGATAGAACATCTGTTATCTCATTGCTGGAGCTAATAAATATGCTACTATAAATGAAGTAATATAAAAATGAATGTGATGATATAACTTAGATGATTTCAAGTAGATGAGATAACACTCAGGAGACCATTCTCTACCCTAATATTTTTTCTGATGTCATTTTATGTTCTCCTAACAGTACTTACCTTTTGAATCATTACCTAACATCCCTTAACTGAAAAAATATAGTTTGCTTATGCTATCATTACATTAAATAGGAAAAAAATCATCAATATTAACTCATTTGAGCTAGTCATTGTGACAATGTAATTAATTGTAATATGTTTTGTTCCCTAACAGGTCACTGTCGAGTGACACAGCCATTCTGTATTCAACTGTAACTATTGGGTACTACTAGAAAATAAAGACTTACTAAGAGAAATTCTGTCAAATGTGTAAGAGGGACAGAAACTTCAGCTGCATTACATTTTCAGCTAAAGCTAATTAATGTACAAACTAAATGTCGTTATAAATATCCGCAGTTCTAGTTAACATCAGTATATCTCATAAGAACATGCATGGTTTGGTTTTGAAATATTTAGGTTTTTTAATTGACCTCTTGTTCCCATACAGTTTTATTATTTTCTTCTGTTAAATGAATCTATCTTCTCTACCAAAACAAATTTTGAACTTGAGCTCTTCATATAACACTCACCATTGTGTGCTGCTTTGTTAGGCAACACTGGGGATCCCAACTACAAGAATATTCACAGTAGTAATATTAACATGATGATTCAATAGCATGTTGCACAGTACATGAAATTCTGCAATGAAAATTGCAAATACAGTGGAGTATTCACATGTAAATTTGGATGCCATATCCTGCCTTTCATTTCTGTATATAAATATGGGCTTCAGAAATGGAGTCAGTGAAATGACCATAGCAGGGTATGGTCCTCAAGTAATCTGAATTAATGAATGGGTTAATTGCAGCATGCTAGTACTGATCCTGTAAAGAGAAAAATAAGTGTCTCTAAAAGATTGAGATTTGACTGTTTGTGCCTGACTTTGATGCAGCCTTTTCTTTCTTGTACCTCTGCCATGACAGAATTCAGTCCATAGTTTGCTAGATAATCTGTGGTTTAAGTTAGAACAACTTTTGCAAATAAACAAACCAATGAAACTAAGCCTTAATTTCCCCTAAAATGCAATATAGTCTGTCCTTTTCAAAAATCTGCATGTGGGTTACTCTGGCAGTAAAAACAACCATGACTAAGAAGCACATTATGCATTTCCCACATACTGTTTTACATATTGTAAAAAAAAAAAAAAAAAACCAAAAAAAAAAAAAAAAAAACCAGAAAAAAACCCTATATTAAAATGGCAAAGATAACAGGTAAGGGGGAACACTGATTTCTAGTAACTTTGTGCACCTGCTTAAGTGCATTAAAAACTTAAATGTATTCATTTCATACACTGGGGAAAGAAGAAAATATATAGAAATATACAATATATATTGTTTTCAGATTTTAAAATAAAAGTTGTTGTTTTTCCTGCTGAAATCAAGACAAGATTCCTGACTTTCTCAGTTGGACTACTTATATAACCTCTGAGTCATGCACTTTCACTTCATAGTGCACAAAATATTTTAAGCACCGCTTTATACAATGATTACTTCCTAGCAGGATTTTTCCTTAAAAAATAGCAGTCAGCAGGTAGTGGAGAAGCAAATTCTAAAATAAAGGTCCTGTTCCTGCTGCTAGAGCTGCTCAGGGAGAAGGATCTGGATCTAATGCGAGTCTCAGTCAGATGCCAGAGTGGAGCTCTGAGTTTGCTGGAACTTTCTCATTCCATGTGCGTACATTTCTCCATTCCAGCTGGCAGATGGGTACAACCCCCTGCTCAGCCCAGACTCCCTGCCTCTGAAGTGCTAAGGCACACAGGGCATTGCAGAGGGGTAGAGACTGTTTCCTGGGAAATCAAATGTCTGAAAAGATCCATTCCCAAGAACATGCACAGCCACAGGAGGGTCTCTTGCAGGACCACATCCTCACTGCCAACCTACAGGGGCAGTGGTGTTTTCAGACTGCCAGAGCTGGGGTACTTGTCAGTGAGGACATCAGCATCCAATGCCAGAAGCTTCACAACCGTGTCAATACAGGAAGGTTAGAAAGCTTTAGGACAAACCCACAACTCAGCTTTTGAAGAAATGGGAAACAAAATAAACTACAGTGATGCAACTGAATGCAAAAAACTTTGTGTGTTTTTACTACAGCATAAAATGTATATTTTATGAGTGATCTGCCTTGATGCTCCAAAGCAACAAGTTTCAGCAAAATATATTTCTGGATGTTTGTAAATGTACACATAATACTTACAAGGTCTGGTCTTCCAAGCTCCCAATTTTGTGCAGTGATAGCATAGAAATGTATCCTCTAAGGAAGACATTCTACAAAAGACTAGCCCTTAGATGAACAAATTTCAAATACACTAACTACCCCTAATAATAGTGGGTGACCTTGACCTTAGCTGAAAATGCAGACAAAACTTCTTACAAATATTTTCAATAATTTAAGATATTCTGGAAATGGCTTTTGCACAGTCCCTGTGTGTATGCTCTGAGTCTGCAGATACTACTAAATCTAGATGAAATTCTGTCAGCAAAAGTTCTGAGGTGAGAAAGCTTCATTTTTGCATCCCTCTGATAAGGAAAGGTGGCAGAGGCTGGCTCAGGTCTCACACTTATTCCAAGGAAACTAATGAGTGCTCTGTGTTATTGTCAGCATTAATGATCTCCCAGGTATCATTTCACTATCCAGACACTGCCAGAGCATACTTTGTGTGTTCTACCACATCAGAGGGAAATAAAAAGCAGTTTTACACTGCCTGACGATAACTGCCTTAGGCTTTGTCAGGGCCGATTTCTTAAGCTGCCTAAGTAACTCACACAGTGGAGAAATCTGGATTTCTATAGGACATTTTAAGCAAAAACTCCTACACATTATGCCATGAAAAAAAAAATCAAAACTTCAAATCTAGCCTTTTGTTGTTCATTGAAAGCCTAGTTTCTTTAACCATATTCATATAATCCTCCTTCAGAAAAGCAGTCAGGCATGTACTTAGATATCACAGATTTCAACAAAGTAAAAACAATTGATTTGATAGTTAACCATGATCTCAAGTAAATCAGGGCTTTTATACCTGTAAAAAATAACACTGCTGAACCAGAATTGACATATTACTTCTTGGTCTTTTTCCTCAAGGTACAGATAAAGGAGAAACAACATCTTTTAAAAGGCACTGATGAAACTCTCATGCCAAAGCTGATGTAAGACTTTTTTCCCTCTTTTTTCCTGACACTTTTCTCTCTTCCTGCACTGCCACTTACAGCCCTCTGGTTTGTATCAAAACAGCTCTTTGTGGGGCCATACTACAAACGATTACTGAAAGGCTATGGGTTAAAAAGTACAATGTTTTCTTCTCTTGAAGGTTTAGTGGTCTGGTTTGCAGCAGAAAGACATAAACAGCTGTTCTGCAGGATGGACTGAAATCTGTCAATGTGCAAATGAATAGCTGAAGGAGGAAGCTTCTCAAAGCAGTTTTTTGTCAGTGAAAACAATTCACTGAACAGTGCACTAAGTTAATCTCTTCAGGTGAAATTCAAAACACTTTTGCATACTGGTTAAAGAGTCCATATTATTTTTCTGTACTTACTGTGCCCCACCAGAGAGCATCTGCATATGTGGAGAATTCGGTATTTGCATCTTTTTCCACCAAATAAACCAGGAAAGATGAAAAGATGAGTACTAAAAAGCCTATGTACCAGGCTGTGATTAATTCCTAGATAAAAGAGAACAGAGAACAATTCCCATTTTATGGACTGAAGAGAATGAATGACCTTTCAAGAAGACATAATGAAAATATCTATATATATGGTTTTTGGCATTTGTGCAGTTATAAGTCTAGTGTTTCCCTATGGGTGCAAATTTTCTCTGAAAGTGGACAAGATCTACTCCTATGGTTTGGTGCTTTAGCAACGTCCCCAACATATAACAAATTACAGCTGCACATCAAGGACAACATCTTCAAGATCTCTAAAAACTGTTAGCATTAAACATGACCTGGTGTATCTGTGTTAGCTTATATTACAATTGATGTTACTTCAGAAAATTTTGGGTATTCTGCTGAAAACTGATAAATGCTTATTTCCTTGGTCTCCTGTTGAATCACATCAAGTGAAGACATCAGCCAGACAAAATTAGTATCTAGGATTACATACCTTGCTATGTGCATAAACTACAGAACCTAATAATTTCCAAGTGCCTCCTCTTCGGTCCATGCGCACCATACGAAGGATCTGTAGGAAACGAAGACTTCTCAGTGCTGATGTTGCAAAAATGTTACCTTGAGTTTTTGCAGAAACAACTGCTATTGAAGCGATGAGAACAATGATGTCTGAAAGAAATACATTACAGAAAGCATTAATGTCCAAGTATCAGTAAATAGTGCACACATCTATATGAGCTGAATGAGAAGGACAAAAGAGCAACTCCTGTAGTGGGTGGGAATCCAAAGCACAGAGATTCCTGTTTAAGATAGGGATGTGAGGTCAGGGCTGGTGTCAAAAACTACCTCACGAATCTCCACGGTGAAAAGTGAGAGTAGCAATTTTCAAAGCATAAGGATAAAAGGAGCAGTGTTGAAGAAACCTAATGTAGGAGCTTTGAAACCTGATGTAGAAGACTGTACAAATTAGATGGATTAGAACTTTTCCCCTTTATCTATGTTTCCATAACAACTTTTCTGTGCAAAGACAAAAAAGGAAACTAAAGTAAGAAAAGAATAGGGCAGGACCAGAGGTGAGAGTCTGGTAGAATTAGACTTACAAGCACAGTACTGATTTCTTTTGAGAACAGACACTGTGTGTCTGAGGAATGTAGTTACTGGACACAGCTCCCCTGATGTACCATTTCCTGGAAGGGAGGAAATACAGCACTGGGTACTCAGAAGCATTCCTTTAGCTGGAAGCCTGGAAAGTTAGTTGAAGCTCAGCAAGTGTTAGGATTTATTTCTTCAGGTCAGAGATTCAAACGATGAGAGCAGCTTTGGTGTGTGTGAACTAATCAGCCAGCTGTCCTCAGAGCCGGAACAGCATTTAAGGGGAGAGGAGGAGAAGCAGCAGAGTGATGGCACATGGATGCTGTGAGAAGGCATAATGTTCTTTTACAATGATTGGGGTAGACATGCCGTAATGCACGGAGTAGAAAAGCACAGAACAAGCTCTGTTCTTCCTGACCTCATGATTAATTCCCTGGCAAACTTTAAAAGCTTAAAGAGCCCTTGTAAGAAATACCTGATTTTAATCTTAGGATTTTGTGGTGTTTGTATGTTTCTATGCAAGGATAATCTAAATCCATGTTTGTGGCTGAGGAATAGAGAGCAGCTTCTTGTTGATATGAGTTTTATTTCTTTTGTGTTGGGTAGAAACACACATCTTGTCCCTAGCATAGTTCCTACGAGAATGACCCAGGAAGTTAAGCTCTCCACCTCCACAGGCAAGCAGTGAGAGATGCTGACTGTGCCTACGTGCAGGAGACTGTTTCCTTAAACTGCTGCAGTATAGCAGGAAATAGCCTTTGTTCATTCTGCTCTGCTACCAAAGGAAGTTGAGGTCCACATACCTCTTCCTTGCCTACAGACATACCGGGTTTCTCTCAACTTACCTATGGATGCCTTTGTCCTTTAATTACAATTCCAAGGGTACAGACAACCTGTTTCTGTGGTTTAAGGATTGTCTTGCTGAATTGTGCAAACTTTTGTCACAAGGGGCTAGAAATCTACACAGACTTAAAGCCAGCTGGATGGTCTTATGGGAGAAGATTTAATCCTGGGCTAATGAATACCAAAAGCCCATTTCTGGCTGGAGATGCCTTCAAGTAGGAGGATGTTGGGGGCTGAGAAACTCTTGTAGAGAAATATCACTGTGTGTTTGCCCTGCTTGTGCAATCCTCCCTGGCTGTTCAGTGCTGGCTGATGTCACTGACATCCTGTGTTGGCCTAGGCTGACCTTCTGCCTGTCTTATGCTCTGACATTTTAAAATGTCTTTGGCTACTACATATGTGGATCATAGTTGGCTACTACATATTTAGCGACCAAAAATGCTGGATTTGCTTCTAAATCCAGCAAGTTCAGAGATGAAGAACCAGAAGTGAACAAGGTGTCTTTGCACAGTACAAATCTCAAGCTCTCAACAACCAGATGCGGGAGGTCTGGGTGAGAATTCAGAATTAGGAAAACTGACTAGGAAAAGTTAAGGACATCACAAAATTCTAATGGAGATCAGAAAAAGAGATGGAATTAGATTGAGCTCCACATGAAGATATTTAAATTTAGGTATCTACATGTGAAGCAAGTGTCTAAACTCCCCTAGCAGCACAAGGTAATCACGTCAGCTGAGAGAGGTGCAGCTAATCCTCAGGAAGGCTTCTGCTGGGTGCTCAGCTGCTTCACACTCTGGGCTTGGCACAAGAAAGGCTTAATTCAGCTGCCCAAATTTATTTGTCCAGTGCCATTTGAGATGCCTTAAGGTATCTTAGATATCCCCTAGACCTGGCAGCTATACTCTTGGATCTGGAAAAGCTGTACTCTTCAGGAGAAGTGACTGGGGAGGAGGGAATATCATGTAACAAGGGACAGACACGTCTCTGTACTATGCTGAACTAAACCCTAGATCTTGATTGACTATACTGCCAGTATAGACACTTAGCACACACGTACCTACCTAAAGCAAACTTCTTTCTAAATTTAGTGGTGTTTATTTGGATCCAAGGCTAACGGAGCAAGCGCTGGAATGTCTTGAGCAATACGGACTGCTGAAGAAGCAGTGTCCCTGGTGACGAACTTGGAGGCAGGGTGATCTTGACTTGTCCCAGTGGCTCCGAGCAGAGTAACAATGGAAAAGCTATTTTAATTTAGTGGCGACTGGCTAGCAGAAAGTTAGAGATCATTGGAAGAGCAGTGCATGCCCCTGAAAATCAATCTTAGAACTTAAAGAATAAGGTCACTCAAATATTGGAAATTATGCATTTGGTCCAGAAATTATTAAAATGCTTACTGGGGGTTTTGGTCACCCTCCACCATTTCTAATAGGACAATGTTTTAAAAAATTCAGTGACTTACTCCTGCCCTTATTCCTACTTATTCCAGAGCTCTGACATTTTTTTAAAATATATAAGATAGAGTTTTATCAAGGCCCCTCACTGCAAAAAATTCAAATTACTTCAGTCTTGCCAGTGGGCCACAGCCTCTGCCCTGCACTCATGGGAGGCCTCTGCCCCACTGAGGGTCTCTGGTCCCTTCTGAACATGAGAGACAAAGAAGCCAACAGTAGCATAGTTCTCTTTTACATTTTTAAAAGCATTGGTCCAAAGGAATTATCTACTAGCGTATGCCCTTCTACCTGAAGGGCAGGGATGAGGTTCTCCTGAAAGGGAAGAAAGGCAGAGGAAAAAGGGGAGCAGAAAATACACTGGAACCTGTTTGAAAAATAGCTGAAGGGAAGAGAATCTTCCTAGGCTGGTGGTGAGTTTTTTTTCATACTTTGCTCTTTCATCTTCTTCACTCTTCACACCAACAACTCCCACCAAAACTCCATCCCTAACTCCTCAACTGGGAATAGGGAAGGAAAGAATGTATCCATTACCTAAGGCAGCCCTTCCTGGCTGTGTTTTCCTAGGAAGTAGGGAAGGCAGTCAGGCAGATTATTTCACTGTAGTTTAACTTGTTAGTAACAGGTGTAAGATAAATCAAAACAAACCCTTCTTGGAATGAAATCAGAGTCCTAAGTAAAGTTTGCAATGGTTGAAAGTCACTTCTGAGTATGTTAAAACTGCTTGATTTTCTTATCTAAACATACCCTGGAAAAAATGAAAAGTTAAGTATATTATGATTTTTTTCTGTGCCATAGTTTTATACAATATGATCCAGGTAGCATTTGCCCTCTTTTAAACCAAGAGAGAAAAATATTATTCTGAACTTCCTTTCACATTCCATGTGAAAGTCTCTGTGGTATTTCTGTATTTTAAGAAGGCTTGATCAGACTTCTATCACTATTTTCCTATATTTTATCTTTTAGTGGCAAAAGTAGGAAAACAACATTTCAATGAATTTAATGGGCTCTCAATTTTCCCTCTGTATCTTTCCGTAAAGCATCAGAAAATATTCTGATGTGAGACTGAGTAATGGGCAGTATAGTTCCAAACTTCTCTATAATGACTTACTAAAAGACAGGGGTTTCTGATGTATATTTACCCCTTTGTTTATTTTTTTCCCAAGCTAATATCTTATGTATGATCTTCCAAAACATTAAGCCTCTCTTCAGCCATGATGATGATTTTATTCACCCTTTAGAAATATATCTCAGATTTTTATCCTTACAGATAACATTCTCCCTCATTAACTCTAGTCTGAGATTTCAAATCCTCTCGCTTTTGCATTGTTCGTTTTTGAATGCTTAATTTCAAAATAAATTTCAAACTAATTCTTTCACTTCAGACATTTCACCTAGTACCACTCAAGAAACCCCAGAGATTACACAAAAGTTTTGTGCTTATTAACTGGTGAAAGATTTTTTGACAGGCACCATGTTAACAACAGGGCCCCGTTAAGAAAAATACAAAAAAAAGATGACCTCAGAACTCATGTGTGTAACAGACTACACTTATGTATTGTCCAATGTCACTAAAACAGCAACATGTAAAAGAAGTAACTGAAGACCAGTAATGGAACTACCCCAAACATAAACAGCTCACACAAGCTGTGCCAGTCCAAGCCCCCACCTCACAGAGGATGGCCAGTACTGGGCTGCCTTAGGCTGCTCAAGTTTGCCCAGAAACTCTGGATTGCTTGTGTTACTGATGGAGGTGTGGGTGGTTGGCATTCCTAAACTATCAGCATTTCTAATGGAAACTGGGAGATTAGTAATGTGACTGAGAGAATAATAATGATAGAAAAGGAGGCATCATAAATCATCACAAGGTTTGTTTTACTTTTAATGACTTCTCCAATGCAACTTTCCTAGTGTGAGCTTCTTGGATGTTGTGAGATTTTACAGTATTCATAGGTGTCATGGGAATTAATCCAGTTATATAAGTAAAGGGGGGACACTAAAGCTATACTTTGATATTGTGCCATGTCCCAACACCTTGATGTAGCATCAGGACAATCTCTAAATGTACAGAAAGAATGTCAGGATGATTTTTTACAAGAGCTTGTAATGATAGGACAGAGAGGAATGGCCTTAAACTGAAAGAGGGTTGGGAAAGGATGCTCCTTTCCCAAATGTGTTCAAAGCCAGGTCGGATGGAGCTCTGAGCAGCCTTGTCCAGTGGAAGGTGTCCCTACCCATGGCAGAGGGCAGGAACTAGATGTTGCTCCTTTCAGCTCAAACTATTCTGTGATTCTATGATTATTAAGAAATATAATCAATGACAATCTCTCATCTGCTCAAATCTCATGCACATGCTCCAACTAATACACACACCTGCTTCATCTTTCTCTTTTTCATGTTCTTCAAAGGAAGAATATGTTTGTAGGAACTTTGCCTGCTGCCTGCATTTAATGCTAATATAGTGGAACATGTATACCTCTAAATACAAATGATACTTTAAGATAATATGGGTTAAATTAATCTTGTGATTTTTTTCTTTGATTTCACCTGAATAGAAAAATGAATAATATTTAATCATTTTTGGATGATCACTAAGTCATCAAAATAGTGTTTGCTATAAATTCACAGAAAAAACTCAGAGTTCACACATTCTAGGTAAGAAAAGGCAGGAAACTCCAATGGCTATCAATTACTGTGCCTGCACCAGCTACAGAGCAGTAAAGAGAGGCAACAAACTAGGACATGAGTAGGGCATATCTGCCCACAAAAGTGCAGAATTAAGCAGAAAATCTCAAGAGGTTGTTTTATCTAGCCTGCAGCTGCATTAACTCACAAAGGAAATTAACTGGGCAATTGTATGACCAAATCTAGGCTACCCTTAGGCTGTCCTTTTAAGGTCTGATTTTGAGCTAAAGTTATTATCCATGACCCAGAGAAAAGGCACAGCTTGTAGTGGTCATTTCTGAATAGTTCTCAGGACAGTTCATTATCCTCAATTTCAAAGTTACTTTTGAAAAGAACCTAGCACTATGATTCTGTGGTGTTACAGAGACACTGAGCTCTACTAAGGGCACAAGACAGCTTTGACATGGGCTCTGTCTGCTTGCCATGGTACAGGTCATGCGCACCTGTGGCAGCACAGTGAGCAATTATTCTTAGTTGCTGAGGAGTTTAAATAGGTTTTAATCGAGGCTTGCAACAATGACTACATAGAAACACTTAACGGCTTTCTATTCTGAGTCACTAAGATGTGGTAGTGGCAGTAGGAAGGAATGACCAGCATTTTAGTTTTTCTAATATCTCATTGGATATCAGTCCTTCCAGTCCATATTGCTATTCTCCAAACTCTCTTCATTTTCCCTTCAATAATCTCTACATCTGACTGGCCAGGACCAAAGCGTATCATCTAATCAATGTAGAAATGTACTTTGAATTTTAAGCAGACACTGCAGCACAAAGTTAACACAACACACATTCCAGACCACTGTATTTGAACACATCACACTACAGAAACATGATAACAAAAATATATTCAGTGGGATTTTTCCTAAACTGTTGTAAATTGGCAATTTAAAGCATTTTAAGATAAAGTCTGATGACTGACACTGGACTTTGGCCATACATCAGCACATGAAAATAAGGTTGTTCTTTTTCAGATTCCTAAAAGAAAACGTCTGTTTACAAAAATTTGACTCTTGGAGCAGCAGCCTTTTTGCACAGCCTAGTAACATATTTGAATACCCTAATACAGGGGTATTCAGTGAGGGATAGAATTGGATCACTATTCCTTGAACAATTATTGAGAAAGGTCATAGGACAGAAGAGGTTATTTTGTTGTAACTGCCTGGAAAACTGCTGTTATCTTGAAAAAAGGGATTAACTACTTCCCTCTACCAGTTCAGGAGGGAAAAGAATAGAAAACATGAATAGAATAAGCTGCAACAGTTATACTGAAAAGAGGAAAATAATGTTTTTACCAGGTGGTAGTTCCTTTGCTCTGTGAGTGTTCCCTTACTATAAAATCAGTGGGCTAATTCACATAATTGTGACAGAAAAGTTTGGTCAAATATGGGCTGAACTTACAGTGACCTTGCAAATGTATTCATCCCAGAAACCGAGAACTTTCAATATCTTTACCTGGAATTATATCTCTGAACAGAGAGATGAATGATATTACCATATTAAGAAAGATGTTGTGTGTTATCATGTTTAATAAATTATCTCATTGGAAGAAGTAGAACTATTTATCAGCAAAGTAAAAGTCAGTATTTGCAAGATTGCCAAAATTTGCTTTTCTTTCTGGCCAGGGATCAGATCTCTGCTCAGGTTATGATTAATCATCACCTACTAGTAAAAGTAATTGGCAGGATATCTTCAGGAAATTCTTGGGATGGATGATGCTCTTTGATTTTTGCAGATGTTGTTGTCACTCCAGCTAAGAGGTCTTTGTGTTTTCAAATATGCAACACCATCTGGATGGAAATCATCTTAATTGTCATTACAGGCAAAACAAGTTGGTGATTTCGTTTCCTTTTTTAATCTACACAAGGTGCAAAACAACATGGTATTTTTAGAAGTAGGAAAGTGAGCTGGTTTTGCATATCAAGATAATTCACGAAGATAAACACAGATGAGTGTGAAAATTGACTTTTATTGCTGTTGAAAAACAGGAAGATAGTAATGTACAGTAGCTGCACATACAAGAGAAAAAAGTTCTATAAAAATATGTAATACTTTCTAGGCACTGAAGTGGAATAAAAAAAATCCAGAGGTTAATACTTCTTCTCTACTGATTTTTTTTCTAACAGTGGAAAATAGCTACATTAGTTACTGCCTTCCATTTTAAGAAGTCTACTAAAACTGGTCTGTGCATCAAAACTTGGATTTTTCTTATCATCAGCTAAGCAATACCCCCATGAAGAAATCAAACAGATGAATTACCTTGAACCCTTCTTTCCCTTTATCATTTAGATTTGCAATATATTGGAATCATCTGAGTAAGCAAACTATTTTAATGTGAAATTAAAGTAGCCTCCTGGAAATACAGACAACTTCTTTCAGGAATAAATGCTATTTTTATATAACTGTAGTGGGTCTACTTAGAAAAACACCTCATTATCGATGATGTAAAGCTAACTTTTCTGGCAAAGACAGGATTGGAAACAAGTCAAAGACACTTATTAGGAAAGCTAATCAAATACAACAGAAGTTAACTTGGTACTCCAAACAATTTCTGAACCAGAAAGAGAAGGAATATTTTAAATAGGGAAATAATTGATTTTTTTGGATGTGAAAGCTAAACATTCCCCTGTAAAATTGTGGACCAATGAAGATGAGTAAGATTTTTCTTTTGTTATTTTAAAAAATTTTATAATGAAATCCTAATTCCATGCCCAGTCATGGGCCAATCAGTGCTACTCACTGCTGTGTCAGTGTATTAAAAGTATATGTACCTTGTTCCAGTGTAAAAGTAGCATATTGTCCGACCCTGATGTCAAATACATCCAAATAATGTTATTTTACCTTCCGCTGTAGACAGCCAAAGTATTTCTCTATGGTCTGAGAACCACAGTAGCTCAACAAGGACTTAATTTTAAACTGTAGCTATGACTGCCATATTTTATTTAGTTTGGGTAAGAATAACAACATTCATGGAAACATTTCACCTGTCTTTGTACCGTTCCCAATTATTGTTCATGGCTCTGTTGAGTACACAATCTTTCTGTGGACTGAATAAGTCCTCAGCAAACATCTTCATGTTATTAACAGCTGGCTCAATAAACCTTAAAAATCTAAGGGCCTCCTGCAACCTAAGATTAAGTTCAATTACAAGCCTTTTATGGATTATACCTTATTGACCTTTTCCAATAACTGATCTTTAACATAGTTAATATGTACCTGCCAGAAGGAATAAAGCACAGTTTATTCAGTTCAAGTTTATTTGGCCTCAAGACAGGCTGACAGAAACATTTAAAACTGTGTCTTTGACCTACTGTTCACCAACCCAATTTTTGTTCAGCTAAAGAAACAAACTGCGAGTAACACATGCAGATTCTTCCCAAAAATCTTCACTTATTCTGTCCAGAAACAGTTTTGTGCCTTGAAAGCACTGGAAAACAAGGTTTGCTAGTCACTTTACTATTTCTATATGTTGCTGCATGACAGTAGGCCTTAGTGAAAAAGGCTATGGTGGTGGAGAGAAATCTGAAGATTTCTGGAGGGAAAGGCAACAGGATGGATAGCCAGACACACACAGCCCTGAGAAGTAAAGACGCTCATTACGTTAGCCTGTAAGAAAACTACAAAGTAATCGCCAAGAAAACAACAAAATAGCTACAGCATGGCAAGACCTGTGTAGGGAGAAAGGGCTGAATAATTTAAGAGTGGTTAGTCAGAAGACAAATATGAGACGGCAGGTGGAGGTATGCAAACTAGTGGAAGATAAGAAGGTCTGTTGGATGCCTCCTATTTACCCTTTCTTATAAAAGTGAGATCAAAAGACAATTTAAATTTGATTAAAAAAAATTACAAGATGCAATTGACTTGTAAAGTTCATTGCTCTGAGGTATAAAGGAATAACCAGTCAAAATTAGAGTTTGGATGTTTTCCCCTGAATTACTGGAATTAGATTTTTCAGGGGATCCAAATTCTTATGTGAGTCACCCACTGATTACTCCACGTGTGATTTGCTATTTTGGGCTATAGGTATTAACATCATCATTAGGGGTCTCTGGCACTAGTCAGGAAGTGGAAAGACACCAACCAGGACTCCTGTGTGATCCAGGCCTGCAGGGAAGCATTGCTATGTCTGTGCTGGATCCTTGCAGCCACAAGGGGAGGAATCTATAGTCAGGAATGTGCACTTTCATGGCCTTTTCATCATACTTTAAAAGCTTAGGCAGGGGTAGGTGGGCAGGGGGTCTGGAAATATTCACGTAACACATTCCCAGATTGTGGATAAAGGTGATACAGTGGCATGGGAGTAAAAGGCCAAAAAAAGTGGGAATAGAAAAATCCATCATGTGTAGGTGGAAATGGATGGGTGGAAACTGACAAGTAAAGATGCTGAAATGAGCAGGGAGAGAAAAACATGTCTCTGATGAGAGGAAAAGCCTGTTTGTAGGTGGAGAAGGAAGAGACAGTATTAAAAATCTGTTCTCAAATTCACAGGGTAATGGGGAAACAGAGGGTATCCAGTAGCTGAGTTATTTAATGCAGATGTTGAAGGCAGCAACACGGGTCCCTCAGTGTTGGCTGAAAGAGTTCCTACATTCAGTTTTCTGGTCCTCCCTTCAGAGGCAAAAACCACTCCCGGCTGCCTAAAAGCAGAACTTGCATTTCTAACCTATACAGCTATTTTGGTTGTCTGCACAATTGGTGAGTGCCTCTTGGGACTTCTTTGTTTCTGTAAATACAGAGTTTATTCAGATTACATACAGAACCAGACATCTCCAGCCACTCTTTACCCTCAGCTGCTATCCCACCTGCAATTTGTGCATGAGTAGCCTAAGAAGGAGTACTGTGCCAGCAAGAAGGTTTATATAATTTGGAGAACACTAGTTGTGGGGCATCTTACACAGCCACACTTGAGACTTCCTGGTGTGGGAGATATGAAGAAAGAAACAGAAGTTCTGTTCAGTGCTTGTCAGAAAGGAAAAACCCCATAATCTGGTATCACTCTCCCAAACCCAACAGGAGCAATCACAAAATGAGATCATAAATACATTAGATTATGTCATTCTTTGTGACAACCTCCCCACTCTGCCTTGTGACATTTTCATCTGAAATGAAATAGTCTCCACTGTGGGGGTGACATGAATAGACTGGGCTGGCAGGGGGGAGCCCCAGGACTGAAAGGGCTCTGCCTTTGCCATGGCTGCTGCCCAGCTGGTCACATACATTCATTGGGGCACCAGTACTGCACAACACAAGGGTGAAAGTGAGTGGCTTCCTTTACACCATTTAGGAGCTTCCATAGGCTGATGTAAAATGGATCTGATGGTCTCCTTCCTTGGATCTGTTATTGACAGTAATATCAACTGTCACCAAAGAACAAAGCGCTCAATTTTGAGAGCTATCAGCACAGGCTTAAAGATAAAAAAATGTATTTTTTTTTTTTAATGGGAAACAACAAGTTATGGGCACCTGTTGCTTAAGTGCTACGGGTGGGAGGAAATTAAAATGTGCAGAACATGCCCAAATTGCCACCTAGAAATATGCAAGTATTTCTACTTAGTCATATTAAATTTGATATAGAAATACTGTAACTCTTGCACAGTGTAACAATATTGTTTTGTCAAACCTTCCTAACTGATGCATTTAACATAGCAGGTGTAAAAAGGAGAAATTAAAACCTGTATTTTCTCTCTTATACACAAGTCTTTTCCTAATGTAGCAGCTGGAGTGTAACCATTTGAGGCATGATCATAAAAATAGGTATTTCTTGCAACTCCCACTGGGCTACTATGCCCATCAGTCACTTCAGTGGTGCTGGTGACAACATGCAGTTCTCTGAAGGGATGTAAAAGAATGGAAACGTCTGTGGAAGCTGCATTTCTTCAATCTGTATGATCACTAAAAAGTTAGTGCCAAGGCTGGATAAAGACATCTGGCAATCAATTTGATTATATTGAGTGTAACAGTGGGCAAAGCTTATGTCTAAACTGTCAGCATTGACAGTTAACAAATTAAAGCTGAGTAGCTACCAGAGAAATGCATGTGAAGAAACAAACACTACCTCTAAAGCAATGAAAAATGTCTATGTTTCTAAACAACAATACAGTCCAGCAAAATGAAACTATTGTTTTTAACCAATTGCACCAACAACCCTTTTCCTGGAGACTTTACTCACACAGGGGTGACCGGAAGAGAAATAAACTAGTCTTCAGCAAAGAGAGCAATAAAATCACAACATTCAGCAGTTATGAGAGATAATTATAAACTAAAAGAAGCAAAGAAATGGAAATATGAAATAGCAGCATGTTGCCTGCTCATGTGCTGCAGGGTGAATGAAAAAGGAACTGTTATCTGTGCAAAAGAATTGGTGAAAGTGGACTTCATACAGGTAATCACGAATGAGGTAGTCTCCCACAATACAATATCTAGAGGTGTCTAGAGACTGGACATCAGGAGGTATTTATTGGCAGAGTGGATTGTCAAACATGGGAAGACGTCAATGCCCCTTGAATGTCAGTGTTTAAGAGACTTTTGGACAATGTCCTTAACATGCTTAGACTTCTGGTCTGCCTTTAACTGGTCAGGTAATGGGACTAGATAATCACTGTAGCTCTTTTCCAACTGAAATTTCCTTTCCTTTCCTTTCCTTTCCTTTCCTTTCCTTTCCTTTCCTTTCCTTTCCTTTCCTTTCCTTTCCTTTCCTTTCCTTTCCTTTCCTTTCCTTTCCTTTCCTTTCCTTTCCTTTCCTTTCCTTNTTTCCCTTTCCCTTTCCCTTTCCCTTTCCCTTTCCCTTTCCCTTTCTCAATATGTTTAGTATAATTGCTTTCAAATAACTCTGGTAAGATTCCTGGAGTAAATGCCAATGCAATTACTCCGCTTAGGCTTCTTCAAGTGTTTCCATTTGGGCTGACAGGGGTGAGGCTGGGACCATGAGACAAAGCAGGATTTGATTGACTAACGTGTGAGAGCGTTAATCATGGCTCCAACAGATTGATAGTTATCTAATGTCTCACACCAAGGTATCAGCATTGAAATTTCTGGTAACCTGCTGACAAAGCACCCCCAAGTAATTATGGGCATATTAATAAAACAGAAGACACTGAAAATGGCTTTTGAAGTAAAGCAGTGCTGCAAGTCAGGGGTATCACAGTCTTCTGAGTGGTTACATGGGTGTCAAGAGCATTCATGTAATGAGTTTAAGTAACGGGCAGTTGCAAAAGCCCAAATAGCGAACACCCGGTCTAATAGGATTGTTTTGGACCAATATGAATATACTCCTAAGGTATCAAGATTTCTGCCTGGAAATCATAATTCACTATTGCAAAAGCAGGACTTGTATGAAGAAGCAATTCTTCTCAGAGAGAAGCTGCAGGCAAGAGCTGAAAATGATCTGAAATGGAAGTTACAAAGGATGTCACACACCAAAGCAGCTGATCTGCAGCACAACATCTGGAAAGAAGCTAAGAAAGCTGAGAATTTTATTGCTGATCAGTTATGTTCTGACATGCTATTCACGTCATTAAAAAATATAAATTTTTTAGATGATAAGAGTGATAAAATTCGAAAACCAAACCATTTTACTACTTTTGAGGCTCCATACAAGTAGGCAGATAAGTGGATTTGGCATAATCCTGTCTACCTCTTAACTTCCACACCAGCATTTATACTAATAACTACTTAATTTTGAATTGGCAAACTTACACATAGTTATGGTATCTGAGGAACTATCTTGTCTATGGATATGATGAGAATTCAGCATAGTAAGGTAAGATATGAACATCAAATCAAAAAAGGCAGATTGTGAAAAGAAAGGTATTTGTCTAAGCAACTTCATATTCAGGGTATCTCTATTAGCAAAAAGTTTAAAGCCAGTCCCTAAAAAAATGTGGGCAAAACTGAACATACAAAGACTATAACCAGAAAAGGTTGACTGCTGCTTGGTCTGTCAGTTGCTTCCCCCCTTATCATACATTTCCAAGTCACAGGTCATAATAAGCACTGGAATTGCTATGATACACTTTTTTATTGCATCATATTTTATAATAGATAGCATTTAATATCATATTATTATTATTATCATCATCATCATCATAATCCTTGTCATTATCATTATCCTTATGATTATACTACAATGTATTTTCTGAGATTCAAATATGAGAGATAAATAATAATTTGAAAGATTGCTTAAATCATATACACAATCTGGGTAAGAATGGACTGGAGCTTCATTATTTCTAAATAATTTGACTGATATTTGACCTTAGGACACTTTCCTAACAAAAGGGAACTGAATTAATAATTGATAAACATTTCAGTGCAGGTACTGAGTTACATTAGTCTTGTTCAAAATGGCTAATTACTTCATGCTTAAGAAAATATCTTTTTTAGCCTTCTAATGAAGAAATTCTATTATTACAAATAAAATCTTTTAAATAAAATATCCCTTATGTCTTTTAACAGCCTTTCTTTCACAACCCTGTCTCTTTAGTCTTCACATCCCAGGTTGCCCAGTTCATGGTAGGGGCTCATCTACTCTGCATCACAAACACAACAGTGACACTAGTGTAAGATCAAAAAAACACAGCATGAACAAACACAAGCTGCTTAATTCTCTAGCTCATACCAGAAAGAAACTTCAATGGGAACTTCATTGTACCAAACTAGATTTCCTTTGAGTAGCAGACATGCAACCTCTAGAAAGAGGGGATCAGAGCCTGATGTCTTTAATCCCAGCATGTTACCTTACTCAGCAGTAATGTTATTAGTCAGCTAAAGTGTGGAAGGATAAGGCCCATAGGTTATTTTTCTACATATTTCTAAAAATGCCATTGCCAGAACTGTCAAACATGAAGATATGCCACTAAATATTTGTTTTAAAAACCTACATAATTTGGCACCAATCTAGCCTAAAGAAAACCTCTGTTCATGGCACAGAATTATGGCTGCTGAAATTATCTGAGGAAATTTTGACTGAAACCTAAATAATGCTACTACTACTACTA
Source organism: Donacobius atricapilla (assembly GCA_013397315.1). Lineage (NCBI taxonomy): Eukaryota > Metazoa > Chordata > Aves > Passeriformes > Mimidae > Donacobius > Donacobius atricapilla. Next base: position 596,854 of record WBMY01007763.1, read on the forward strand.
CTACTACTACTACTACTACTATCAGAGTATTTTCTGAAGTGAAGTGGGCAGGGTGTGTCTGAGATGAGTTCAAGTTTGGCTGGCAGAAGCTCCCCAAACGTGAAATTTGCTGTAACTTGTTTTTTCTGGGATTTATAATGAGATGTGATGTGAGATATGTCTTCTTGGTCAAGAATATACTTAATTACAGATCATCTCTGGGTTATTTAGAGTTCACATTACACTGGGAAGGGGCTGTTTATATTGTTTATCATGAGCAGCAGATTTACCATCTGTCTGTATTTAAACTATATAATGTGTATAAATACCAACTGACAGACACATAATGTGTTATTACACAAATATATTGAAATAATTCAAATTAAATGTCCAGAAGATCTTGTAACACACTAGATATGGATTTGTTTATAAAGGTTTGACAAAAGTGCCACATGATGGTTCATTACCACTCTAATTAATGAAAAATAGATCCAGTAATAAGCAACGGTCGCAGCTTTCACTTAGAGCTCTGAAACAAGGTTTGCCAGCCATGGAGTTCAAGGGCCTGATTACAGATAATGGACTTAAGCTTCCTGTTGGGAATTTGCTCATTCTGCAGCCTCAACAGAATTTGAACTTTTGACATTTCCATCATGCTGTAGCTTGACTAGAGGTAAAATAGAAGCAGCTGTGGTAAAACTGCTAATGGACTAACTGAAATATATGAAATGCTTCACTCAGCTGGACCACCAGGATGTGTAGTTGCCCTGGAGAAATGTAATATTACTAGAAGTAGGATCAAATCTAAAGTGAAAAAAATCTGTAATAGGAGTTTCCACCCCCAACTTTAAATTGAATAAAGTTTAGACACTAGAGTCAGCAATATACTCTGCAGCCAGCAGGGCCATCCCTGTCCTGGGGTGCATCAGGCCCAGCATCGCCAGCCGGGCAAGGGAGGGGATTGTCCTGCTCTGCTCTGCACTGGGGCAGCCTCACCTCCAGTGCTGGGGGCAGGTTTGGGTACCACAATGTAAAAAAGACACTGAACTATTGGAAAGTGTCCAAAGGAGGGCAACAAGGACGGTGAAGGGCCTTGAGGCTGCCTGAGGAGCAGCTGAGGGCACTGGGTCTGTTCAGCCTGGAGGAGACTGAGGAGTAAACATCACTGCAGCTACATCTTCTGCGTGAGGGGAAGAGGAGGGGCAGGAACTGATCACTTCTCTGTGGTGACCAGTGAGTAGATCCAAGGGAATGGCCTGAAGTTGGGTCAGGGGAGGTTTAGGCTGGATATCAGCAAAACATGCTTCACCCAGAGGGTGTTTGGGCACTGAACAGGCTCCCCAGGGAAGTGGTCACAGCACCAGCCTGACAGAGTTCAAGTGTTTGGACAATGCTCTCAGGCACATGGTGTTACTCGGGGGTGGCCCTGTGTAGGACCAGAAGTTGGACTTTGATGATCCCTGTGGACCAACTCAGGATATTCTATGATTCTTTGTTTAAAATCCACTTGTTCTTGTTGGGCTTTCTCACATAGGAGTCCCAAAATTTCTTACAGAGCCAGTGGAGAGAAAGAAGTTCCTCTGAAAGTCCAGTGGACTTCAGACATGCAGGTGAGGCCAGCAGGATCTTACTCTTCTGACCCAGAGCTTGTTTTTTATTATTTCTAAATATTTTTACAGTGTGCCAAGTGGAAGCTGCCCTCACAGACTGAGATCTCCCTGTGATGGTAAATCCTCTGATACACATAGGAGAGTGGCCAGAAATTTAATTTTGTCAGGTCACATACCACCATCTGGAAGCCCATTGCCAGAGGAAGGACAATGGACTCTTCATTTATTTCAGTGTTCCCAAATGGCTTGACAGGGAGTGGATGCCATATATCTTCCCAGTTAGACTTCTCCTCTTTAATTTTGGGGATATCTTTAGTGAGCTAAGGCACAGGCGTCAAGTTTTTCCTGGTTTGTCAGCATCCCTGATCTCCAGGGACTCCAGAGCGCAGTTAGAATATGCCTTGCTTGGATTGCTGCTCTTCTGAGCAATGCAACACAGTAACACTGTTCTGCAGTGCTAACAGCCAAGCTCCAGAGTGATATACCTGTGACATTTAAGATTTGCAGCGGGATATACATATTTAAGTACCTTACACGCCTGTGAGGATGTGTTGCTATGCCCTTTATATTATGTACACAAGCTCATACACAATCAGAGAAAATGAGGGATGTCAGGTAACACGGGACAAAATACAAAGCAAGGTTTAATACTACACTGTTATTCCTATTTTTATAGAAATAAATAAGGATACAAAATTTTAAAATAATTTGGTAGATGTAATTACTAACCTGGTAGCCCACAGCAATGCTTGATGAACTAATTTGTCAGAGTAGTGACATTGTAGGCACACTAACATAAGCACAGAACTTTGGCCCTGAATAAAATTTCTCTGGTTATTAGGTTATTAATGGAAAAAATAGAGGCTGTCTAAATGTGACCCTTGAGACATCTTCAAATTGGTTATTTCTAGCCCTAAGGCCATTGCCCTATGTGATTTGTGTTTAATCACAAAAAAAAATAATCGGGGAAAAGATCTGCCGGAGATATATAGCAAATTTAATTAATAGTAAACAGACTAAGTCTTCTAAAATATTATTGCTCCACTGTAACAATAAACAGAAAGAATAATTGAATGGATGACTAAGTAAACAATTAAAAGTAATAGGCCCTAACTGGCCATGTGCTCTTAAGGAGACCTTAGCACTGATTTCATTGAGTTCCCCCTGAAACCATCTTTTCTCCAGGATGAACACGTACAGGTCCCTCAGCCTCTCCTCACAGGGCAACTGCTCCAGCACTGATCATCCTCATGGCTTCACTGAACTCACTTCAGTTTTTTAAGGTTTTTCAGGTATGGTGTTGGAGGGGGAAAATGGGGTGCAGTATCTTGGATGTCGTCTAATGAGCAATGAGTAAAAGGAGATAATCCTTGACTGATTGTGCTCTGGCTAACACAGCCTTCTGATCTTTGTTGCTGCCTCACACTTTGCCGTGACTGCAAAGCCAAGATGTCAGGCAAATAATTACTTTATGAAGCAAGAGCTGCAAGATGACTTGGTTTCTCCTCAAAAGATCAAATCTGGAAAGATGCTGAACATCAGAAGATCAGAAACTCCCTTCTGGGACACTAAAGTCCAGAAACGGACTGAAGTCAATCAATAGAAGAGACATGTAGAACAGTCAGTGGCAAGAAATTCAAGCTCTTGGCTTAGTTTCCAGAAGCTGCAGAACAAAGTTTCCTTTCCATCCAGTGCACCAGCAGAGGAAGACATCCAGAAGCAATAGACTGTTGTCTACTAATTAATTCTGCTAGCAAGAGATAGAGTTCCAAGTGGGACAGAAAAGATACTTTTAAGGCCAGAGACTGCTTATATAAAAATAGATGAAAAAAGAAGAGCAGGTGAATCTCAGAGAAAGAAGGAAATACCATAATGGAGTGAAGTAAACCCACCCCTCCAGGGTGATCTGTGCCAGAAGACCTGCCTAAACTATTTCACCAACAGTAGGAGGGTAGACACAAGTAGTTTTAAGGAAAGCATGGAAATCTATACAGTCTCTCTGTGAATCATAGAATTATGTAGATTGGAAAGGACCTTTAAGATCTTTCAGTCAAACTGTTAACCCAGCACTGGCAAATCCACCCCGAACTATCCCTAAGCACCACATCAACATCTTTTAAATATGCAGATTTTTTTACAAGGAAGAACTTCCTGCATTCAGTTCTGCTGAGAATTAACACCTCAGAGTGAAGTTAATCAGCGTAATAAAACTTGCCAGTTGCGTGGAGACAGGAAAGGGAGGAGACAAAAGCTGAATCAAACAAACTGCTAGTGTTTCTGTACAATGGCATTTGGAAGAGTAGCAAACCACTCTGAGAAGTCGAATTGTTCTAGTAACTTCAAAATCTTTAAAGGTATTTTTAGTAAGTTCTAAATTGCTGCAGTAAGTTAATTTTGCTAAATTAACAGTGGTTCTTTCTTATGATTGTATCCTGACAAAACCTGGCTACTGCAAAATTTCAAGTGCACCATAAAATCTTGTAATAATGGTAAGTCTGGATAGGAAGGGTAGCCATATTTGGTGATTTCCACTTTCTCCTAGGCATGGAAATCTTGGGACAAGTGTGTGTGACCTGGAAAGGTACCTACCCACCTCCCCTGCTGCTCAAAAAAGCAAATGTCAATTCTGATACTTGCTCCTCTCCTACATAAAATAGCATAGATAGGGTGTTTCTTTCTGAGGGGGAGACAATCTGGGGTGTCTTCCTAGCTGCTCATGCAGCATCCTAAGGAGCGGCTAAGCGGGAGAATGTGGATTTACCACGGAATGGGGTAGAGGGAAAAAAATTGTTCTACACATTAGACCTAACACTGGTGTACTAATACTGGTCTGCCATGCCAAGGAACACTGTAACTTTTGTTTAGATCAGGATGGCATTCATCTACTGCTTACACTGAAACCCACGTGTTTCATGGCAATAGGCACATGACTCCATGTACTAGCTGCTGTAGAGATGTACAGAAGAACATATTGCCTGCCCCAGTTGCAATTTGTAAGTTGCACTGAGATATAGGCAGAAAAATTAGAGGCTAGAGAGAGGAAGGATGTCAAGAAAGGAGTTGGGATATTGATATCTTGAAGTTTCAGAGATGATCTATAAAAAGCATTTTCTCCAAACCATTAGAAAAATGAAAGAAGAAGAAAAATGAAGAAATTATCAGGTGAGTTTGATCTTTGATTTCTGCTTTTATTGGGAAACTGTTTTCCTGCAGATCCCTTTTCAAAATAGGGTTTTGACTGGTCATGAGTCTATTCACCATTGTCACAGACAAAATCTAGAGCAAAGAGGGGAAGGAATAGTGTGTTGAAATAGATGTAGAAGAAATAATGAAGATGATACTGTATCCTATACTAGTCTTACTGCAGAGCTGATATGTGGACTGTCATGCAGAGAACAGCAAAACAGGAAGCAGCAGTGTTGTCAGAAGATGTCTCTAGGGAGGTTTTCAAACTTCTTGCAGTGTGTCTGATCACAGAGGTTAAATAAGAACATGATACATACACATATGTATGTGGTATCTATGCACATATGTACAAGACATGTAGTATGTCCATTAAAAGCATACATCTCTGATTTGCAATGAGATCCCTAATTTTTCCTATATACAGACCAGCTGTATGAGATCTATAGGACAATATTTTCTGGATAACATAAGAAACGTGGGCTGATGGGTTTTTAGGGATGTCATGATTTATACCTAAAGAAACCCAGGGCAGATGAGAGTTGACACACAGCTATTCTGGACTTCCAGCAGGTTGCTTTAAACAGTGTCTGATTCCAATAGTTTTCATTCAGAAACAAAACAAGAGAGGGGAGGTGTTTATCTTAAACTAGAGCTGGGACACTCACCTATTACACAGAACGGTTTCCTCGCAAAGCGCAGTCTTCCTTGCCATCCTCGGTATCGACAACAGCACCCAGCAGACCAGATACGAATAATAAATTCCAAACCAAAGACAACAATCATGACAAATTCCTAGAAATGGAAAATAAGAAAAATGCCTGTTACAGATAACACACACTTAAACATCAAGAAACTTATCACTACTGTTTGGGTCTAACAATACACCTTGATCATCTGAATATGCCAAGCCAAATTCGGATCCTGCTCCCCAGGATGGTTGCCTATCTACAAACAGCACACAGTTCCCAGAGCTTCACAGTGAAAGGTCTGAGCCTAACCTGAATAACATGAAGTATCAGCTAAGAGTGGCTACTAAGTATGAAACACTGAAGAACTGAATAATACACAAGAATATCAGAGCAAAATACTCAAAGACTTTGTGTATTGAGCATCAGAGCACAGATAATTTATGCAGCTAGTGAAAAATGTTTGACATCCACATCCATACAATTAATTCTTAGTTTAAAGGCTAAAAGTTCTTGGAGGTATATTGTCATTGTTGCAATACACAGGTGAAGTAACTGAGATTATGAATTTGGGAAATCAATCTGTTCCCAGCAGTAGGTTAAGGTATGTGCAAGTGTAATTACATACAATGGGTATGTAATTCTAAGGCAATAAATGAATGCCCACCCTAGCCATAACTTTCCCTGGACAACCTGTGAATTAAAGCATTTAGAAATTTTGCCTTGTTTGGCCTACTTTTCTTTCACATTGGAAACTTCTTTAAGACTGTCTATTTTAAAAGCATCAACACGTATTTATGCAATTTTTATTCTAAAAAAATTTTCATTACAATAGCGAGATCAACAGAGTTGCACTAATAGAGCTTGGAGTACATTCAGCTCAATGCCCTAAGGAGATCTGCAGCTCAATAATATGGAGTGATATAGTACATAAACACTCTGTGGAATTACAAACTTAGATACTCTTTTGGAATACCATCACAAAATCATGTGTTTTGAAATGACAACATAAAAATCTGTGTGTTAACAAAAGGAGAAAAGTACTTGATGGAGTTTCTTAAACAGCCCATCAAGAAGAAAAGGATAGAAGTCGTGTTTTATTTGGCAGCCCAATGTATTTCTGTGTCCAGAAGTAAGTTGTTCTTTGTCAGCCAATTAATTTGTTATTCCTGCAGGATGAGGACCAGTGTGGTAAGAAAGCACTGCAAATGAATTATAGAAAGGAATATTTGCAAGGGTAGGGTTGATCCAATATTGACTTTTCCCAATAAACACTTTGCATACTTTTAGACTGTGGGACCCTACAACTCTACAAGCCAATGTGTCAACTCAGGCATTAATGTGCCTGAATAAATAACATTATTAATGTTGTGCTGTGCAATGACTCTTTACTGGATTATGATTAGTGGCAGTCCACTGAAACATTGCTTTTGCTATCATAGAACAATTTGAAAACATGGTATTCCTTCCTAAAACATGTCAGCTTGTGTAGCTACATTATATTGAAAGCACTTTTAGACCCTTCTTCAGGGTCTTAATTTTCAGTTTTGTAAATCCCATATTGAATGCCTAAGTCACGAAAGTAGAATAAGATCCCTCTGCTAAAATGTGGCTGAAGAGAATGCCACATTTTTTATTAGAAAAGAACACATGGAAAAATTAGTGTGATTGTTTAAGCTTTTTTTTTTATTCCATTACAAGAAACTTCAGCTTAATTCCATGGGCAGTGTAATTGCACAACTTCAGAAAAGATTATGTACAAAACTGAAAAAGTTCCCCATATAGTAACAATAATTCCTAATAGTTGGCTATCCTGTGCAACATTTCCTTGTAGGAAATTCTGTGTAGGCCAAGAATGAAATGGACAGGAAGCCAACTGGAAAAAAGGGAGAATATGTATAAAAGTGGTAGTTAAATCATGAATTGTTGAATCTGGTTTACGCATTGTTAGATGATGCCTCTGGATTTATGAGGGTCGATGGCAGGCATCCAGGCCATCTGACATCTGATTCTCCTAAAGAAGTTTCTTCTTTGGGATAGCGTAAGATATATTGAAGGAATGGAGGTCTGAGAAGCATGAAAAATTCTTTGCTTCCAATAAAATCTTTTTCTTGTTAAAACTCAATCCCATTTCATTTGACTAAATTTTGTTGTTTCCCTGGAAAACATATGGTGTGTACTGATGGGCAATACGTTTTGTAAGTACAGTGAAATCGTCCCAGGCATCTTACAGAAGCTGATCCACACATGCGGGAGAGTGTCCTCTCCTGTACTCGAGACCCTGGCAGGGCCTCTAATGGGGAACTGGCAAGGACAGAAAGTACTCAATGATCCTGGAAGGACTAGTCCACAGCTTTGAGTCAGTTCAAATAGGAACACAAAACTGCTGGTAGGAGTTGGAAAGTGGTAACCTTTTGGAAAGTTTAGTCTTCAGGTTCCTACCAGTGCTATGCAGTTTTGTATTTATCACCTGTACTATTGTTAGCCATTATTAGGTGCTATGCTTGCTCAGTGAGTCAAAGATGAGAAAAGTTATTGTGTGCTGAAAACACGTTTCTGAGAGTCTGTGTACAATATTGTGTTTTTGTGTTTTAGAGACAGAAATCATATTTGTCTCTCTCACACAAACACATATACTAAAAAGAGAAACTTCTTGGAGATATATCTATTTTGGGAGAGAAAAAGAGCAAAAAATATTTTCTCAAAATTTCTTTTTTTGGTGGCTGGGGTAAGAGTATAAGATTTTTCTTGAGGAAACAATGTGGAATATCTCTGTTCATTTCTTGAGAAAAAGTTACCATTTCTAGAGCCATTACAAATTTATGCATGGTTGCATCATCTCAAAATTAACCAAGGTTTCTACTACTTAAACAATATAACAACTGTAGTTACATTGAGCTCAAATACAGTAAATACATCTCTCTGCACTGGGATGCTAAAAGAACTGTTGCTTTTAAAAATGTTAAATATGATTTTCTTCCATCCATAGCGAGTTTATGTAGATTTTAAAATATGTTACAAATTTTAATAAAAGACACTGAAGAAAATGTAGATAGGGTTTCACACTTATTTTTGCACTTAATGAAATAGTGATGTTTCAAACTGATCTTTATGTCCTAATGACTCCTACTTCCTCAAAGAAAAGATGATTTTGAAGGGAAAAATATAAAATGTAATAAAGTCTAAAGGGAAAGGATTTTCCAAAAAAACATAATGCAGTGAAAGAGAACTATTCATAGTAGTACACACAACAGCTTTGTTTTATTTTGGATTGGTTCAGGGCAAAACCAGAGAGAGACAAAGAATTCCACACTACTGTGTAAAAAAGTAATGTTTTAGTAGTCAGGGCACTCAGTCAAAATGTTAAGGCAAATCTTTGTCAGGGTAAATACAGACTGGGGAATGACACTATTTTTTCTTATGGAAGCTATAAAATTACAAGGTTCTTGGTCTTCTGTGGGCAAAAATTGGAGGGATGCATCCCAAACAAGATCAGAATTTTAATTTCTTTATATTTCATTTGGAAGGCTTATTGCCAACTTAAGCATAAATCTGGGCTTTGAAATAACTTGGGTTTATTTATTTCCTTAGCAATTGAAACAGAAGATCAGAACATAATTGGAAAGACATGTGATGGAATAAATCATTAGACTTCATGCTTTGTAGACTTGTAGGCTGAGGAAATGATGCATTCCAAGTATCTCTGTCCTACATATAATATAATGGAACATCATTAATTTTGAATAATTGATGAGAATGAGAAACAAAATTTACATCAAAATGGGAAAATCTTGCACTGTTTGTAATTCTGGCCCTCTTCAAAATTAAGCAAGGCTGCATTTGAACTGATAGCAAGTTAAGATTTACTGGAAGCCTAACCCTTCCCTTCCTAGGAGAGCAGAGGTGCATTGGTCTTTGCCATTTCTTGCCTTTTCCCTATCCTGTTATCCTTTTCCAATCACAGCTACGTTTGGCCTTACACCAGAGTTACCACAATCTGTCACTTCTTTGGCTGTTCAAGCTCACAGTTAGCATCTCCCAGTAACCACTATGGCAGATGCACTGGTGGTTCAGACAGTGGAAAGATTTTCTTCCTTCTCAAAGCACAGTTAATTCAAACTGATGAGCTTTTCCTTCTTAAATATTTCTGCACATGCAGCTCCAGTTGTCATGGGGAACCATGCACGTGCAAGAGAAGCGAGGCTGACACACTTGGGCTGACAAGGTTCAGTTGCTTTTGGCTAGCAGTGTACTCCTGAAGATTTTTACGTCTGTGTGTGCTGGGTTGTTACACCACTGGAACAACAAGGGTTGCACAAACGGCAGGAAATGAAAATAAGAGGCCATCCAGAGCAAGGTTTCTGTTAATAAAAGGTTCCTGGAGGACTCTAATCAACAGGGTTGGTAATTAAGCAAATCAAGCATACTTTGTACAATCCAGCACTTTCTCCCCCTTTTTTTTCCCTCCTATCCAATTAGGATACATGATTTGTTGAAATTGTTTACATTAATATGCTTCTCAGGCAATTTTTAATGATAAGGATTTTCCTAAGCATAACACTTTAACAGCAAAAAAAAAGTTCATACAGTAGCTTTCCCACTCTTTGGTGTGACTGCTTATTAAAACTGAAAATAATTTGCTGATGATGAATCAAGTGCCTTCACTGTACACTGTAACTCTGGGGAATTAGAGACATTTTTGCAATAAGAAAATGACTGAAGTTGAGCACTCTGTGCTGATCTAGGATGCTTCTGGTTATTTTGCTGTGTGTAAATGAGCTAAGGCTTGGATATAAGAAATCCACCCAAAAGACAATGTCTCTGCTCTGACTTTAACTATATTTCTTGTACAGAAATTGTGATTTTAGTTATTCTAAAGGCTAACGAGGTAGCACAACAGAGGTGCAGACTGATGTGAGGAGCTGCCTGCCTTGAGCTCACAGAACTGTGTTTACAACTGACAGTGTCAGAAGTCAGAGAAATGGGCAAGAACAGATCAAATGAATCCTCTGACATAAGCTTTAGTATGGTCACAAGTGTTTCCCCTCTGAAGACAGCATCTCTGCAGTGTAGCTGAGTGCAGCTACATCTGCTGTAAATCAGTATAGTGAGCCTCACTACACTAACACAACAGCAGAACACGATGAACAATGTCATCTGATACTGCTTGGGATATATCCCCTCTTCCCTAATATCTCATAAACAGGCAAGTCCAGTGTTTCCAAATCAGGGAAGTCCAGTGTTTCCAAATCATTTTGAAAGGAGGGAGAATAAACATGTTCTCATGCTTTAATTTATGGCTGACTGGTTTAAGTATGTCACCAGCTGCTGAAATATGTTTATGGTGACACATGAATACTTGATACTGTCCAAAGAGCAATGCTTTATTACTGATAGTCAAAGAGGATGAGATTGTTTTATCATTCAATTAAAGCAAGAACAGAACACCTCAGTTTATCAACATCTGTCTCTAAAGCCAAAAAAAAAAAAAACCCTTCTACTGATTCCAGGTACAAAGCTCTAAAGCTGGGCTGTACACTTTAAAGTTATGTCATTGGGATGTGAGGGGATGCACAATACTGCTCTGCCTCAATGAAACTTGACAAATGTCTGGGCTTTAAATAGTTATGATGCAGAAGCTGATGTAGGACTGCAGGCAATTGTGTTATACTGGCCATTTTCCAGGTGAAAACAAGCAGGTAAGAATATGTGCATGCCTTATAGTTTAAAATAATAGTAAATTTGAACACATTTGCATTATTCTTGGTTCAGCACTAAAAAGGGGAGATGTTGGTCTAAATAGCTAACAAGCATATCTACATGTGCATACATACACTTAAGAAACTAAAGTTTTAATTCTTTCCAACTGCAGTTGAACAGACAGCCATAAATTTGAAAACATTGCCCAGAATAGAACCTATTAGTGGCATATAAATCACAACCAGAGACTTCACTTCAGCTCCTAGCGCAATACACAATAAGCATGAAGTGAAATTTATGTACCTTTTTATCATTTATCAGTTTTATAATGGATGTGATACTTCTAGTGCACTCAATTTTCCATATTGTGATTAAGAGTTTCCATGTAGATTCTACATTAAAAAGAGGAGTATTGAGAAATCAGTTTTGTGCCTTTTACTCAAATATAGAGCTACAAACCTATTGATATAATATTAAAATTCCAGTTATATGCTTAGTCCACATGTTATATATATGACTTCTGCTATCCAACTCCCTTTTAGCTTTTAGTGTTTATACCTGACAGGGCGCTCATCAGTCCTACTTCTTCTTTATTCCCTTGCAACAGAAAAAAGCTGTGATTTTCTATTTTAAATAAAACCAGTTTTGAATCAGATATTACAGCTCAGCAGCAGAATTACATAGATGCCATTTATTTATGTTTTTCATAATCTCTTATAAAGACAAGTATTTACCATATCAGACATAATGTATGATTCCTACCACCATAACTGTGCTAACCTTCCTCAGCATCCTCTGGCTCCTTAGACCACCAGACTCACTTCACATCACCATCATGGGCCAGCTGCTGAGGACCTGCGGGATTACAGAGGAACAAGTGCCACAGGGCTGCACTGGCCATCACGGTTACTGCGATCACCATGTGGGCAATTGGCAAGTTATATATGTGGGCAAAGTGATCCCAAAGCTCCTTCTGGGGGCCATGGTCCTTCTAGGGACACTCTGATGATCACTGAATACCCACTTTCAAACTGGGAAAAGGGCAATGGGAAACACTGACCTCTCCACGTCTATCCTGCTCTTTCCCAGATACTGCATCACCTTTAAACACTCACTGCTTTGTGCCATACCATTTGGTTATGTGTCAGGTGCAACTACACATCCAAGAGATGATAGCATAAAAGTCACATTATAGAGTAATTTTCAACATTCAAAATTTTTTTTTACCCTTCTCTGTGCTTGTTCAGATTTTCTTTCTCTTTAGTGAGATATCAGTGGTAAATAGTCTAATTTTGGTTTTAAATTTGTCCTTGTATTGAAAACAAAGAAGCTCTGTACAGCTGTACCCAGGCCTTCACACTTCCTTTGTGATTTCTTCATGCATTTTTTTCTGCTGTAGTCACATTTCTGATGTCACATTAGAGGCAGACATTCAAGCACGTCTCTGTAGCAACACAGATCCAAAATTCTCCTTTTGAAGAGTTTGTGAAGAATTTAGTATCTTTTCTCTGTCCAAAACAAGTCCTTTTATGCCCTGGCATTCATATTGATTTTGTATTGATGCAAGAGGTTTAGGCTAATTGTTGTGGCTGATCATATGCATGTGAACTAAGTGAATTACATCTGACATGCTGTACTGCAGAGTAGGACAGCATGTTCATTCTTTTATTCTTTGGCTTTAGTATGTTTGGTGTTGTTAAATGCGGGAGATTCTTCAAATGATATCTGCAGTGTTCTCTTTAAAATTATTTCTTGCAATTTCCCAATTGTCAAAGCTCATTAAAAGAGCTTTCCTAGGTGTTCCACCTGTGGATATTTTAACCACTGGGAGACCTAAGTGCATCTCAGTTGATATATACTGAAATGTTACCAGTATCAAGAATTTCCAGAAAACAACTTTAAGAAAATGTTTCCAGACAGTTTGCAAATTTTTACAAACTAGTCGTGGTAGGCACTCAACCCAATCAGCCAAAACCCTGTTCACGCATTTAGTTTCTCAAAAATATCTGCTCACCAAACATTTCTGCTACTTGGACAAGTATTTGGTTACAATATTTTTATTCAGGTCCTTAAGTTCTGTGAAAAATTTGACCTGGCCCCCTTTTTTAGTCAAATAACTGGATTTTGAGAGCCAATATACCAAGTCTTGTGTTTCACACCTCATGCCATTCACTGACTGTTTTGCAGTTTTTCATATTACGTATTTCCAGGCTTATGGAATTTTGGTCTCTTGGAAAAAGAAAACATACATGTATCTTTGTGAGCCATACATTTCCTATGATCGTATCTTCAGATGGTACAATTAGCCAATTCCTGTCTGGTTCAGAAGTGATACCAAAGTTATTATTGTCCTGTCCATGACACACACCCTTTCCTTAGGTACTTCATAGAAGCCTAAAAGTCTAAAATGACCAGTACGTATTTTGCTAATTCACCTTTGTAACTCACCCACAACTCAGGGTCCTCACGACTGAACTTCATTCCACTGTATGTCTGTGTATTTACCATCACCTTCATTTTAGGTGGATTTTTGCATTATGTCTGCTCTGGATTCTTACAGATTTGTTTGTTTGTTTGTTTTTTGCCTGTATTTCAATACTTATTTCACAGAATCACAAAATCACTCAACAAGCTGAGTAAGAAGGGACCCACAAGGACCACTAGGTCCAGCTCTTGGCCCTGCACAGCACCACTCTCAGGAGTCACACCATGTGCCTGAGAGCACTGCCCAAACACTTGAACTCTGTCAGGGTTGGGGCTTTGACCACTTCCCTGGGGAGCCTGTTCCAGTGCTCAACCACCCTCTGGGTGAAGAAACTTTTTCTAATATCCTAAACCTCCCCTGACACAGCTTCAGGCCATTTGCTTGGGTCCTGTCACTGGTCACCACAGAGAAGAGATCAGTGCCTGCCCCTCCTCTTCCCCTACAAAGAAGTTGTAATTGCAGTGATGTTTACCCCTCAGTCTCCTCCAGGCTGAAGGGACCCAGTGCCCTCAGCTGCTCCTCACACGGCTTCCCCTCAAGGCCCTTCACCATCTTCATTGCCCTCCTTCAGACACTCTCTATATTGTGGCACCCAAACCTGCCCCCAGCACTGGAGGTGAGGCTGCCCCAGTGCAGAGCAGAGCAGGACAATCCCCTCCCCTGCCCAGCTGGCGATGCTGGGCCTGATGTACCCCAGGACAGGGTTGGCCCTCCTGGCTGCCAGGGCACTGCTGATTCATGTTCAACTTGCCATCAACCAGGATCCCCAGGTCCTTTTCCATGGCACTGCTTTCCAGCATCTCATTCCCTGCTCTGTCTGTACATCCAGGGTTGCCCATCCCAGATGCAGAATCTGGCACTTTCTCTTATTAAACTTCTCTTATGTGGTTGGTGGTTGCCCAGCCCTCTGATTTGCCAAAGTCTCTCTGCAGGGCCTCTCTAAGGGAATCAGCGGCTCCTACCTGTTTTGCATCATCATCTGAAAACTTGCTCAATATCTCTTTCCAGTCCTGCCTCCAAGTCATTTATGAAGATGTTGAAGAGCACAGGGCCGGTGATGGAGCCATGTGAGGCTCCACTAGTGACAGGTCACCAGTCTGATGTCACCCCATTCACTGCCCAACCTGTGAGGCAGTTGCTTATCCATTGCATGGTGTGTTTATCTGGATGTGTGCTGGACATTTGCTTGAATTCAGTTTTTAAACTGAATCTTGTGGACAGATTTCTCCTGTCACTTGAGGAAAGTTCACATTCCAACTGCAGCAAGTTGTGTCTTCATGCGCTTTGTCATGTCTCTGGAAAGAGACAGAGTGGTTTGCAGATTCTCTGTGTTACTCAGAGGCTGGATTTTCCCTAGATTTCCAAGCAGTTTTCATGTCACTGATGTGCTGCCTTCTTCAGCACTCTTTTCCTTTTGACATTTAATGGTTTGTAGAATTTTTTTCCTTATATGCTATTTTTAACCATGTACTTTGGCTTTCCTCTGAGCACATATTCTGCATTTCCATTTGGCAAATCAATATTTCCCTGACAAAGGTCAGATCTCAATTTCTGATAGAGAGTTTAACATCTATACATTTTTACTGCTGCAATCTAAACTGTTTCTTGCCTGTTTTAATGAGGTAGCTCTTGATCTCCATATCAAGCTCTGGCATGAAGCCAATAAAATTCAATACTGTAGGATCTAGCATAAACTATTACAAATCTACATCTGCAGAAAATATTACACTTATTCCTTGGAGGTGATTTCCCATGCTAGCTTGTTATCACTTAAAGTAACAGAACAAGAAAGAAGACATGTCATAGAAGAGCTGTTGTGTAAGAAATGTTTCTTTCTTGTCCTTAAAGGAAGTCCAGGACAGCTGGTTTGTTTTTAAGCACAGTGTGTTGATCAACCTAAAAGGAGATATGCTTTCCCCTCCTCGAAGAATTATATCTTTATTAATCTGAAGCCTGCTACCCCATCACTGACATCTAATACTCCCTGTTTTCCATTCTTAATCTCAAAATCCTCCTTGGGATTCTGCGTTCTCCAGAGGAAGTGGCCCCTTGAAAGGCTGGCTTAAAGGCTCTTTTAATATATTTGCCACCTTTGAATATTAATTCTCCTTATTTTAGGAAACAAAGGGAATCAGAAACATATTGTTCTCAGTACCAGTGTCTTCTCTTCTGACTCTCTGCATATAGCCATACAATGTCATCAACAAGATAAGCTAAGTAGCAGCTCTTATACAGGAACAGATAACAATAAGATAAATTGGTGTAATGTACCTATTTAGAAGTTCTACTCTGGCTTTCTTACTACAGGTTAGTAATTTTAATATTAAAATTGTACTAGGTCATGAACTTGTTACATTTATCACTGCTTCTGGTTTTGCTATTTCCATTCATTTTTCTTCACTGCACATTACCACCCATACACTCCCTGTTCATTCCCAGGAATGGAAAATAATTTTTGGATGGCATTTCATCCAGCAGCTACTGACTTGTGGCAACTCCAGTGATCCTAACATTGTGCACTAAATGCAGATTTCTTGTTAAACACAACAGATTGGTAGTTCTGCTCTGGCAGTGGCAAAATCTCTCTTTCCTTCTACTGCATTTGCTGCTGAATGCTGTAGCACTTGGGGCAACTATTCATAGTTATCCTATCTTCTTCAAGTGATTCAGTTATGAGATTGTTTTTTTCCCTGATTGTAGATCACCTGTGCAATTTTAAGTATCTTTAGTCATCAAACCCATTTAAGCTTTCCCAGTAGAACCTAATATATTGCGATTTAATTACAATAGAAAAATGATTCTGTTTAATGTGTGAATTTCAGTCTTTACAAAGGGAATTTTTGTTTAACACAGAAGAATAACAGAAAAGAAAGGAAAAAACTTTGCTAACAATATAATCAATCCCAGAATCATATCAGTAATAGCCTTATGCCAGGATTGAGACATCTTTATTCTCTGACTGTTGAGGTGTGCTTATCACCCTCAGCATTGCTGATCATATATAGATACTTTCTGCTGATAATATGTAGATATCTCAGGAGTTTTATGTGCTGTGCTGTGTTCTGTGTTCTGTTGATAGGAAATAATTTTTATGGTTACTTTCATTTCTCTCTCCATAGTTACAGTGTGTACTTGTTTGTTAGAGAGCTTTGCTGGTTGGTTGGAAGTGCCAACACTGCCTTCTGAGAGAAGAATTAAGTTTTGAGGACAGCCACTGTTTATAATAACTCCATCTTTTAATTCACATTTTTGCTTTCTGTCAGACTTCCTCATAATAACTTTTAATTTCAGCAAAGTGCGTCCAGCATTTATATTTCCAGTGGGAAGTCTGTTTTGTTTCTACACAAAGATTTACAAGGAGATGTGATGAGATCTTGTCCAAATTTTTGTAACAACAGTCAGCTCTGACTTGGTCAAATTTACATACATAATAGGAGAGCATCAATTTAAACAGCAAAGATGTGGAAATATTAATTTTTGTATGGTAAAAATATTTTCAAAGATAACAGGTAGTTTATTATGACGTGGTTGAATTTTTTTTAAACTCATGTTATTATAATATTAGTGGACATGAATCCAAACAAGACTGAAAACATGCAGGTTTTGATCTTACCAACATTATATTTCCCTCTCTTATTCTGTCTTTGATAACATCAGCGTTGTATGTCTAATGTAATTTTTCGGAGATTTTTATGAGGATTTCTGAAATTCCAAAGCAAAGATTTTATTTGGAAAATAAAACACTATAGATCAGTATTTCTTGAGAAATACTGGTCTTGAGTCTTCACAAGCTCACTGATTTTTTGCTCAGGGATCAATTAATCTGTTTTTCTCAGAAGATTCAACAAAATTCCACTAATATGGTCTATACCTTACTGTTAGAAATGAATCTTTCAAGATAATTTTTTTCTTTTTATGCCTTGCTGGCTGGTCCTACAGTGCCATCATTAAGTCCTTTATCAGTTCTTGTGGTCTTTAATCCCATCGTGGCAAGACTATTCAAGTGCTGGTACAATCTAAACCGAAAAATGTTATGGTGTGGGGGTTTTTTTGTTTTGTTTTGTTTTTTCACTTGTTTTTTGGGGGNTGTTTTTTTGTTGCTATTGTTTTTCTTTAAATTGAGCACTATCCATCTCCCTTTTTAAAATCCACTCTGGCTATCTTTAAAATGCTGTAGTGGATTTGTATGATTAGATTCCCATGGATGGACTTACATCCTAGAGCAGAGACAAATTGAATATATGCTTACGTGTTATGGGGCAGCTATACCCTATGTTTTTAGATCAATGTGTATCCTCTTTATTTTATGCAAAAATATTAGGAGAAAAAAATCCTGAAAACATATTAATGGCTAGAAGCACTTGGCAGACTCTCCTTTTGGGTTCATGTAAGTGACCACAGTACATGGAGAAACCAGCTTCATCCTGTGCAAGCTCTCTGCTTTTATATCTTTGGGAGCTATTCCTGCCTGAAGAACGTGTTCCTAGAGTACATATTCAGAAACTTTTATTCTACAAATCTGGGTACAGCTTTCTGCACCAGCCATTTTCAGTGAAAACCACAAAACAGATAATACCAGTCCTGCAGAAATCCACTTGTGTTTTTTGATCTACCGATCTTGATTAAAAAACTAAAATTACAAAAAAAAAAAAGGGTGCTTCCTCACTTCAAATAAAAATAAAATTTTGTTTCCTACAACCTCAATCTGAGTTTTAAGCCAAAAATTCTAAAATAATCAAACACAAAAATAATATTTTATGCCACGTCAAATGAAACATTTAAACTGATCCAAGACCATTTTTTTACTTCTCAATTTGTCAAATCTTCCTGGGTGAACTCAAATTATTTTATTAATTTAATTGCATTGACAGCAAAAAACCAGAAGTGAACCAGATATTCACATAACTTTCAGCTTTAGTTGAAAATAAACTTAAAATATAGAGTTTGGTCAAGAGAGTGAATGACCTCCAGTTCCAGATAATATTCCTTCTTAGCTATCATCCCCAAAAGATTTGATTTTGCCTTCACAGCCTCAGTTTCACTCCCCTTGTGTTTATTATTTGATAAAATGCTAGCAAATGTACTTGTAGGTCAGCAAAACACCAAAGATTATTTTCTTGCTGTGTTAGTTGGATTCTTAAGCTGCTTGTGGTTTATTTTGATGCTGAAGTAGAATTTTATTCTACTGCTGTCTGGGATATATCACTGCTACAACTCAAGTGCCAGAAGTTGTGTACACAGATGAGGCTAAAGCATAATTATCATTGTGGGTGTAAGGAGTTTCATCTGATGCTCTCTTCCTGGTTACTCTTATTATTTCTGGACACAAATCTAACCAAACTAATTACTGACGCAACAATCCAGCATTACCGCATGTAACATGCACTTAACTTGTCTGCATGACTTTCATTTTAAGCATAAAAAAGGTGTTTCCCTTGACAGGTTTCCTGATAAGGAGAAGATGCTTTGGAACACAGTAGTACTTGTGTGGATGCCAGAATTGGAGCTGGGTCCAACGCAACACAGCAGGGCAGGTTTGCAGCCCAGATGAATCCATTAACCTTTGCTGAAGCTCAGAAGCCCTCAGCCTTCCTAAACAATGATTTGCTTTGAGCTATCCCACACTGTTGCATATTTTTGAGAGAGTATTTAGGATGCCGCAATTAGGAGATATGTTCTCTGCTCCCTTGTAAGGCACGGCTCAGACGGATAAATGGAATTGACTGATTGGAGAAGAATAATCTTCTCAACTCCTCTGGCCTTTCTGAGAAGGAGGAAAAGGTTTCCTCAGCTCATCTACACTTCCCTCTTTAATCCCCTGTGTAATTGTGAATAGCTGCAATATGTCAAAAGCCAGCGGTGCCAGTGCATCCAGCAGCTCAGGTATTAAGTTGAAGGAACATTACATTAGTTTTTTAGCCAATTAACATGGCTGTAGAGGAGACCATCTGGAATAAATCTGCAAAACAAACAGTTCACTGAATCCCAGCAGGCAGCTCTATGGATTGTTATATTTGTACGGTACTTAATTAGAAAATAAGCATACATCTTCTATTTCAAGCACAAAGCACAAACACTATTAAACCAGATCTGATGGTTAATTCAGCTGTCTTACTAAGTGGCACATTTGGAAAAGCTGTGTGAATCACTGGAAGGAAAAGGTTGTGAAAGCTCTAGTGACTGCAGTTAGGTGTCAGCATGGCCAAAACAACTGCTCCTGAGTTAATGTAGAAATGTATTTTCCTCTTGGCTTGTGGTTGCAAAAGTCTGTTCTGATAGCATTGTTAATATCAGCTAATGATTCAGTATGTAGAGAAGGAACAAACTATGCATCAGCAAACTGCAATAAAGCAGTCACCTTCAGCCTGCTTCTGGAACTTTATACTTTGCTGTGTTTGTATTTTTCTCCATTAGAGACCTACAGCAGGAGATGTAAAATTCATCATCACTAGGTTTATTCCTGCCAAAGGCTCCTTGAACACAGTAGGCTATAGGATAGAAATGCTGGATGAGGTTAGTATTGATGCTTCAAGGATCAACCATCCACCCTCTTCCTCCTTAAGGCCTATTCCATGTTCAGAGGATGCCACGGGATGTACAGTCAGGACAGTTAAGATGGACAAAGCTCATCTTTGAAGCCATAGCAGCAGAAAGCACCAAAGTTTCCCCCAGCAGACACTGGGCAGCTCTGCTCGGCTGATGGAATACCTCTCCAAGGACTGGTGTACCAGCAGCCAGAGCTCACCACACCTCTGCCCAGGGCTGGGAGCAAGGCCAGGCCTTCACAGAGCTCCTACTCATTGTGGCTCCTGTGAGACCCCTGCCACAGCACATGGAACCAGTCAGCTGAGGAATCAGCAGTGGTAAGTGTACCAACACAATCAACAAATATGTGGCTCATGGGAAATGCGTATTTTATGTCAGAACAAATGGCAACTAATTTCTGCAACCAATTTGCATAAGTATACAGGAAAATGGATTCCTTGTCACAAAATCACCTTATATTAAAATTAGAGTATTTTCAGACTAATGAGATTTTCCTATTTTCTATACCAAAAAATCTTAGCAATTAGGGCACCAGTTACAATAATATAATTAGCTGCAGAACGTTCAAACAAACTTCCATTTACCAAGTGTTGTTCAGATTTGTAAATGATGGGTCTAGGTATGAGTGTAGGTTTAAATCTGACCATTTTTAGCTGGTTTAATGCCACTTGATCTTTTCTTCAGAGAAAGGAAAAGCACTAATATGGCTAAGAAGAACAATGCAACATTTAGCATGGTTCTCCCGAATTAGCCCTGCTAAGAAACCATACAATGGAGCAGAACACCACATACCTGCACCTAGCCAGCTCTGGACATTTAGTTCAGGTATTTGATGCAGTGGCCCGTCATGCTGTTAAGACATACACACAACATAATTATGCTTATTAGCCTGCTCATGCCATAATTAATTAGGGAGCTGTTCTGAAGACCAGAGCTTTTGGATATATGCAGTGATGACAATTAGAATGCTGGCATTTGTCAACAGTTACTTCACCTCAGGCACTGCTTAACAAGCCACAGTCTGCTGAATACGTGGAACTGGAATAACCATGGTAACTCTGGGTATATGGTGACGCTTTAATATTCACAACTGCCTATCCTCAGGCCATCACTTGCAGAACTAAATGGCCCATCAAGAAGCAGATGAATGAAGTGGCGTCCTTACAATGCATGAAAAGTGTTAAGCACTTTTAGGGATTAAAGCCATTTTTATTTACCTCAGAAGGGAAAAAGGAGCGGTAAACATAATACAAAAGCTGGTATTATGAGGAAATAATGAAACTACCATATCCTACTGCAGCAACTGCTACTAAAATGTCAGTATCTTCCAATAGCTAGCCCATATCTGTATCTAAGATACCAAAATTAATTCCTATTTTAAGTGCCTCTTACTACATACTGACTTTATAAATGACAGCAGCAATATCTAAGGTCTTTCATGTTCAGTCACTGCCAAACTGCAGTAGAAAATCTCTCAGTAATAAACCACAGTAGTTGTCAAGCAAAGAAAGGGATGCAGTACCATACTCTACTAGCACAGTCTTACCGTCTGAGTTGTTCTTAAATAAAAAGATGGTGGAATCCTCTATTTTATCATTTTTTCATCATTCTGAGGAAAAGTATGATTTTTTTAATGCTCAGTTATTGTATTATATTACTTCCTCTATGGTGATGGAGATAAATTGATTGTATGCAAAAGTATGTGTAAAACTGTCTAGTATTTAGAATTTTCACTTACCAAAATGAAGAGACAACCAGAGGCAAGTTTTGTGTGTTCAGGAATAGTAGAAAACACGGACAAAATCAAGCAACCAAACACAAGGAGAAAACTGAAAAAGAAAGAATATTATTAATTGTTAATATTTTACAGTACCCTGACCCAGTATCCGTATTGATTGTACTTCACCAACATTAATAGAAGACTGTCTCTGTACAGTACAGTATTCATGTATTAGTAGGGGGGAATACAGCTACCACTTAACTTAGTTCATTAAAGACATTAGAATAATAGCCTGTAAATAAATCTATAAATTTCTAAGCAGCACTGCTAGAATTCAGAGAAACAAGATTTTCTTGGGGGAATGACCCAATATACACAGATGTTACTTTTTGTATCACAATCCTCGACCTTTATGCAGTCCAGATAATCTAAGTGTCATTAAAGAAAGAGCTCCAGTTGGGAGGGTTGCTTCCCAGGTCTGAAAAATCATTTCTCCCACAGCTAACCATAAATATCTGCTGCACAAGCTTACTGAAGAGCTAAGTTACATATTGCACCTATGTGTCCATCCAAAACAATCTCCTTCTGAGGAGCAGACTCCATGTGCAAACTACCTGAAGTGAGAGGTAGACCTATGGCATCATTGTCCTCAATGAACAGGCTCTATTCTGAGAACAAATTTAGTATCATACAGTCCACTGAAGAAGGCTGCAATTACACAAGTCGGGCAGTTACAACCAAAAAAAACCATAAGCACAATTTTGACTTTGCATGAGCCTGTATGTTTCATGACACTGATGAATACACACAGGCAAAAAAAAGCTAAATCTTTTTTTGAGGCAGATCCAAAAAAATGGTATCCCTGCAGAAATTCTTGCATACCCGATCTCCAGCCCTTGGTGGTCACAGCACATGTGTTTGCAGACATGAGCTGGCAGAACTGGTGGTGCTCTGACACATATAATGGTGGTGGTAAGGATTATCCTTTTCTCTTGTACTGCTTCACCAACTTTTTCACTGTGCTAGTGAATTCGTCTATGAACTGGATCAGAAAAGAGGTTCATTTTACCCACAGTAGCATGAACTGACTAATCAGCACCCAGTAATAATGGATTCTACCAAGGTTTTGCTAAATTCCTTCTTAAAACACTTGTCAGTCATGCTGCGCAATGAGTCAACCAGCAAAGAGCAGGCCTTTGAATTTCTCGGAATTGCTGAGACTCATTAGCTGATGTTCTAACCCACATTAATAGATATTGCAATTAATGAAGATACTTATCCCTCCCTGCCCTTATCTTGACCCATGAGCCTTTCCTTATACTTTTCCCCCTCCATCCAGCTGAGGAAGGGGAATGGTAGGGATGCTTTGGTGGGCACCCAGTGTCCTGCCAGGGTCATTGCACCCCACTGTGAAGCCTCTGCCCCCAAAGATTGCAAAACTTGACTGAAAAAGGCCATGGTCTGACTGAAGTGAGATCTGCTTTCAGCAGGAGGTTGGACTGGAGGACTCACAGAGGCTTTTTTCAACCTACATACTTCTGTGTTTCTGACTACTGGATATAACATTAATATATTATTGCATCTGCATACACTTGTGCTTCAGGAGCTTTGATTATTTTTTCCCACAGAACATATGGACTTTCCATAGTGATGTAATATAGCAGTGCTATAATATATGCAATATATTACATAAAAATATAAGTCTAGTCTTCAGAATTTCTGTCGAAAATCTCTACCTGCAATACAATAAGACTTTGGAAGCACATTTTGTAGCATATCACTTAACTGCTGGGGAGTTCTAGTCTGAAAATCAAATACAGTAAGAGCTTGCATATAAATTCTATTAAGGACTGTAAATAAAACAGTATCCAGGAGGGTAACATGCACATTTGGCATACACCATTGGCAAGTCTTATCCTCTAGACTAGAGAAAGGTGAAGATCAACACAAACTTCAAGATTTAATAAAAAACTCATTCAAAACTCGTGCAATCCCAGGCACAAGTACAGGCTGGGCAGATCAAAAGCAGCCCTTGGTAGAAAGACTTGGGGGTGTTTCTGGACAAAAAGTTCAACATGACTTGGCAATGCATGTTCACAGCCCAGAAAGTCAACTACATCCTGGGCTGCATCAAAAGAAGCATGGCCAGAGGTTGAGGAAGGTGATTCCCCCTCTCTACTCCTGTGAACACCCCCCTGGAGTGCTGCATCCCACTCTGGGGCCCTCAGCACAAAAAAGACATTGACCTGTTGGGACATCTCCCAGGGGAGAGGCACTAAACTGATCACAGTGCTGGACCAGTTCAGCTGTGAAGACAGGCTGAGAGAATCAAGGTTGTTCAGCCTCCCCTCAGAAGTGAAGGCTCCAGGAAGACCTTGGAGCAGCCGTAGATTACCTAAATGGGGACTACAGGAAAGCTGGAGGGACTTCTCACAAGGGCATGTAGTGATAGGACAAGGGCCAGGGCCTTAAGCTGAAGGATGTAAGATTTAGGTTTAGAAATTAGGAAGAAATTCTTTTCTGTGAGAGTGCACTGAAACAGGTTACCCAGAGATCTTGTGGATGCCCCACAAGAGGTGTTCAAGATCAGGCTGGATGGGGCTTTGAGCAATCTGGTCTAGCGGAAGGTTCTCTGCCCATGGCAGCGGGGTTGGAACTGGATGATCTTAACATTCCTTCCCAGCTCCAAATTGTTTTGTGATTCTATTTTTCTTTGATTCTATTTTTCTAGAATTCTATGATTCTATGACAAAAATGCATCTGGTGAAGAATTTTTCTCCACTTCACTTTATAAAAATGGAAAATCTCATAGAACATTACTGGTAGTTTCAGCTGCTACAGCCTTCTAATGCAACCCCCTATAATTACGTCCTACTGACATAGGCATAAATGCGGTTTCTTCTCATTAAGGCTTGGATAGAGGGCAAAATAAAATTAAGACGTGACTAAGAATTTACAGTAAAAGAATGTAATTTCCTTCTGCTAAATTTCTTTAGACCTGAATCAATTAAAATGACATTTACTTACTTCCTTTGTTTTTTGGTATTAAAAATCGCTCATTTGATTTTATTCCTGTAATACCAAATAAATTGGAGGCCCAGTTGTACTGGGTCTTATCCAAACACACAATACCAGTTTTCAATTGGAAGAGATTTCTTATAGCACAATTATGGAACACAGACACAGGAGGAAAAAATAAAGTTTCTTGTTCCCATATCACAGTTGGAGACCATGGCACAGTAAAGGTAAGGGACTTGCCTCAGGCTACACAGAAAGTCTTTACATGTGAAATAAACCTGAACTTTTTAAGTCACAGCCCAATCCTACACAAAACCATCGTCCATTCACCCACCACTTGCTTTGCCATAGTCTGTCAGGACTAAGATTTAAAATATCACGGTGGGCAAGGTGTTTATTCAGAATAGATGGGAAAAGTGAGTCAGGAGAGGGAATGAGTACAGCTAAGCGGTGTATTAATCAAAATAAAAGCAAATATTCAGAAAGCCAGGTGCAGTGTGGATTAGCGCCTGGTTGACATAGTTCCACAGTTTATCCATGAAAAGCAGAAACAATCCTCACAGCAGTACATAAAAATAGTCTTGGAAAGAAATTTTTCCAAACTTCTATAACTGTTGTTCTCAGTTTTTCCAGAAATTCAAAAGGGCATGGAGCATCATTATTAATTATTATTATTAAAGAACAAAAGAAAAATGTTTGCATTTATCCACCCACACATTCAAATATTGCCCTCCTGTCCTTCATTCCTCCCTCCAACAGTGAACACTTCTTTTAGTGCCACTCAGTACATTATGTCTAAAATTAAACTGTTAGCACATTTGTGGAGGGGAGAAATGCAGTCCTACTAGCCTGGCAAAACTAAAAGCATTCAGTTAGGTGCTGTAAAACACATCACTAGGAACAAAAGTGGAATATTTTCAGTAGTGTATATATATGACTGAAGTGCTTTCCTTCAAAGCAAACTAATAATGAGGATTCATCAGCTACCTTTTTAGTGCAATCTGTTTACTCAGGCCATGCAAAGAAAGCACCTCTCCTTTTTCCCAGCTGGAACTGAAGGCATGAAGGATGCAGCAACAACTTTCACCTTGCTGAATGTTAAATGAGGGTCTGCCCAGCAAAAATAAATCCCTAAGGTTCAAACGTCACAGTGGTCAAAGTTTATCAGAAATTATTCTTTCTTATTGTGAATTATTTCTCCAGTGATAGATGAAGTGTAGATAATTGCATTAAGCCCTGGATAGTAATTTGATAGCCCTCAATAGAAGAAAAGGTATTTTGCCATGCCATTATTTGAACTATGTGCTATGATACATGCTGTACAAGACCATGCTGCTGTAGGTAGAGAGTAGTGAAAAGCAAAACACAAAACAATTATATTTGGCCTCTAGTGATTCAATCTGGATCATGTAATTGTTCAGGCTGAAAAAAACAGATGGTTTTTCCTCATGCATTCAGTATCAGACAGTAAAACATACGCCTAAGGCAGCAACTTCCCATAAAATTATTCAAGTACTGCCATAGCCTTGTATTTTATGAAAAGCAGCAACTTCCATTTTGTTTCAGCGGTAATCAGTTTTGTTGCAGATCCTTTCATCTTATTTCCCTGCTCCTGAAAGCATATACTAATTGGAGAAAAGCCAGTTTATGAAAGAAAATATAACTCAGAAGCTTTGATATTTAATCAATCTGCCTCCCATAAACTTTTCTAATTGGGTAATTAGGACCTACCAATACTCCATTTGTACAATTTTCAGCAGAATTTTACTACTGTTTGATTTAAGGGCTGTTCATATAGAAGAGGATGTTCAGCTTAAAGCAATTGTTAAAACATTAATCAAGGAGTATCATAAGGACAAAAAATACACCCTGGGAAGATCTTTAAGAGCTATTTTGCTATATAACTTACTGCTAGAATTAAAATAATTGAAAGTTAAACATCTACAAACTTTTGTGGTCTCTTCCGTAAATAATAAAAATGTATCACTGTTAAAGTGGCATAATTAAGTGATTAGGCCACCAGAGTTATTTTCCAGTAGTATTTGAGGTCTGATTTAATCCTAGTACAGGTAAGGGCATTTGGCATATTGGCATTGGGATATGACCAAAACTGTTTGCAAACCATTGGCAGTGGCATTATCCTGGATTTTGTATGGAAGGTAGAAAATGTTTGAAAGCTTTGCTAACTCCAACTACAACCAAAAGGCAACTCTTACTTTTCTCCCTGGTATACTAATGCTGTTGCTTGCAAACTTAGAGGAAGTTGTTTGCATTCAAGAGGTCTGAGTCTACAAAGAAGCTGCCTAAGCTCCTCTATAAGTAATCTTTTCCACAGCCAGGGGCAGTGACTATGCTTTCTTGACAGTGGTCAGGATCTTGCTGAGTTGATTACACAAGTGCTACCTCTACATGAATTTTTAATCCTGGAATGCATACAATTTGTGTGAGGCATTAAATAAATAAATGTGTTGAAGGTTATACTGGATGGATAACACCAACAGATAAATTACAGGTTTAGATAAATGGGTAAAATACTGAGAGAAAACCCTATTAAAAAAGGAAGGAAAGACAGTCTTTCACAGCACAGTTACACTTTCATGGGGACTATTAATTTTGGTGAACAATTCTCACAAAAAGCAAAAAGACAGATCTGCCTTGGCTAGATATTACCAGCACTCTCACCCCTCTTGATGTGTGAAAGGGAGAATTTACAGATTCAGTATTCCATGCAGCTGCTGGGGAAGACAGAAGAAAAACCATCATCTCCTGGGCCAGGAGATGATGTTTTTACATACATCATACATACTTTTATACATACACACAATTTTCAAGGCAGCAAGTTCCCACAGAGAAGGAATTATGCATATTGTTCAGCTGAGAGCTGGTGCACTACCTTCCAACCCAGAGCAGATATGAATGCTCAAGGCAGGAATGCAGCACAAACCTGACAGCACCCTCAGCCTCTGGGCACTTCCCGGTGCCCCTGAGCAGACAGTTATGGGAGGTGGGTGGGAATGCCCTCTCTGACAGGATATGGAAAGAGAAATGCTGAAGCATTTTCCTAGCTTCAGGAAGGACTGAAAATGAAAACATCATCTAATTGCAGGCATGAGGTGGACATTTACACAGGTCCTGTGGTATATCCCTTAAAAAGTAATCTTTTCAACATTCCTATAAAACAGATAATGCACTGCTGACATGGTGGAAAAGAATACAGTTTAACAGTTTTGATAGCACAAGCCATGTGGATTAAATTTTCCATCATTTATAGTTTCAGTGTGACTTGTTTATGCAAGAAAATGAGATATGACAAAGGTTATTACAATTTGTTAAGAATGTTTGACAAAAGCTGCATGGAAAATAAGTGCTCTTCCATAGAAAAAGCTCATAAATTTCTTCTGTAGGCTTCCTTTAAAATGACTTGCACTTCAACCTTTTCTTCAAGTGGAAGAGTGTAGCATGCTGAGGGCTTGATAGTGCACTGCCTTCTGCCCAGAAATAGTACAACCCTTGCCGTGGAGAGGTACAGTATGAAGACCTCACAGTCTTTGACTAGGACAATAAACTGGATAGGAAACTTAATAAATATTTGTTGAAAAAAAAAATGTATTGCGATAAACTTGTCTTTTAATATATTCTTTCTTTGGGTTAATTTCTACCTTTTTCAGAAATACAGAAATTTGAACTGAATTTCTTTCTTGACTTTTTCAAAGAACTGATCATACTGCTGAAGCAACTTATTTAGAAAGGTGAGTGTTGTCAGGTTGGGATGGATACATTTTGTTTTAAAAATATTCTTCATTCCACTGTGGGATATTTACTCTTTCCAAAAATTAGAACAGTTTATCAAGAATGAAAGAGTTTGCACTTGCAGTATGAAAAAAACTGTTGTCAACTTAAATTGTTCTTTTCTAGCATATTTTTAAGGAATTGTATTTTTAGCAGAGTCTGCTAAGTGATTGTATTTGGTTTCTATTGACAAAGCAAAGAAGAGGCTATAACGGGAGATGATATCAAAACAAAGCAAATCGAATATCTCAGGTGCCTATGGGGCACAAATAAAAGTGTCATTAAATGTACATTTGATAATCAATTCCAGCATAGAAAAAAAAAATCAACGTAAGTTTCTCCAGGGTTCTAAAAAAGGGGGCATCCTACTTCCTTTAGCCAGCACATTCACACAGACCAAAATAAAGCAATAAATGCTATTTCTTAATGTTCAGAGACACATGTGACCTAGATGTTTTCTATTTTCATTTGCTTCAACAGGAGATAAGAGAAAAATAAGAATAAAGCATGTACACCTCCAGATTTTAACTATTTTAAGGATTGAGAAACATTATACTGATTTGTCTCAAATCTGTAGAAAATGACAAAATGCTCCTTTTATCACTCTCAGAGCACAGGTCTTTTTGTAGATCAAATTTTTCAAAAATGAATGCTTAATTTAGTAAATAAAATTTGTATTTAGACAACTCTGTAGGCTTTTACTTTTGCATCAAATAGCTCCAACACCCAGTGACAAATCTGGTAGTTTACACAGCAACCTTTGCTGGACCACAGATACTTTGCATGAAAATCAATTTAAATTATGAATAGAAATTATGTTGTATTTCACACTGAGCACAGGTTGCAGAATTTCTATAATTTTTTTAGAACATATAGAAAATTAAGATTAAAACTTCATTATAATGAAATAGAGAAAATTTAAAGAACTACAATATGAAGCTGGAGAAGTGAAGATCACCATATAACCTTTTCTATAAAATGATTTTTCTATTTCAGTCTATTTTTTCTAACCTTTTTCACCGCCTAGGGCAAAGGAAACTACTCAAATAATCTTTTCCTGTAAAAATGTTTGCTAACCTACTGTACTTAGATGTCTTGCTAATGAGGAAAATAATTTTGAATATAAGAAATGTATAGATGGGCAAAAAAGAAATATGTTCTGTAATTAGCAGCATAATCCAGCATATAAAACCAGCTTTTCGAGTCTTCAGGATTTAAGATAAAAATATGGGCATTATCTCATGTTTGGTTGGGTTTTTTTAAAAATAACAGAGCAAACTTAAAAGAACAGAAAGAACGTAGGACTGCTGGGTATTTTTTATGCCCCAGGAGTTGCCTGTTTGCTTGGTGCTCCGAGTGCAGCTCTGGCTCTGGCAAAGCCAGGGTGTGATTTACTGCAGCAGCACCAGACATCAGTTACCTTCACTGCCCAATCGACCATCAGTGGCCAACGGTGCCAACTCTGGCTCTGGCAGCTAAAACTAAGAAGGAAACACAGTGAGTTGGGAGAAAAAATAGCCCACCTACCTTATCTGGAGTTAATCCCACTCACTGTGATTCAGCTGGATCCCCGAGTAATGTGACACTCCCTATGGCTGTTGCTGATAGTCTACACCACTAAATGCTGAGGACTGCCATTAGAATAATTTTGACCTGTGTAAAACACTGCTTTCCTAGACAGTTCCTGGATATGGTCTGGGAGTTACCACGTATCTGGATGAAAATTTTCTCTGGACTGGCCTGTGCATCTTTTACTACAGATGGGTAGTTCTGGATGTCAAGTTATTGTGTTGAAAAAACAATATCAACAGGCCTATTTAGCAAGTGAGCTGTAATTTACAGTGAGGATATTTCACATCCTGAGGATATATCACAGCACAAGCCTGAGAGAGTTGAAGCAGCATTTGGACAACGCTCTCAGGCACATGGTGTGATTCTTGGGGCTGTTCTGTGCAGGGCTAGGAGTTGGACTTTGATGTGGGTACCCACTCCCTGTGGGTACCTCCCAACTCAGAATATTCTTTGACTGTGATTTCAGTACCGTTTTACATCTTAATCAAAGGTAAAGATGAGGACAAAATGTAGTGAAAATGTAATCATTCAAGTTCAGGTGCCTGATTGACATATTTCAATAAAAACTCAGGATTAAGACAATTAGCCCCACTTGATTATGAGAGGTTCATACTGTGGGAAGCACTTGAGTCAGTTGTGCATTTTCACATAAAATACTTCACCTTATTGAAGAGCTAAGGAAGAAAAATCTATTTCCTCACTTCTCTTATTTTTCTCTTGTAGTATATTATATACTGGATTTTACTTTGATTTTACATTTGTTTTTCATTGATATATAGTCAACAGCATT
This sequence comes from Donacobius atricapilla, assembly GCA_013397315.1. Classification (NCBI taxonomy): domain Eukaryota; kingdom Metazoa; phylum Chordata; class Aves; order Passeriformes; family Mimidae; genus Donacobius; species Donacobius atricapilla. The sequence goes on from WBMY01007763.1 coordinate 627,935, forward strand.
GGCAGTTAGGGAGTTTTTCAGAGGAAAGAACACTCAAATGCAGTCATACAAAGATACTGTATTGTAGTACATGAGCAAATGGGATTTCTTTTAACCATATCACTCAAGAAGGCATCTTAGCAACCCTTGGCGGCTTCTACAATTTTTCATCCTTCCAGACGTGTGAACAAAGAAGTACCCATAAAGAAGTACCCACAAATTCTCCAATAATAGCTTTCTGGGCTGCAAAATAACATGATTGTTCCGGCAATAATGCTCAAGTCAATGATATAGATGAAGAATCTATGGAATACTTTGCTTTGTATGGAGATTCCAATTTATTTGCTGTCATTACATGTGATTATCTCACATGTTAACCAGAATAGTAGATAAGAAAATAAAGCACGCTTTAAAAAGTATTTCTTTTTAAATAAGAAAAAATTGTTTTAAGTGGAAACATCAGAGCTTTGAGGTGTATTGTACCACATCATTATATCAGCCTGTGGTGGCTATGGGAGGTATGGTACAAAGTGATAAAAAATCAGAGATACTAATTAATTGGATCACTTTATGATGCTTCAATTTAGCAAGTTGATTAAGACAGGACTGATTTATCATATTTAATACACTGAAATACAGAAGAATATTTTTAAGCAGTCCATTGTGGAGTGCTAAAAAGGAGAATGAGGAGGCAAGAGTAAGTCTATCCTGAAAAAAACCCACATATATTCATGATGGAATTAAAAAAAAGTGGTGAGCATAACTGTATTTACAAGTCCAGGCTACCTTATAGCTCCAGTGTCCCTCACAGATACAACAGAAATCTAAGCAGCCACAGATGCCAGGGCTCATTAAACTTGGCAGAAAAATGCCATAATGTTGTCAAGAATTAGCAGTTTAAAAAATTTCTTCAATGTACCAAGATCTAGGTCTTCTTTCTCTAATTTTATTTACTCCTGGTAACTAATAGCTGAGGTTTGGTTTTTGTTGAAACCTTACAGTTGACTTCAGTGGAAGCGTGGCTTGTGTTGGGAATTATGAGCTGACTCATAAATATCACCAGAGCAGAAAAAAATCCTGTTCATTTCCTATGGTTTTCTCCAGTAGTAAACAAGGATATAAATGGAACACAGAATATTTTTCTAACATAATTCACTGTTAGTATTAAACTTACTTCTAAGAATCAATCACGGCACTTTAGCTCGAGGGTGTTCAGTTTTATACCACACCATTAGTCTTGTCTTCCTTAATCTAAATAAGTCCTGCACTTTCTGGAATCTGAAGTGCCCCTTCTTGTTGTTAGGCAGCAGGACTAACAGACCAGAATGTGATGGCAGAATCATGTGAGATTGCAAAAGAAGAACCCCATCTCGAAAGCTTCAAATGACAAAATTTCCTGAGTTTAACTTACTTACAGAAATGCTTATCTCCATGCTCATCTGTATAATACTGACAGGAAAGCAGCACAAAATCTCAAAGCTGAGGGGCAGTGGCAGTGGGGTGTTTGCCCATTTCCTCATATGCCTAAGTTTCTTTGTGTTTAAAAGCAAAGAGCAGAAACACACTTCTGTCAAGCACTAGGTCTTGCTGGAGAAGGTACAACAAACTGCTTACGGCTTTGTATCACACACTGCTTTGAGAACAGAAAACTTCTTGCAGTGCTGTTTAGGTCTTGAGACCTAAAGCAAGATGTAACACTTTTCACAATAAGACTTTATTCTGTCTGAGTCTCTATAGTCAAAGCCCAATGATGTGACTCATTTCCTCTATTTTTCAGGGTCTTTTATCGCATAATCACTCCAGCTGTAAAGAGTGTTACATAATTTCTTCCGTGCACTGAACAAGACATTCTGGAGTTCCTGCAAGGTGGGCTGCATAGAACACCAGCAGTGACTGCAGTGTGGAAGGGCAGCCCCTCGCGTGCCCACGGCGGCGGCTGCCCCTGCTGGGGTGTCTGTCCGGCTGCTGCTCACACCACACGCCTGGCTTCCCTGTGCCAAAGAGGTGCTTATGCACTGCTTTGGCAACAATAATGTTTCTGTTTCAATAATGAGCTATTTTATTAAATGCTGAGTTGCAAAGGCTCTGGAACAACTGTTGCGCTTATGCAGAATGTTAAATACACAAAGTGATCACTTATTTTCCATATGGGGAAAAACTTGCCCTTTGATCTTAAACACATTAAAGCTGCTGCTTGCCTGTTTGAAACAACACATGACAGTGCTTTTGCTTTCCAACATTTTATCTTAAAGTGGCTTTCACTCTTTGCCAAAATTGTTCTGCTCAGAAATTTGTGTGAAACAAGTTTGCATTTATCAGACATATTGCAGGCACAGAGATAGTCTTATATGAACTTTACTTCAGCAGATCAGTTTCCTTTTACACAGGATGATCCTGTAAGCACTTATCTAAGTGCTCACTTATCTAAGTCAGGCCAGGCTGGATGGGGCTTTGAGTAATCTGATCTAGTTGCAGGTGTCCCAGCCTGCAGCAGGTTCATGGGACTCAATGATCTTTAAAGATCATTGAGTCCAACCCAAACTGTTCCAAGATTCTGTGATTCCATGTGCACAGTTTGATCAGAGATGACTGTGAGTACATATTACTGTATGTACACACTGCATACTTCCAAGGCTAGAGAAGAAGCCCTGGAGAGCCCTTTGTTAACCACACAGTTGAAGTCAGTTTCTGGAGCTTCAATACAGAAAGCAGGAGCCTTCAGTAGTTTCATGGACCATAATAGTAAACAGGACTGTAACTTCCCAGAACTGGGGAACAGGCAGACAAGCATCTCTGTTAGAAGGAGAAAAACACCTCTGTTAGTACAAGGAGGTCCAGTTAGTTGATATATTTCAGCTAATAATGACTCCTGGTTTTCTGAGAGCCAAAGGAACATCTCTCTGTGACCCTCAACATAGCATAACACTCTCTTCTGTGTACTCAGTCCAGACAACTTCATCATAAGACACAGCAGTGTTGTTTTCCTTTATTAACAATGTGAAGCTGAGATACATGGTAATTTTGCCTCTTACAATTCATAAAGGTTCACATTAAAAATCAGCACAAAGTAATCAATGAAGAGTTTTTGCAAATCATGAGCCTCTGAGAGTCTAAATTCTTAACTGCTTTTAAAGTACTAACTCAAGTGCACAGGAGAAGTTTGGTAGAATTGAGAATTGGTCCTTCCTAGGCTAAGAGTGATTTCAGCTATGTACGGCTCCCAGACAGAGCACTTCGAGCATAGCCAGGAATCGTTCTTAATTGAGATATACCCCCATGACTGCACCTCCTCGTGGTGAGAGCACTGTTTTTCTCCTTCTAACAGAGATGCATGTCTCCTCAGGAAGCCCGACAAGTGGAAGAGTGGATTCAGGATGAGCCAAAAACATAATATATATTTTTATGTGTAAAAAACAAGTTCTGCTCTTTTCGTATATTTTGTGATCATTATGAACACTTATTTACTTAGCTTTACAGAATGAATGTTGAACAGGACTGGGTATCTTGATTTAATGAAAAATCATGTAACAGTATCCATCCATTCATATGAGAGCACACAGATAAAAAAGGAACCCAACCAATCAATATATCAAAGCAGCAGCAGATCATTTAGTCAAACCTTCCTATAAAACTGTATGAAATACATAGCTTTTTATTATGGCCAGAGCATCACTCAACTCAGCAAATACAGGCAAATACAAAACCAAGAACTTGTCAGAATCAGCATATTAATCTCTAATGAAACTAAAGTTACACTGGTTTCTTTTACAAAGGAAGTTCGTAAAAATCACAATCCTATGTTGGCTGGAAGGGACCTCCAGCCGTTATCTTGTCTAGCCCCTGCAGAAAGCAAGTTCAATTACATCAGCTTGCTCAAGGTCATGTCCAGTCGAGTGGTGAGTGTCTGCAGGGAAGGAGGTTGTGACCTCTCTGGACAGCCTGGAACACCTGGCTGCCTGCACAGTTACATTTTTTTTCTTAACATGTAGTTCCAATTCTTACATAAGAAACACTGAGCATCACATTACTCCTCAAAGTCTAATAATCAAACAGTTTTGTTGGGGTTTTGTTTTTGGTAGTTTTTTTTTTTTTTTTTTCCCCAGCTCATCAGACTGCATCACTCAATCTACTATGTTAAGAACAAGTTGTTTTCATGAGCTGGGAAGATGGGATAGTCAGTATTCTCATCCTTCTGGTGCTATCCTCTCATAGCTATTCCTCCTTACCCAAATAACCTCACTGAGTTTGTTTCTTCTAGTTGTAAACCTAACATTAATCACAGAATCACAGAATTACAGAATCATAGAATGGCTTGGGTTGAAAGGCACCTTAAAGATGATCTAATCTCAATATCAAGGCCCCCAAACTCAAAATAACTTCACAGTTCTCTGTAGTATTCTCATGACCTGCATGTGTATCCTTAGCACTTTCTTTCACTTTATTTTGCTGGTTATTTTTCCTGCAACCCAGGCAAGAACAAAGCTAAACCACTGTTTTTACTATAATGATAGACATGGGTTTTTTTGCTATAACTTGACTTACTTGTTCATATTCCTTTTGTCTTTTCAGAATTTTGTCTTACTGAAAAGGCAAGAAATATCACTAAATCTGTGCCAGTGAAATAAAAAAGGGTGCATGTTAATGATATATTTGTTATATAAATTATTATTTTGTTTACCAGCACTGAAGGATTTTCAAGCAATTAGCTGGTATCTCAGACACAGAAGCCCTGAGTGGCTGTTTTGAGCTGCCATACTTAGGAGTACTCATCTGCTACTTTTGAGGCTGAGTGCAGTGATTAAATACCCAGGCACAGGTTCGGATGTTCAGCAGTGCAGCAGTTTCATTTGGAAATGTATTTATCATCTCTTTAGCAGGTATGTGATGTCTTTCCACAACGTGTTTCCTCTAGCTGTGGTGATAGCCCAGTACGTCAAATGTTACACCTGCCCACCTTAACAGCTTCTTTGAGTTTAGGGGAAGAATGAGGATTTGTAATGAGAGACCTACAGGATCTGTTTGAAGATGAAAAGGCTTCTTCAGCCAGTGTGCTGTAATGCAAGAACAGCCAGGGTGGCTGGAAGGGTTTAGCACCTGTAGACCCTCAGAGATAATTACTTCTAAAAAATGAATATTCACAAAATTCTTGGAGCTTATGACTGGGTGTGACTTAGCCAGGCTTCTGAAGAGTTCTAGCGACTGTAGCACTTCATGAGACCGATTTTTTCCATGTCTTTGGGACATGGGAAGAGCACAACCCATCCACAAGGCCCTGCAGCTGCAGGGAGCATATGAAAAGGGCCATGCAGGCAGACCTTGGCCTGACTGCAGAGGAAAGTGAAAATATCTACTGAGTCCCTGACAATTTGATCTGCAGGAAGACTTTTTATTAACTCTAGATTTGATCTCTAGCACTTAACAAGATGTAAAACACAGCTTTTTGCTTCAGAGGAAAGGGGAGAGGGGAAACAAAAGCCTTTGACTAATTTTTCTTCATAGACCAAAAGAAAAATCTCCAAACCCTCCCACTCAGTTGGTTTTGCCAGTTGCCTCAGGAAGTCTGTGGCTGGCTGAATGTGGATCAGGTGACAGCTAAATGAAGCACTTGAAAGTTTCTTTAAATAACTTGATTTTTCCAGAATTTACAAATGAAAAGTCAACTTGGCAATTCAAGTCCATATGAGTCTGCTTTTTCATGGAATATAGTTTGCTAAGAAGTTCTTTGCCATTTCACTGTCTGGACAACCACAAGACCGAAGCCTGAGCAGCCCTTGCAGCAGTGGCTGGTAGCAGATATGAAAGGAAGACTGTGGAGGAGCCAAGTTGGTTCTTTACCAGCAGGCTGCGGCTCAGGGGCTCCCTGAACTTCAGACTGTGGGTCTGAACAGACTCTGCTGCTATCAGGTTGTCTGATCTCAGTTCTGGAAACTGCGTACTTTTAGCACACAAACAAACTGTGAGTGATTTACAAAATCTAAGAAACAGGTCTTTGAAGGTGTATATTTTCATTTGTTCACCTGAACCTACTCCTTAGAACCTGCCCTGTTGCCACCTCTGTGTGGCTTTCTGAGTGGTTGTCAATCACCATTCCTGTTAATTTAATCTGTTTCCATCTTGACTTTTTAAATCCTTATTATGTGTTGCTACAGAATAAATCCATTTTCAGAAACTAGGGAAGTTACAAACATAAGTGAGTTCTGATTTCCAAATTCTAATCCAATGACCACTGAACCCAGCCCATGCCAGGCCAAGCAGGTTTGGTGCATTAATGAATGCTGGTGTCTATTTTCCATGACTCACAGTGAGGTGATATGTCTGGAATAATCTCCATCTGCCAGCTTCTGTAGCTTCATGACCAGATCTGCTTTGTGGAGACAGCTACACTATGAGGCTGAGCTACTCCAATGCTTTAACTGTGTGTATAGTACCTAACATTTCTGCTTTGCACCACAGCAATAGCATATTGTTGTTACATAAAGAGACACTGCTATTTTAAAATATATTTATTACCTGCCTGATGCAGAGGAGCTGGTTAGGACCACAACACTTAATTTTAAAACTGCCTTTTTTTTTTGAATTATTGCAGTTCCCAGCTAAGTCTTATATCAGATTTATGGAGGAAAAATGGGGCTAAAATGCAGTATTTAGAATGGCATTACAAAATATCCAAGGGGTAAAAAATACCTAATTAGCAAATATATTGGGAAATCTGCCCATGATTTGTAAAATAATGATACAGTGTGGGTCACAGAATGGGTCAAATTGGAAGGACCACAATGGGTCATTTGGTCCCACCTCCCTGCTTGGGGTCATCCCACCACATGGCGCAGGATTGTGTCCAGACGGTTCTTAAATATCTCCAGTGAGGGAGACTCCACAACATCTCTGGGAAATCTCTTCTGATGTCAGTCACCCATACAATAAAGAAGTTCTTCCTCATGTTCAGGTGGAACTTCCTGTTGATCAGTTTTTGCCTATTGCCTCTTGTCCTCTTGCTCGGTATGGCCAAGAAGAGCCTGCAAACCTCCTCTTGACACTCTCCCTTCAGATACTGATAGACAGTGATGAGCCAACTCTTCTCAAGGCTGAACAGGCTCAACTCTCTCAGCCTTTCCTCATAAGAGAGATGCTCCAGTCCCTTCATAGTCCTCTGCTAGACCCACTTTAGGAGCTCCCTATCACCTGTATCCTGAGTAGCCCCCAACCGGACAAGAACTACAGATTTGGCTCACTAGAGCTGAGTAGATGGGCAGGTCTACCTCACTTGACCTGCTGGCAGTGCTCTTCCTAATGCACCCCAGGATACCATAGTTCTGCAACAAACAAATACAAAAAGTCTTAGCTTGCTAATCTCTGGAAAAATCAAACCGCTGCTTGCAGCTCAGTGACTCCTGATCCCCCCGGAGTCAGCAGAAACTTGTCTTGCACATGGAAGACTAAAGCTGGACCCTGGGTAATTACTGCACAAATGCAAACAGCTTGCTTTTAAAAAATTCTTCTGTGCATGTTGAATGTATGGGATAGATTTAAACAACATCATAAATGTAAACTGTACTTGAGAAAACTGTGCAGCTGGTAGAATCCATAAAGATAAAAGAAATGTTTCCATAACATTTAATTTTAAGTTGACATTTATATAACAAAACTATGGTAAAGCTATGTTTAGCTGAAGTTGTTTGCATATTTTGCATCCATATCACCACAGGCTCTCTCCCTCATTTATGGTTACCACATTTTGGTAACCACATTTATGTGGCAGAGACAACAGCTACTGCAAAAGGAAAACTGAAAACCAGAGAATTTGTGACGTTTGGATAAACAATCCATCAGTCCTCATGTTGTAACTAATCAACAACTGGATGTGTTCACGTTTGACTAAAGCAATTGCCCTGTTTTGTGTAAGAGACACATACCAGAGTTCATTCCAAGCTCTTGAACATTTAACTGTGAAAATACCCCAATTAATATGGTTTTAGTTTGTCAGACAGAAACACACTATTCTGAGTTATTTTCCTTAGCAACCGCAAGTCCATAGAAATGTATTCTTTTCAGTCCCATTGGCTTAGCAAGGAAAAGGCTTATCGTAAGCAGATCCCTTCCTGACTACCACTGCAATATAGAAAAGTTTTCCTTTACACACTACACCTTTTAAGAAACAAGCAGTTTCCATGTTTGTGGCGTGACATCCCATTTCTGACAGAATGATCAAGAGTTTTGTTGTCAACATTAATCAGATTAAGATTTCCTGAATCAGTTGCTTTTTTGGTAACAAATCTAGATGAGAAATGCGTATCAACTGCAGTAAGCTATAGCAAAGATGGCTCTTTACTGCACTTAGAGGTGTGAGGACATAGTGAGACCATAGCGTGTGTCAGGCTGCCAGGGTCAGCTTTAAACAAGCTAACTTGAGTTCTGACGAAGTGCAGCCAAAGCAGCATAGAGGTTAGCTCAGGCTAGCTGGCCCATTATTCACCCAGCTTCCCAGACAGGCTGTGTAATTCATGCTTGTGCTCCAGCCTGGCGCAATTACATTACTCTCATTCCCAGGTTGACTGCATAAAAACTAGCTCATGAGTGTCCACAAAAGCTCCTGCTGACTTAATCTGAGATTTTGAAGGTGTAAGTATGCAATTTACCACACAATATTTAAAATTAATTTCTCAAAGGATCTCTTACAGAAGAGTGCCATGTTTATCTTTGTTGCCACACAAACACACGTTCTTTGTGGACCTAAGGAAAAGCAAGTTTAAAAAAATAATAGAATATCATTAATAAATGCTATGAAAAAGCCTGAAAATTTCAATGAAATGGGAAATTCAGGAAAAGTTGTGCATCATAATCAGCAAATTCCAAGGCTTATACTTAAAATATCAGTTAGGTTACATGACACCAGTGGACTATCAAAATATAGAGGAGCCATTTCTCACTACTCTTGGTCCTTGCAAATCTGTTAATAGAAATGAATCCAAAAGAAATAAAAGATTATGCATCACACACCTTGATATTCAATGAGTAAATGTCTCAGGAAGATGCTGAGGACATTGTTTCAGCCAGCACTTTCCATGTCTCCCTCCCTACTACAGTGCTGAGAATAACATCACAGACAGTAATAAATACAGAACAGCACTAGTCAGATTTGTTTATGAAGAGAAACTACTTTCTTAGTAAAGCTTCCAGCTCTTTTTAGAAACTTCTAATGTTTGAAATAGTAAGAATTTTTGCACACTTGGGTCAACAATGGAAGACAAACGAAGTCAAAGAAATGTGTGCATGGAAACAGTGAAGAATCAAATCTGAAACCAAGATTCAGCTTTCTGTTGTGATGGCTGCAAAAATGCTTAGACCTAAGGAAACACTTTCTAAGAGTGTCTAGCTGCAAATGTCGAAGTACGTATTCAGTGAGTTTTTTTAGAAGTTCCTCAAATTTTGCACCTTCTACAGCCTTCCTTCAAAATTTGGCCCAAGAAATGTGATATTAGTTTTATTGTTTTTGCCCTGAAAGACATTTAGAGGATTTCAAATGTGGTGCTATGAATGACAATATTATCTGACTACAGTTTAATAAGAATGTTCACTGGTATCACAGTGTATTGTGAAACAAAAGTAGTGATACCTTACTGATAATGATGAAAACCAACCAACTGCCACCCCTAAGAGTGATTGAAATGAACTGTGCAGCTTAAAATATCTTCCCATTGCTAAAAAATACATTTTCCAGTATTAAATCAGAGAAAAGAGACTTTAGACAGTAATATTTAGGAGGCAAGTTGTAGTTCCTTAAGCCTGTCTCAAAAGTGTTCTGTATATAGGAAGCATGGTCTTGGATGGAGTACTATAGGCTTAGATATGAGATTAAGAGCCAATTACAACTCCAAATTATTTCAGGACATCAAATCCATGAATTCTCCAGTTCATTTCCTATCTTGCAGGCTTTTCTCCAAGTTATTAACAGTGTGGGTGTGAGACCATTCTGGTCTGATTTCCCAGACCTGAGTGTCACCCTGAGAGGAGGTGAAGAGACACTTCCCAGTGAAGAGACACTTGATGCTACTGAGCTGGAGATGGAGTGCAGGGAACAGCATTATGATTACAGAGCCCCTGTGTGGGCTGTGAAAAGAAAACCCCAAACTGCATTTTTTACTTTGAAAACCTCAAAAAATCAAGCGCCAAGAAATCTTTAGGCCATGCTCTTTTTAAGACAGACTTGAAGACAAAACTGAAAGAAACTAAAAGTAGCATATTATGTAACATAATACTGGGAATAATGACACACAAAATATGGATTATTGACACAAAATATAACAGAAGCTTATTAAAGAATATATAAAGTATTATTCAGTAAATTATTACTAAGGTGTTTCTTATGTAGTGTGGAGTAACAGCAACAAACTCAAAACAATAGAAATTATCTTCAGGTATTGCAAGTGGTAATAAAATAATTTTCCACATTGCATGAGCAAAGAGTACTTTTTGATATTAAGAGATAAAGGCAAGACTTTGTCCCCAAAATGATAGAAAGATGAGAATGGAAGTCTTGAAGAGGGAAGATTGTAAAGATACTCAGCATGAATGTAGTGAGATGGTGCAGTGAAGAACTTTCTGGGAGCATGAATGAGTCCTGGTCATAGATTTGCATTAGGACATGTACCTGTCTATTCCTGTTAGGAGGGTCAGGAGAGGAAATGGTAAGAATAAGTGACAGTAAAACACTTGCCAGGAGTAGTAGCAAAGAGATCATGCAACAGGAAATAAACAATCAAGGGTAACTGAAAAAGAGCAACAGAAGAAATAGAGGGTCAAATCAATTTTTTCTGCTGTTTTGTTTTCTATTGCATAAGCATATTTAATTCTTTCATTTTGCTCTAACGAAAAAAAGACCTTTGAGAAGTTTTCTGTTACAGAGTGGTACTCTTCCCTATACAAGGGTCTCCACTGTTTGGATTGTGTTTCTATGTTCTGTTGACTTATCTAGTCAGCCGAACAATATAATGTTGAAATTAAAAAGTTTTACAGACTAAGTAACAGCGTTTACTGAACTTTGGAATAAAAGCTAAGTAGCTTTAAGTGACTTGAAAGTTATAAAAAGAAAAAAGAAAAACACATAGAAAGATGAGATAGATTATGGAACAATAGCCTGTTAAAATAACCTAGTCTAATTTTTATAGCTGCTCAAGTGCTCAAAACATAGCCAAATTTCCATGATGCTACTGACTTAATGCCTTTGAAGACTTATGCCAACAGATTTCTCATATCAGAACAAAGAAAACAAAAACGTATCTTTTCCATGAGTTACATACAAATCTTAAGTTAACAGGATCCAGATAAAAAAGGTAGTAACAACTGACAAGATTATTAAACTACATGAGCACACACACTGCATTGGCAGCAGGTTTCCATCAGCTTGAATCCTCAGGCTTGCCCTTCACTTCAAAGCTCCATGTAGTTGTATTAAACAGATGTCAGACACAATTTTACTGCACAAGAGGAGCCAAGCATCCAAGCCATCATTTGAGCTAAGCCTCTTTGAAAAGATGGCGTGTTTCATCAGAACCCATTTTGTGGTCCACACTTATTGTCTTAGAGGCAGGTCAACAGAACAGCCACCAGGCAAAAATACTCTCTCCTACACATCCAGGCGACAGCATGAAATTTAAAACAAACGTTTGGGGGTGGTGTGTGAGAAAATGTCTGGAAAAACATATCTAGAAAACCCAATGAATGTGATGAGATGGGAGTTCAACTACTATGACACACTACCTATGCTTGTCTCTAAAAAGAACCAAAAAACCCAACCTTAAAAAGATGAGGAAAAAATGTAGTATCAGACAATTACTAATCTCAAAAAAATATTCTCAGTGAATTCCTCTCTTTTCCAGGCAGTGTAGCAAATATCTAATCAACACTGCAAATAGACACTCTAACAAATACCACTTCCAATGAAAGCTCTCTTTCCAGCATCCACAAACAAATGTGTGCTGCTGACACAGCATCTTTCAGTTACCCACCCAACTTCCCAGGAAAATCTCAAACAGTACCACAGGAAACCTGCAAATTTATATGCAAAACACCTCCTTCCCTATAAACTAGCTTCTATGGAGCAAAATAAAGATTTCAGACATATACTTAGAATTCTCTTCTCTACTAAAGTGAGGAAAAAAAGCATGTTGGGATTGTCTAGAGGAAAGCTGAACTTTCTCTGTGGCTTCAAGAAGACTTCCTGATTTTATCTTCTGCATGGATTAAGGCCCAGAATTTTCAAATTTTCAAAAACATGCTGAATAGTAAGTATGATGTAATCATCATCCAATCCCATTTACTGCCTAACATTTTATGCACATATAACATATGTAGCAAATTTGAGGACAACATGCTTAGTCCTTGTTTGGCATTCCAAACAGAGTCACTACATTTCCTTTCCCTCACCAGCAAAGGACCCTACCCAAAACTGGGTAGGTAGACGGTGTTCTGGTGCCTAGCAAACCTTTAAATCATGGGCTGCTTAACATCAGTAATTATCCTGCTCTCTTATTTAAATGACAGCAGATGCTTTGCTTGACTCCAAAGCTAGAAATGGCCCAGGCTGAGCAGCTCTCGGCTATGCAAACATCACTGACATAATCCATGATCTGGCTGGATCTCACTCAAGATTATTCATTTACCTGTTCCTGTTCTAGCAGAAACTGTTGCTCCCTCAACTCATTCAAAAAGCCTTAGTCCTCTAGGGAAGAAATCCATTCCAGCCCTAGGCAAATAAGAATTTTCCCCCATATAGAGATGCAAAATAGCTAAATGACATTTAAAAACTATTTCCATATTCTTCGTAATTCCAAATCTAGACCAAATGAGAATTCTTTACATATTTATTCAGCACAATCAAGTTTAAAGTTTTTCCAGAAAAAAAGAAAAGATGCATCCTACTGGATGAGACTCTTTGGTGAATTTCAGAGTTATTTCCTTGGTGCAAGACTGAGGGAACCCTCTTGAGTGGCTTACTTAGCAATTCCACACATCAGAAATTCCTGATATCTCACATATGATTAATATATTAATGATGCAAATAATAATTTGATGACTTATAGATATGCTTCTTACAATAAAGTGTAATACTTTTGCCAAGGAATGTATTTTTGCTACAGAAAGAAAATGCTCAAATCAATAGGTATTGTGTTCTATATGTACAAAAACATAGGAATCACCAATTATTCAGGTAACCTTCAGTCTTCATTTTGCTTTTTATTGCCACCAATTAAGCTGTAGTGCAATTCAATTATTTTTAAGTCATATATTAACTGTGCCTTACTCTTAGATGTTTGAAATATGAGGTGGAAGGTTCACCTTTAGGCAACTCCAACACAGACATCTGCAGCTTGGTTAGCTGGTTATGGTGCCCTGAGCAGGTATTTTTAGGATGAAGTATGTTTAATAAGTTTTAGATTTTAAGTTAGGAATTGGAAAATTAACTGTTTTGTATAAGAGCAATGGCATGTCCTAGCCAAAGTCCATGTTCCCTTCCTGTCTGAAAGGTCTCAGCCACAGCAATCCAGACGAGGGTATGGGAATCAGGGAAGCATATGGAATACTCCCTTAGACTCTAGTGCAGGACAGAGCCTTCCAGCACCAGGCACAGTATTTTTGTATTTAATATCTGTTGACACATTTATCTTTGATAAATCTACTTAGTTTCTTCCACCTGTTCTCTTAAACCCTGTGCCAATGCAAAAGCATTAAAGGGTCCCTCTGTTGACTGTAAAAACTTTGAATCATTCATAAGCAGACATCTTTACTGCAAGTATATGTCTGACTATTGCTATTATTACTAAGCACGATGTCTCAAAATTAGATATAGATTAAAATATTCCTCCTGGCCATTTTCTTAAATCAAAAGATTTTTTTGGGAGGTGGATCAAACACAACTCAATGAAAGATATACCTTGCGGCAGAATTTTTCTTATCTATTTAGATTTCAATTTAGGGCTCTTCTATGTAATGTCAGCAAGACACATGTCAGATAGATAATTTATAAATAAGCCATCACAATCTTGAATTATAGAGCTGAGATCAGAAGGTAGAGGTGTGCTCCAGATACCATGCTTAAATGGCAATAAATGCATGGTAAATAAATCAACAGTGCCTCAGTTACTATAAAAGTATTCCAAATTGTTAGACATGGACAAGATCAGAGCTCATTATTGGGGTGGACTGTTGTGGTGTGTTTCATTCAGAATGGCTTGTTCCGTTCCCCCGTGTGTTGTTAGTTCAGTCCAAGTTGTATCCTCCCACCTAGCTGTCTATCTTGTCCTAGTCCTGCCCCTTAATCCAGACTGTTCCCTGCCCCTCCTCCTACTGAGTTGTCAATCCTGCCTTGTCCTAACCCCTTGCTTTGGAAATCCCCTGGAAATCCCCTGTCATTTGAAGCCCCATTGGTTTGTTCAGACTGCCCCTGTGCCTCCTTATTGGTTTAAGTGTTCTAAACCCCGCCTTGTGCTCCTCCCCAGTCCTTTCCCTATTGGTTGAAAATTTGCACCCTCCCTTAGAACCTCTGCCGTATGAAAGTCCCTGCACAGGAGGGTTCGATGTCTTTCGTCCCTGCATCCTCCTTGATAATGAGCCACCTTGGAATCTATATGGAAGAACTCTCCCTCGTTCTTGTCTCTGCCCTTGGTGCTTCAGCCCATCTTGTGCCGTAGAGAGCAAGCCCTGCACTACTGTAACTCAGATCACATCACATCTGGGAACAACCCCTCTCGGCATGTTGTCGGGAACTAGTGGCCGAATCTGACACCATGTCAGTGGACAACTCACATGCTAGTGCCAAACTTAAGGACTGGATATCCCAGGGTTTGTCAAATGGTGCTAGCTTACTTATTTTAGATAGCTTCAACCCTTGAAGTAGACTGTCAGGTGAACCAAATTGATCTTCTGGCTAACTGAATATGTATGATCAAGTCTGCATGGTGAGCTTACCCACCTAGATGCAATTCTGTTGCTAGTGTCATACCTTTTGTGTTTTCAGCCTCCAGATACTGCACCAGAAGACTGAGACTCCTAGGGATCATGAATCAGAGCTATCAATGCCACAGAAGGTGTTTAAGAATCTTTAGGACATTCCAAATGCCAGGAGATGCCCTCATTTCAGGCAACAGAACAAAGTGCTTAGTGTGCCTTCAGACAACTACATGCATATTAATGAAATATTTTAGACTTCAGCTGTATCCTATCCTTCTGACAATGTCACCATTTAAACTGTCCCTCTGAAATTTATACTGTCTGAAGTACATATGACACTGAAAGGAAAAAACGCATTCCCTAAGTTGCTTCTGATGGATCACAGATATTTTTACTGAAAAGCAGCTCATACTGTGATAATTATTTTCTCACTAGGGTGATACAGGGAAGTGCTCTGTTAAAACTTAAATCAGAATGTTCAGACAACTGAGAAAAACACCACAAAACCTAATTCCTTGTGAAAAACTCACCCCTAGGCCCAATACTGGTATCACTTTTGTGAATATAGCAATAGAATTAGATCCATTGAGGCTGATTTTACCCTCAGAGAAAAAAAAAACAAAAAACAAAAAACAACAAAACCAGATTTAGGCCCAGAGAATTAAGGACAAAGCCCAAGAGGACTCCATTTTATTCCCACAGTAAACTAATCATGGGCAAAGTGATTGTGGTCCAACTTTTTTAACAAAATAAACAGTTCTAAAAAATATTATTAGAATTATTGCGGAAATATTTCTCTCCTCCTCCTTGCAGAAAAAACCTGCCAATGCCAAGGAAACAAGACATACAAGTACATAAGAAGTCCTTATATATTAGCTTTTGCACAGATTTCAAGAAAGGAGAATGTTTATCGAAAGGCTAAGTCCTCAAGAGTAATGCAAAAAATAGTGCATGGCAAAGCCGTTTCACTACAGTGGCTACGGCAGCAAATGTTGGAAGCTTGTTGAGAAACTGTGAGGACTGAGTTCACTTCCCTGCTGCTTGTAGCAATATTAACCCAATAGAGTTACCCTTTTCAACTTTTATTTGAGCTACTATGCTATTGCAAGCAGTACAGTTTGGTTTATCATCTGAAACAGGAGAAAAAGCATGGCTTTATCTTTCAAATAATTTGATTAGGAACTGAGCAAGCTACACTTAGAATCTGCTTGAAACGAGCTCTTCACATCTTCCTAGATTAAATCCTCTGTGAAACTCTGTACAATGTGAAAAATACTTTGCTGTCCCACTGGTTTAATGTGAATTTGTACTGTTGGATGATGTTTGTGCACTGATGATAACAGTAAATATCCAGAGAAGTTCCTTGTGCTGTGTGAAGTGCAGCATGACAGCACTACAGGGCCAGGTGCAGCACAGCTCCAGGAAGGAGAGCAAACACCTTCTGGAAAGCACTGTTCACCTTCTCATCATCTCCATATCAGAAAAAATGCATCCTTTGTTTCTGCTTTTGGAAAAATACAACCATGGAAAGATGAACATGCTCATGTCTGATATAAACCAAGCCAAGGTTACTCAATGCATGTGCATGAAATGGTGTGGAATTGCTCACTCCATAGCCAATCTGAAAATGGTAATTCAACAGCTACAAAAAATGTTTTTTATGATTAAAGTGTCACCATCCCTGTTAGTATAAATCCTGGATTTTGATAAAGAAATACAAATAAAGTAAAAATACTGTTTAAAAACTAACTTTTAAAGAAGAAATGAATACTATTTTGTTGCTTTGCACCATTTGCATGCTTCTGCAGCTGATAACTTTAGAACTAAAACAAAGCATCTTTCTGATTTTTTTTCTCTAAACCCAAGGTTTTGACTTCTCCTCTAATGTTAATTATCCCCAAAGCAATTTAAAAACATTAATATACATTGTAACACAAAAGCACACATAAGGTTAAGTCAGTTGTGTGCGAGGCAGTATCAGTCAGTCTAATTTTAACAGCAGTTTGGCATCACTGGCTTTTATGTTGCCTAGGGGTTTGCATTACCGCAGTTAACTGCATTATATCATTGACATCAAAACATTGCTGAAACATCACTGTTTTGTTTCTTCTTCATATATTTTAATCCTTTGTTTATTTTCACAAATACGTAAATATAGATAACAAAGCCTTGTTAAAACACGGAACTTAAAAAACTACTGTCCTCTATATATCACAGTTGGTAAGTGACAGAAGTTCCCAGATTTCTTGATTATTATTACAGAATTTTTCCTTCATCTGTCATAAAACTTTTCCTTCTGTACCTGACTAAAAAGGTTCCACATCTCTTAACACCAGCTAGTGTTATTATTGTAATGTTACTTCATGTAAATATTATGAGATCAAATTTTCTCAACCACTGCATTTCATAGACAATTTAACAAGTACTTCCTCTGAAACATGAAGGCCAAAAATAAACAGATTAAAAAAAAAAAAATCGAGTGCAACACTATCTTTGAGGTCAGGAGGGCAAACACTAGGTTGGAGGATGAGGGACAAGGGGAGAGCCAGAGAGGAAGGAATGTAGGTCTCTATCTTGCAGCACTCTTGCCTAATGTGCTGTAGATTTGTGAGCATGACCAGATTTACTTTAATAATCTCACAGTTAAAAGCCAGAGGAAACCACCTGCTTCTGAATGTGGGGAAAGATAGGACATGAGTTTGACGTCCATTGTTCTATGCTGTGTTCCTTCATTAGTTTCTTCAGAAAAAGTTTCTTTGTGCTTTTTTTTTTCCCTTTGCTGCTGTCCTTTGCATGGTCTTTTCTAAACAAAATGCAAATGCTGAGTTCAGCTGAAGTTCTTCAAAAAAAACAACCCAACAACCCGCAAACAAACCAGCATTCAAAAACATGTAAAGTTAAAAGGTAGAGTTCTTAAAATCCTACATCATATAAAAAATGTTTTGAAGAAGGCAAGCAAATTAGGAAGAGAAAAGTTCAAGCATCTCTAAGGTCAAATATAATCCAAATTATTTTGTAAAAGGAGAAGGTGAATAAGAACAGATTTCCTAGAAATTTTCATAAACTCATTTGACACAGCAAAAGTACATGACGATCTCAGCAGCATTCCAGCCAGAGATTTCTGACAGATTACAACTGCAAGAAGGCTTGCTTTTTCAGATATTTAACATTTCCCCAGTAAAACTAGTAGAAGTTCACAGCATTCTGAAGAAGCAGTTCTCACTAATGTGGAATGAGTCCCAGGGCTCAGGAGATTTTTGGATTTCTTGTTTGGTTTAGATTCCTTCAGTCAGTGCAGTGTGACTTTTAAATTAACTGTCTCAACAACTTGAAAGAAAAGCATTTATTTATTAGCTCAAATATTTTCTTAAAAATTATAAAGAAGCTCCTGAAAACCAGTTCAATTAAGGAAGAAAGTTTATCTGACAGGAGCTCTCACATCCATCTTCATCACCCTGTATGTATGCAGAGGTAAGATTAGTAGCAGAGCTGAGATCCACTCAGAAAGTGTTCCAACAAATTCATCACAGTATTGCATAGTATAAATGTGTTATCCATATCAGGTGATGATTAGGCAGATTTCAACATGAAAATTTTAAATTAGTCAGCCAATTACATTCTTTACCATGGTTTGGACCTTTATAAGCTGATAATTTTCCCCATATAATAAAATAAGCCAATATTTACAAGCCAGATTTCCAGCAAAGGAGAAGTCTATTCTTATATTATTCAAGAGTAATCAGGATTTAATCTTCTTCTGAAAAAGCTAAAAAAGAAGTCTGAGGTAACCAAAAATTATTTTTTAGAGATTAAAGAACTGGTGATTTATGTAGAAAGGTACAAGTCGTGTTTTAGATTTGGTTGGCTACCTAGCTCCTCTTTTTTCACCAGATTCTTCAAAGATGATGATATGTAGTCCATGTCTACAAAACCTAGTCCAGCTGTTTACTATTTTCACCTTTTAAATTAAGTACTTTTCACTTAAAACCCTTAAATGGCAGAATCTAAGGTTCTGAGAATGGTAAATTATGACTATATGTGTGCTGAGGATGAAGCTTTGCTTCCTTCAGAACTTACTGACAGAATAGAAAAAGCAAATCCAAAGACAAAAAGATGTAAGGGGATGAGAATAGACAAGCTGGACTGTAGAGTTCATGCTGATTCCAAGAGGAATGTTTTGAGGAAGTTTTCCACAAGGAGTTGGTCTCTACCATAAGTATTTTAGCTGAACATTATGTGACAGGAAGACACAAGGATGGGCTTAAGGGCCCTCCTAAATGAAAACTGAAATTGAATCAATGATCAGCACTTTATCTCTTGCTTGAAAACATTAAGATTTCTGCAAGAAGTCTCACAATATTCCCAGGGTGTGGCCAGTGCATATTGTCCACAGGCATTCCTTTCTACACGTGCCTGATGGCCAGTGTGAGCCTACACATCAGTGCAGTTATTGGTGCATGGAAGAGAACATCCTATAAAATTTCACCAGTGTGTTTGTCCATGCTTCCTCTTTTTTTTCACTTTGTATTTGGAATAGGCATGGAGCTATGCTTGCAGACCACAAGCAACAGCAAAGGAAACAAATGTCAAACCCAACAAGTAGCCAGAGAATCTCTAACACTCATGCCCATGCAAAGGCATGACAGAAAAAGCAAATCCAAAGGCAGGAGAATGAAGCAGTTTTTTTACCCCCACAAACAGCATATCTGAATCTCTAAGAGGGAGATTCAATACCCCTGCTCTCACTGTTTGGTGTTTCTGGCCATGGAAGAGATTGATTAATGGCCTGCTTCATGGGTGTGCTTTGGTATCTATCTTATCCTACCATGCATGATGGGTGCACTATAAATGTAATGCAGAGATGAGCTGAAACTCATCCTCACCTCACTCAGGTATGCTGTGGTATCAGTGAATGTTATGTGGCAATGGCAGTCCAGGAGCTGAGTATACTGAAAACACTTTGCAGAAGTTTTAATCTCATGAGAGCTCTCTTTTATCTCCACTACTTTCTAGCCCTGTTAATGCTGTGGGAGTTTAAAAAGGGCCTCATTGGTTCCAGGTATTTAGAGGAGCTTTGGGATTCAGATGCATAGATTCATAGCTGCAGGCAGGTGCAATGTTTCAGAAGGTCTAAAAAGCCTTTTAACTCTGCAGTAAGCTTCCACTCCCCTCTCTTGTGATTCTGGCATTGCTATTTCCCACATGGCATTACCACTTCTCCCTGATCTTTCAAGAGAAACTCAGATGGATGGATGGTGCCAGTTCTGCTCTGTGCCAAGGGGCTGGAGGGAGGTCACTGAAGGATGAGAATGAAAGCAGGGAAGGACACCAGTGGCTCAGCTGAGGCTGCCGTGTAGGACCTGGATCTGGGGCCTCTGGACCTCTCATGGTCGGGGTCTCTGGCAGCACCCAGTCCTGGCCGTGGTGCCACAGGCAGCAGGGGGATGGCATGGGGTGAGCCCTGCCCCCCAAGTCAATTTGTGACATTTCAGTACCCTGCCAGTGCTGGCCTTAGGTGCTGGACTTAATGATACATGGGAGACTGAATTCAAAACAAAAATATCTTAGAGAAAAACCTGGCTAAGTCTGACACTGGACTAGCCACACCTGTCAAGCATGATGGAGGGAGGGGCAGTGTGCTCCCACCCACTCAGGTGGGGGACAGAAGGTTGGATGCATTGCCCAGAGACCTGCACAGACTGGGCTATAACTGCTGAATCTACTTTCACCACCATTTTAAGCCTGAAAGCAAGAACAGCTGTGAGCATGGATCTATCTATGAAAATAAAAGTCTGTCCCATGGGGCTCTTGAAGCCTAGTAAATGGGTGTTATAGTAAGTGAAAGGTCCTCTGAGAGCTTCCAGCACATGAAGAAGGTTACGGAGAAAGGAAATCTGCTTCTGTAAAGAGAAGTTCTTAAGAAAAGAGGAGTCTTCTGAGATATAATTCTTTGAACCAGTATTAGCAGGACTAGGTGGTTCATATGAACTCTTCGGCCCCAAGCAACCATTTGGAAGGTATTAATTGTTTTCCCTGATCTCCTAGAAATCTGTAATTACAGTGCTGGTAGTTGCATTAACCTTCTACTAATGCAATCTTACTAATATTATTCAAAATTCTGAGTAAACTTCTGCTTACTGTAGTGTACTTATTTTTTCTATATTTTTATCCTATAACTTTATAGCTTACTGCAGTCAAGAACGGGAATACAGGCTATACACTGCCAAAATCCAGGGAAGATGCTTAGGCTAATGCATGCTTAAACAATAATTTTAAACATAGAAGCCAGAGATGTAATCCAGTCTCCGTGCTTGAACAGTTAAAATATCTTTAAAGAAAATACATGGAGCTCAACATTTCTCGTAAAAAGTGGAAGTCTTTCTTTCCATTATGTTTGGTTTGACCAAAGACTCAAGCATACAACAGATTACGGTTTCCTAATGCATTGCAGCTACAAGGAAACCCCCATACCAAAATCTACATTAGTAGAAATAGATACAACAGGGTATGGTTGTGCTGGAAGTGTAGTATTTCTGTTGGGATTTTATTGGTTTCAGTCAGTACTCAACAGACACAAACCATTTATGAGAATTTTCAGTTTGCAAGTGACTATATACATGAATTTATAGAATAGTAATTACTGGAGGATATTAGACACAAGTTTTTAAAGGTGAGGAGACAAAAAATAAAAGGTTAAATGACATGCCTTAATGGTATACACAGAGATTATGCCAAAAACTGACTTCAAATACCCATTCTTTGATTTGGCATTGCCAGTCTGCTCCACTTCTTTCACTCCTTCCCTTCAGAAAGAAATACAGTGCCAGGCCACTGATACGGGAAACATAAAGGAACCGGACTGAAAGGAATACAATTGGGCTACGGGTTCATCAGTCACGTGGGTAATGCAAATGTAACTATATAACTCTATGGAAAAATAAATAAATCTGAGAAGTTTGGCTTAAAAAGCAAGGGATGTGAACAATCTCCATCAGAATAAGTGCTAGGAATCTGCCCCGTAGGAAATACCTAGATTTAATTTATGCAAAGCCCTTGCAAACAAAGAGCCGGTCCTGTCTGCCTCGGACACAGAAAATGTGAGCACACACTGTCCCACTGGATATGCTGTGTCAGCACAGCCCTGGATCACATCCCTCCAAATGGGCAGCAGTCCTATCACAACAAAGGTCACAGGGGATGGGGAAGGTGCTTCATTGCTGTCGTCACTAAAACTCAAATGAATATCAGGACATGTTCATTAGGCTTTTGGAAGGAAAGGCAGGTATCACTACATTTTAGTGTTGCAAAATAAAGAAAGGAAAGGACAATTAGCCTTCCCTCATAAAACTCCTGACAAGGTCTGTGCAGTGTTTCCTCCTAAAAGATCTACTATTCTTTGTGGGCTTCTTTTTAAGAGGATATATTTAATAGTGACAAAGTATTAGGATGGTAGCTCAGTATTTATGTTTGCCTTTTTTGGCATCTATTTATCAAATGAAAACACAGTGAATATGCACACATGTATCTAGAAGTTATTTCCTTTATTATTACTACTAGTGTTATTTATTATTACTACCAATACTACTTACTACTACTACAATTGCTACTACGTGTAACCTAACAGCTTTTTTTTACATTGACACTGCTTTTCTTGAAGTTTATCATTCTGATTTTCTGCCAGTGGAAAGGGGAAATGGGTGCAGCACTGATAGTGGTTAATGCATCTACCAGTGCTATTTTACTCTCATCGTGTTTCCTGTGATACCAGCCCAGGGTTTGTGCCATTTTTCAGCTTGAAAAATGGGCTGCCTGGTAGATCTCACCACATAAGCCACAACCGTCAACTTTTCTCAGCTCTGTCACTGAAAGCAATGCAATCCTGGCATAAGATCACAAACTGCACTTAAGCAAAATAAATTCTCTGTGATTCCATTTTCCATGGTTCTGGCCAAGAAAAGAGTTCTGTGAATTCTTCTTCCCTGCTCTGATTTAATTTTGGTACTCTATTTTTCCTTATTGCTGTAGCAATACTACTTTAAATACTACTTTGTTACTGCTTTGGTCAACCTCACTCTGGATCATCTCTTTCTTCAGTCTTATGTTTTCTGTCCCCTAAATTCCCCTATTAGCTTCCCTACAATAATAATTTTCTGTGCCATTTACATGTACTCATCACCTGTAAACTTTTTATATACTCCTTGTAGTTGCAGCAGGTTCCCACTATGTTTTATCCAGAAGCTTTTAGTAACCTTTCTGTTTGTTTTCTCTAACAACTTTCGGTAAACTCTGCTGCATGCCCAGACTTTAATTTGCATTAACACTGAGAAAAAGGCTAGTCTTCCCCTGTCTTCTTGAGTCATGGGCAATCCTGTTTCTAGCACAATTCCAAGACCCAAGGCTAAAGATAGAAAAAACAGAAGATGAGCTGGACACGTGCTTCTAAAAACACAGCATCACACTTTTAATTTGTATTGAGGGGATGGATTATTTATTTCATCTTGTAAGATAAACCTCAGTGCTATGAAAAACTGAGTTAATTTAACTCCATACTAGTTACGATGGCAACAGCATTTTCTGCTTGAAAGACAGGAAGGACCTAAATTCTGATCTCAGTGTAATATCAAATTAAGTATACATAATTTGGCTTTCAATTTTTCATTGGTCACTTTATTTTTGTTACTGAGCAAAAAGCTCTTATCAGCGCCCAAAAGGATGATGAGAATCTGTAAATGGTAGTGCTCTGGTGGAATAATGGTATGAAAAAGAACAAGGGCCAGTTTTCCGTTAGCTTTATAACCACTGTAAAAGTTGAAGTAAAATGCTGAGAAGTGTTACAATTCTTTAAATAGCTTAAGCCCAGAACTTTTAAGAATAGATATCCAAAAATAGCATTGTAGTAAATTTTGTATGGAGTTTTAACAGACTTTCTGTTCACTCTTAACTACAGAAGAACATGTGTTATAATTATCCCCTAACTCTCGAAAAGGAAATGGGAAAATCTAAGCTACCAGCCACCAAAAGCCCAAACAGTATTTTTAGAGGCCCAAAATATAACTAAAGGAGAAGGAATGAAAGTAGCACTGGAAAACAAGTATGCATAACTGAGTGGTACTTTAACATTTTCTGGTATAACAGAGTGATAATTTAATATTTTCTGTCATAAGTAATTTAGACAAGGTTAATTTCTGGGTATGCTGCATATAGGGAACATATACATCATTAAGCACCATCATTAAGCTACCATGTGGTAGAAACAGCAAGCAGAACCACAGACAATATCTGGGGAAAGGATCAGCTTTCTTTAGGGGAATCATCAACAAATTCTTAAAGAGTAATCTCAGGCACTGCTCTAAGGCTTTCTTCCCATTAGAAGATCTAATAATGCATTATTGACACTTATCACACCTCTTTGCCACTAAAGGCAGCAGGTAAACCTACTATTCCCTCTATTAACAGGTCGCAAAAATGGACCACAGAATGATTTTTACAGTTCTTAAATGTATATGAAGAATTGCAATATGAAGAGTCAGAAAACAGATCAATTCCCCACCTTGTACCTAATTTCCTTCTGGATAATACTCTTGTAATAACTTCTGCAGCACCAATAGTTTTTGAATCTAAATTAATAGACCTGGAGAGAAACCAGTCTTGTTTCATCTGCCAATGTGCATTCTTAGTTCCAACTGTCCATTTTAAAGGAGGTTCTCAGAATCCAAAATCTGCCCAGCTGCTGTACAACAGTACCTGGAGGTCTGCCACACATGAGCACTAAAACTCATCTTTGAAACTACTGAAATATGAAATGGCCTTCTGATAATTGAAATCAGTGTAAAACCATGGGCATTCTTTAATTTCTTTACTAAAAAATTTGTAAAACCCTTGCAAATTCTTCAACTACTCTACCATATAAACATTGCCTTCAGCACTGTTATTATATATACATATATATTTTTATATATATATATATATAGGGTAAGAATCTATTATCAACGGATTGTAAATTATGTAAAAGAACTAATGCTTTTTCAGCAGGCTCCATCTCTAGCAGCAGGGTTTTGAAGCTGCTAAAGCGGGTCCAATACAAATATATTGTGCTTCTTTTCAAAAAGCAGTCCCGTGCTCTACAAGATCACATCCTCAGAGACACGCTTATACATTATGCATCAAACAGCTAATCAAGCCACTAATCTCACGCTGTGTAGCTTGCTTCCTGTTGAAAGCCTGAGTAAACAGCAGTGTGTGCTCAGCTGCAGCCCATTAGCTGGAGTCTCAGACATTTCTCCAGCTTGAAGACCAAGTAGTTAAGTGAACAACAGATAGTTGCTGTATAATTAAAAGATCATTATTTTAAAGTTCGTTGCATAAACCTCCCTCTGAGATGAGAATTGATGCCAGACACAGTGACAAAGATCATGCATTACCTAAACAAATATGATATGATAACCTCAATCAGAGGCCACACTGTTTGTTGTCATTGAAGAATGAGGTGCATGGTCATTAGCGGACCCAGTGGTTAAAATGATTACAAGCTTTAAAGACTGATTTTCTGCTTTATTCTTTGGAAGAATGGTAATCTGTATAATAAGAGGAGGCTATTCACACAGGTAATTACCTTGGGTATTGTGTAGTGCAGAGAGAAAGAGATTCTCTGAACTACTCTTTGAGAAAGCTGATTTTTTTCTTTTCTGTCTAGGAATGGAGCCAAGAGAAGTTTAGATACCCAGGTTAAATGCCTAGGGTAAGCAAGTGTGATGACACCAAACAAATAGGCATGCACAAAATATTAAACCACAAAACAGTGCAAATGTTCTGCTCCTTAACCATGATTATTTGAGGCAATTTTGGTGGCCCTTATCCCATTCTGTCAGCATAGCCAGAACAAAATATCAAGGTGAAAAGCAGTTCCCAGGGTTCCTTGAACAAAAAATATTGTTTAAAAAGGAAAAAGAAAAAAAAAAAACCCAAAAACAAAAAAAAACCCACAAAAAACACCTCAAATTTTTCTCTCACCATGAATATACTCCAAACCTCTCAGGAGCACAAAGTTAAAGTTAAGCAGAAAAATTCCATGTTAGTGCATTTATGGACTTTGGTGTTTGCTACTCTTACTAAGGGGCCAGAAGTACAATTTCTATTGATATTGGTGTGACATGTTTGTGTCACTTATTTAGAACTTATGTAGAAAGATACAACCAAGAATCAAGCTACAGGTAGCTACAAGGGCATATCACCCTCCGCCCTATTATTCAAAATGAAAGGGTCACAGTGGGGACTTTTCAGGCAAAGTGATTTAATGTGTTCTGAATTCATTCTTTCATTTAAATTGACTTAACTTTCCTCAATATGCTTATGTACACAAAACCAGTGCTTCTTCCACTTTACCAAAAATAAAAATCTGCAATCAATTAACTCATCTTTCATTTTGTCATCACTTAGACAATGTAGTTGAAAGGTTTCTACAGTGCCTCTGTCCCTTGAGGTCTCTCTGCACCAGTATGGTTAGGAAAGTAAGGCTGAATTAACTAAACATGCAAAATAAAAATGCAGCAGTAAAAATGTATTAATCCCTGAGGCACAGCCCTCATTCACAAACAAAGCTGTCTTAATTCTTTTTTACTTTAACTCTCAAAAGGAGCATCTAAACAAGGCTTTTGTGCACTTAAACTAATTCACATTCACTTAACACCTTTACTTAACATCCTCCTGTGACAAAGCAATGCCAGAAAAACCTTTAGCATAAACACTTTCAGAAACAAAAACATCTTTACTGCTGATAGGGTTTATTTCACTTAGGGAGCAGGCTATTCTCAGAGCAGAACTCTTCTTTTGCCAGAGGAAGTCTCATCTCCATTCAGACAGGTTGGTGGTAAATGCTATTAAAAAAACAAACAACCACCTTCCTAATAGCAGAAAAACATATTTAAGATATTTAAGACTATTCATGAGAACATCTAAAAAATGTAGGTGTATTATCTTCCTGTTTCACTCAATACATATGGAAAAGTATTTCTAGATTTAATCTTTGAAACAGCAAGCATTTCTGGTTTTGCAATTTATTTTTTTTATATAAATACTTTCAAACAATTTGCTAGTTATTAAATGTTATTGCCTTCTAATGCTTTTCACAATGTTAGACAATGCCTCTACTCAATACTTTTGTGTAGCAATTCAAACATGTCAGAAGTAGACACAGCTTCCTGCAGTAACCTAGTCTATTTCAGCTTTTCTGTACAACTAAGCTATATTGGTTATAATACTCAGGTAAAATTACAGCCCTTTGCTAGTGCATTTATATTTCTTTCCATGGTGTTTCCAGAGCATTTTCTGTAGCCATCACCATGAAATACTAGTAGAAACTCAAGTCTTTTTGCTGATTTTTAATGCAAACATTTTCACTGAATTATGCATGATACAGAACACCAGAAGTAGAACTGGAAAGAGAAGAGAAAGTAAAACTAAAAACTCTGATGACAGCAGCTCCACAGCAGAGAATGAAAGAAGCAGGGAAGGAATAGACAATGCTGGAGGCAAACGGGATGAAGGCGATGGAAGGATTCTCTGTCCAGCTTTTGCTTAGCCACAGGACAACTGCTGCCAAGGCATCTTCTGGAAAGTTTGGTTTCCTTGTTCTGGCAGAGGCTGCTTTTCTGAGCACATTCTTTTTTCTGTTTATTTCGCATCTCACAGTGTCATCTGCCTTCCTCCCTCTTGCTGTGCCCCATCCAGCTGCCCCATGCTTCCTCACATGCTCATTGCTTTGCTACAGCCAGAGTCACAGACTGCAAGGGTCCCTGAGCCACGATTTGGCTACAGAGCCCTGTAGCCACATGTTTGTTATAGACTCTTCTCCTTTATTATTCCCTGGCAAGCATCTCTTGGTAGTTTGGCATCTTTTTACCTCTCTTCTCATTTACATACCCAAATACATTCACAGTAGTGCATCCACTGCTCTTATTCTATCTAAAACTCACTGCTCATTCAATGTGCCATTACGAGCAATTGAAATTAAAACAGTTTGCTTAGAAGAGATGTGATGCCCCTGAGAACACCCATAGCCCTGGCCTACCCCTGCCCAAAGTTTCCGGGGCTCCTCCCACCCTGCCCATAGTCCAGAATCCCATTTGAGCCCCCTGAGGCCACCAGTCCATGTCCCATGGATGCTGCAGCAGGGACAGCCTCCAGTTCCATCCCCATACCTGTAGGTAGCTGGTTTTGTGAGTGGATCCCCTCTCCACATATGTCACAGCTCGTCTGCAGCCCTGCTTCTGGCCCCAGCCTCTTCAGCTTCCCTTGGATGACCCTGGTACCAGACCAACATCTGTCGTCAACGGCCCCATCAGAACCAGCCAGGTGTGAAGCCCCAGGGGAATGCACTATGCAAGAAGGGCACATCTTTGCTCTGTCAGTCCAAATCAGTGCAGCTGAACCCTGACAGAAAGCAGTTTATTTTACAATAATTTTTACTAAAACATAACTTTCTACTCGTAAAGCCAAAATGTCCAGTTTTCTCTGCTTCCATGTCCTCTTTAAGGTTTCTTTTTAGCCTAGCTATCTTTGTAAGAAAATTATCTCTGAAAGATAGTGCACACATCTTCTATGCTCTGATCTTTCCCATTCTGAGCTCCTACTTCCCCAAGAAAGGCAAAGGGTTTGGTGTTTAGACGTAACAGATATGATACCACAAAAATAGCTGGAAAGGAAAAGAAAGCAGAGTCTTACTGCAAAGATAGAGTAGGGTTTGCATTTCGGACTTCATGGTTAGAGCTGTTTTCCTCTACAACCCTCTAAGGGGTGGAGAGCCCTTTCAGGAAGGACTGACCTCTCCTAAGGACACCCTGAGCAGTTGCCCAGAAGGAAGTATCTGAAGATGTGATAATCCTTACAGACCCGTGTCCTGCTTCTGGGCAGACTGCTTAGTTTGGGGCACAGCAGCAGCCCATTTTTGTTGGGGGCTGGGCAGGCTCTAGCTTCAAACCTGAATAGCCATACACAAAAATTCTGAATTTTTAAGTCAGCTATCCGTGCTTATTGACATAACTTGGAAGGTCTGCTGTAGGTGTTTCTTGGTCAGAAGTAAGCTGACAATGTAATTTGGGATGCCAACCCTAACCCCTGCTGGGAATGGCTCCTATCTGAACATTTGCATTGGTTTTAATTACATTCAAAGGATAGAAATGGGTCTCTCTTAACATCAACAGAAGGCCTGTGGAGTATGTAGCTTGCAGCTGTGGGTTACATAGAAGCTGCTCAGGAGAGCTCCTAAAAATGAGCCTAACACCCAGCTGGCCAGGGCATATGTTAGTATTTAGCATAAGATGGGATTTTTTGCACAGGAGAACACACAGGTATATGAACAACAGGTGAAATCATGCCTTCACTTTGAAATGGTTCAGGTACTCTTACTATTACCGCACCTGTTTTACACATGAATATGTTTGAGCCACCACAATAGCATCAGTAATGGATGAGATATCCCTACAGAAAAAGAAAACAAAACCCAGAAGAACTAAGACTGTAGATAAATGAAGAGATATATAAATTACATGAGCAAAAATAAATAAAAGTAAAATTATATATTAAACCATTAGATAAGCCAGAGGTTTATCATTATTTTAATATATAGCTCTGTTGCTTTCAAAAGCATAGCACCAGTGACTGGTTCCATTTCCTAGACATTGTTATATTTGGTTCTGCATTTTATTTTGAAAGAACTTGAAACCCTAGGCTATTTGAAAATTAAGTTCATCTGTGACTTTGTTGCAAAAGCTTGCAAAGAGTGTCTTCTCTCACCTATTGCTTGCCTCTGTATTGTGGCAAGTATGAAAATGAGCCCTTGAGCCACCTACATTCCCCTCTCAATGCTGTGCTTGATTCCAAGAACAAAATTCTTGTATATTGCTTGCTCATTGTGGACATGGCAGTGACCTTTGAAAACTTAACGGGGATGCGGTAGGAGTAGGGGCTATAAAATTAAAGTTAATGAAAATTAACAGGGCAGAACACTGTGTTATATTTGTGTTCAAGAATATTATATAAATGAATCAGATATTGTCATAGTGGGAGCATCAGCCTTCTGCAAAGTGGGAATGTTTCTTCAAGAAAAGACTGCATTGTGAAAAATTATGGAAGAGTTAAAAGTATTATAGCTGCTTCTCTCCGACTATTTATATATAAAGCTAAAGTATTACTTGGCACAAATGTATTAACAAGTTTCTTAAAGAGATACTGGAATGTTTGTTGGTCTGGAGGGACTGACATTTTTCCAGTTTGCTATTCCCTTTAAATTGTTTTATTTTCCATTAGCTATAAAATCCTTATGTTTTCACAGCACTGAGAACAGGAAGGGGTATTTTTTTCAAGAAAGGCAGCTGAAAATAAGCAGAACAGCACAAAGTCCTTCCCTTTGACTTTGTTAATCATTCAAAACTCAATTTTCATGACCTTTTACACAATCAGTGAATTTGCTTATATGAAAAATTCTTTTGCATTTGACAATATTCACTTTTGTTTTCCTTACTTTTTTATACTTCTGCAACAAAATTCCTTTTACGTTTATTTTGGGTACAAACTCCCAAACCAACCGAGAAAAACTGGAAAATACTGAAATGTTGTGCTTCCTTCTCTACCTGTAATCTTGCACTGTCCAATTTTCTCAATAATGTTATACAGAGACATTACATAACATGTTGTGAGTGACCCTGTGCTCACAATCAAGTAATGAGTGTGTCTGAAGATGAAAAGTTAAGCCGCCTCAGGACATGTATTGTCTGCTCCCTCTCATGAAAAGTTTGTTCCCATTAGAACTACAGTTTGCTTTTCAAAAGCATCTGCTACAGCTTCAACTTTTTCCCTCTTTCCTCCACTCTCTGCGGGAGTTTCTTTAACACCAGTTTGCACCTCAACAGCTGACCCAAAGGCTCCCAAGCAAGGTTATGTTCAGCTATAACAAAAATAAATCACTGTAAACTTAGTTAAGGGAATATGGCACAAAATATTACACAAGATTTTCCTCCAGATATTTTGAAATATGTCTGAATTGTAATCAAGTATATAAAGAGAATGAAGCATGGTAATAAAAAGGGTAAATCTGGCTGAAATCAGTCTCTTTGTGAGAGTTACAGTATTTCAATTATGGTTCCTGTGCAAGTACAGCTTTCTGATTTCAAACTCTATTTTACATTAAAAATAATCAATTGCTTCTTAAAATACATAGAAAAATATATAGAGATGTCCAGCTCTCTTATTATTGTGTCTTGTGGCCAGAAGCTAACTTTGGCATGGTGTACACCCCACATTTCTCCACTTACTGGCTACCAGTAGCTGTAGTTTAACAAAAAAGCCATTTTTTGTAGTTAGAGGGTATGAGTTGTATATTTGCTTCTTAGGCATGTTGGACCAAGTGCACAGGGGATGAATTCAAAAATGCCATGTATATGACCTGAAACTTTCCCAATGCTTTTCTTGATAACACAGATTTTAAGGTCTGTAAGTTGAAACAAAACACAGTCAAAACCTAGCATGCAGATGAGTATGAATTGCACAGCATGGCTATGGCAATGCCACACACACAGGATACAGAAAAATATTCTTGGATAAATATCCCAAGGTATCCATCTTAGCCAAAGTCTACCTTTCTAGAGTGTATACTCAATCCTATTGAAAATAGTATTAATTAAAAGACACATAATTGTTAAAGCTGATGTCCTGTTGGAAAGATGAGGATGCACAAGGAAGGTAATGATCTGTATTTTTCAGGTTCATTTAAATGTAATAAGCTAATATTGCTATTCCCATTAAGACCTTTGAAAATGTAATTAAATGCTCAAATGACTACTAACATGATTAAACAAAGAACAGGGTAGATTATTCACTAAGCTTATTAAAGACATTTCATATTCTTTTCTGCTCAGTAATAAATCACAGTAATTTTTTTTTAGAGCATATCGACCAGCAAGCAATTGTACCATTATTCTGTCCAGTAGAATGTGAGTGCTGGAATGCTATTCCATTTAAAAAAAACATGTCAGTTATACATGTGTCATAGTTTTGTTTGTTTGTTTTGTTCATATCAGTCTTCATTTCTCTAAAGGGAATGCAGTAGAGGGAGCTCTCTTTAAAATGCCTTTAACCTAATTAAACAGCATATGTGCTTATTCTCTGAGTTTGGTGTGATATGCGTAAAAGCAGAGACTTTGTGGAATATACTTATGCATAATTTAAAGAATATTGCACTATTATAGCACTTATTAATTAAACTTTCTCCAATAACTTGGTTTTTTTTCCCCCATGATGGTCCATACTGCCATCAAATTAACTTCCAAACTACCTTCCCTACTAAACTCATGCAAATGAAATCACTTCTGTTTACTGTTGCTCCACTTACACATGGACAAATATGGAAATATATAATTATATGGTACGGTAAGCATCCCCATACATGTATATGATATGTGGCACTGTGTTCTGCATGCATTTATACATATGCCAACATATGCTGTTTATACTATACACATATATGTTGGTGTTTACATAGATATGAAAGTTACATGAATTGACCCATAAAACATGCATTATATATGTGTATAAATATTTAGTGATTTTGTCTCATACTGCATCACTTTTTCACAATGATCTCTACAGCCTTTTCAGAGTTCTGTTCTTCAGGATACAAATTTCTACAACTATAGCTCAAATTTCTTATCTAGATTTGTATTTGCTTTCATAAGGACACACACATTTTCAAACACAAAGTGCTGCATGTTTTAATCACTATTTACAACATCAGTACGTGTTATCTACAAATTCTACTAGCAGACTGGGGCTTTTTTTTCCTGTTTGTTTTCTTCAAGATATTGGAAAAACATAAACATTACCTCTGGAGTGTCCTCTATCACCACTGGAAACATCTTGACACAGCTATGAGTCTCCATGGAAAACTTCAGTGAGAGGTTTATCAGACAAATTATTCTTGAGCCCTATTCCTTCCACTAAAGCACTCATGAACAGTCTATATTTTGTCCGGGACTGGAATCAAGATAACTGGTTTCCAGTCACAGCTGGGTCTTTCCGCTTCAACTTTTCATGCAGAGGCACATCAGATTCCTTTGCATTAATGCCAAATTCTACAAAATTATGAGGAATTCCCACCAAAATGATAGAAACCTGTCTCCCCTTTGTGGACATGGAGCAAGGCAGCAAGGTCTGTGAAGGGAATAGCACTTATCCCCCATAGATACTGTTTCAAATTTTTGATCCTTTGTCAGATTTTATGTGATACGTAATTTTATGTAATCCCCCTTCCAAATACCTAACAAATATTTATTAAACACATCTGTTCTTTTTTGGAAACATGGCAAATAAATTTCCATCCCATAATAGGCCTAAACAACTTTTGAAGAGACTGGTAAGAAATGAGGTTTTAAAGGCAAAAACCCCACCAAAATTCCTAGAATAGTTTCACTTCATCAGAATAGCTTTCTTGTGTATGTTTAACTTCTCTTATCAACAGTCCATGCTTTATAACTCTACTAAATGAACAAACAGATGTAGCAATCCATATAAATCGGATTTTCTTTCAGCAGTTTTGAAGAGAGAGATTCAGCAGCTTTGATTATGCCGTAAGATGGACCCTATCATTACTTAGATATGTTTGAGCTTTTGCAGTGCTTATCTCCACTTTCAGGGCAGCATATTGAAGACATCTCCTTCCTCACTTTCTAAATATATATAATGATAATACAAACCCCAACATTTAGTAATGCTGATTTCTGTTCCCTTGCGTGAAATGATCCTGTCTATTCACGTAAGCTACCTAGAGTCATTCCACTACAGTCTGTAAGCCATGGGGCAGACACAAGCATGCAGGTACTTATATGAATGAAACAGCACTAACTGGCTGTTCAAAGCCAGAAACTGAAATGGTTATAGCCAGGGATATCTTTGGGCTTTCTTGCCCTAAAATTCTTTCATCACACTACCTATACTAATGGCATATAGACTTTTAGCTAGATGCTTGTTTAAGTAATATATTCAGCTCTTATATTCTCCTTTTTTCTTTTAATAAAATTCAAGTCTTCACCATTCTCCCAGGTTTTGACCTTGGTGCTGTGTAGTCCGAATTTGACTAAAGGAAATGAAAATTCCTGTGCAGGTTGGATCTTGTCAGAGAAATATAAGGTATCTTCTACCTCTATACTACATTGATTTAAAAAGCTTATTTTGAAAACTAGAAATTGATATAAAATAGAATTAAAAAAAAAATCTAGGCATTCAAGAAGACAGAATAGCAATTGAAATAACATCCATTCAGTAAGCCTGGTAACTGCAGGTATTTCAAAAGTAGAGGAAAGAGACATAGGGGGTTCAGACTATTTCTTGGAGTCAGACTAATTTAGCTGTGATGGAATTTTAATTATGCAAATTACTCAATTATTTTCCATAATTTGTTTTGTGCTTCTATGTCAGATTAAAACTCTGCAGAAGTAACTTGATTCACACTCTAGTTTTGCTCTATGATATTTATTTTCTACCACAGACAAATCCTTGCTCTGTCGGCACTTGCCATTCATTATGAAATTCATTATGTTGAGTGGATGTATCTCATCTCACTGAAATCTTGACAGACCGAAGCAGACTGAGGAGAGGCTATCAAAGAAATGGTTAAATACACCTGAGACTGTGCTTTCCTTCTGGCTCACATGGGGGATGTGTAGGAGTCTTGATTAATAACAAAAGTAAAAGACTGTCTGCACTGGCATCCTTCATGACTAAACTAAATTTTTGAGAAGTCACCTACTAGAAAATCTAGAAAACTTGCCTGTATCTACTGATCTACCAGGTGTGAAAGAAAAAAAAGACATTGGGGTTTAAAACGAAATTCTACTAAACAGCCCTTAGCTGAGCTAGAGGGGAATGGCAGTTCTACCTGTCTGTACTGCTCAGTTAGGTTCCAGAGGGTAAAACTTCTGTTACTGCATGTTATAGCTCCCAAAGAAATAACTGGTAATTTCCAGCTGTGACAGTTAAACATAGACAATTGTACAACTCGCTTAGGAACTCCAGCTTGACCCAATCACACAAAAAATATTTCTGATGATGGTGACCTAAATATCCTATCAGCTAGGCAAACAATTATTTCTGAAAGTGTTATTTTCCATTCCTACACTGACCACTACTGAATGAAATATTTCAAATTTAGAACTGGAAAATAATAAAACAAAGAGTGACTTCTCATAAATAAAATAAAAACGCAATAAAAAGGAAATAGAATAAAAAAAACTCCTTCAGCTTTATAGAATATATACTTTATGATCATTTATTAATTGTATTTGACCAAAATTCAGTGATAAATCTTAATATATACAAGAAAAACTCTATAGTTTGATAAGAAACAACAGTTGAAAAAAAAAGGTGGAAAAATGGTATTGGCAAGTAGTGAGCGGAGTACGGAGTTCAGCATTAAAATATAGATTTGTTTTCATATCAATGAAATGATCAGCAAGCAGGATAGTGCTCAAGCTTCTGATCCATTCAATATGATTATTGCTTCAGACCAGCCTTCAGCATCTCCTGTTTGGGGTAGTTTGTCATTTGCCTTGTTTCACAGGCTACAACGTCTGTGGACTTCCTTCCTGCACACGAAAGCTGAATACTTTGCACACCAATTTCTACACTTCTCTTTTGAGATTCAGAGCACACAAACATGCCAGAGCCATGGCACTGTTTGAGACACACTAAGCAATCCCTGAGAGATTTGTTCACAGCCGCAAGTAAAATCTGAAGCTCCCCTCTCTTGCCTCTCAAGCATCAGCTGAATGCAGTTACATTTCTTCTTCAGAGTGCTTTTCATTGACCACTTTATTAAAGCAAGGGCAGATCTATTTGTTCAATCCCCCTTGGAACTAAAGATGAATTTTACCTCTGAGGTACGACCTCTGTTGCAGTTTCCAGACATCATTTGTAAACACAATATAGCCTTGATTTTGAAGTGGAAGCAAGAACTAAAAACCATATGTTCCAAATCCGGGACATTTTTCCCTCTCAATAAACATGAAAAATCTCAATTCTCTCTAGTACTCACATACATGTATTTAAATAACTCAATAATTAAAGCCAGGGCCTTGGACAGCAGTTGACCATTCATCACTGACACTTGGTATCAAATGAATCCATAAACAGAGTTTTTTTCTCATTAAATGCTTTTAAATATAGCTTGTCATAGAAAAGCACAAATGATTCAAGGACAAAACATCTGCCTCTGCCTATTGTTTCTGATGATGGATTTGTGTCCTTCCCCAAAACCAAACATATTTCATTTATAGCCTAAGAAATATTTACATCAAGATAAAAATCCCACAAGAATTTTCTTGCTTTTCTTTTTGTACTTTAAAATTAATTTTTAAATTGTCTTCTGGTTCTGCTGAAGCACAGTTCTCTGTAGTATTCCACTTCAAGACAAGTCACTTTTATTACCCTGCAGTCTCTTTTCGTCACAGAAAACTGTAAAATCATTGATTAACATCTCTAGCACGAAGCTGATATTATGGAATTGTTTTCCTTCCTTTTACAAAAACCCACTCTTGCACAACTCTAGTGTTTCTCCCTGTTCCTCCTGTATTATAACACCTCACAGTACAACAGTCTGGATGGCCTTGGCCACCTAAGCTGTCCTGTGGCTTGCGTTAGTTGAAGCTATCTTTTGTGTTCATTAAAAAACCATTGAAAGATACAGGAGATGAGAGTGAAAAGAAAAATCATGACGCAAATATGTGGAAACCTGACAGAAGTGTTGGCATGGCTGTGATCTGATGCAGCTGTTAAGAGCCAGGTATAAACTACATAAATCAGATGGGCCTGGTGAGTAAAGTATATAATGAACATTCCTGTGTGAAGTTTGTAGTTGTCATTAAAATAAAGCATTGGCAGATTTTCTGCAGTGTTTTGCTACCAAGATTCCTAATACCCTAGGGCATATCCAATTCTTCTGTTTCCATGCCTTCATCTATCAAGATAGAATAACAGCACACACAATGAGAACTAAGTTATATACACTCTGGAGCCCTTGGGTAGGAGTTCAGCATTGCTAGTCATAATATATATACAAGATGAGACCTTCCCAAATTACTCAGTTCATAAATCTTAATTTTACTTCATCAGCTCCAGACAGGCTGCTTTTTCCCTCTCCTCTCTAAGATACCATATACACAGAGTCTGTGAATGCAGCTTGTCTCAGTCACTACAGTAAATGTCTCCTGCCAAATCCCAGCCCAGAATCAAAAGCCCAAGTACCAAATGACCTGTGAGGTCTTGTAAAGTCTATTCTGAAAACTCTTCAGTCCACCATGATTTAAAATAAATGAATTAAAGTTACCATGGGTATATTTATATACATTAACATCACTTCTCTCAGCACCTGTCCTAGGAACATGCACAATCTCCTTTAGATACTGCTTCCTTTTCTCCTATTTTCTAGCATATCCTTTTTCTCAGTGATCTTAAATTGAAGTTTATACCCCAAATGTAGGAAATTTTACACTCAAGAGGTACAAACTTTTCTCTTGTGTAGCATCAATGATCCCTGGGGAATCTGAACAATAATTTCTCAGTTAAAACCAGGTTAGCTCTGAACACAGCCTGACCATTTCTTTCTGATTGGTGCCCAGGTTACTTCCAGATCATCTTTCCTGTTATTTTGATCTGGAAAAAGGTGTTGAGCACAAAAAAAAACCCCAAAAAAACCAAACAAAAAACAAACAAAACAAAGCCCCGAACATATTTGTTACCATGAATGTGAAAGCATTTAATTTGTAATGGTAAGAAATTTCTATGAAAAAAAAAAGTTCAGCTCAGTATTTATCTGCAATGCACAACGATGGTGAAGTATAATTCACACACTGGAATATTATTCACAACCTTTCAGTTTACCTGGGCAGACTTTGGGTCCTGAAAGGGGTGTGTCCTACGGCTTAGCAGATGGTGTGCTAGCTCTGTCTCACTACAGAGGACATTTAATCAATTTCCTTGTCACTGTGGAATAACAAAGTACATCTCCAGATATTTCTTTTCTGGAGCACAGGGTTTCTCCCTGTGAACACCTTTTCAAAATACTTCATTGTCTGGTTTTGTTGCATATCTCTATGTTGGACATAAAATGCTGACAGTTTCTTAGATTAATGTGGAAGATTTAGGCAGAAAGCTAATTCTAATAAAATGTTGCATCATACTCCCAAAATATTTCAATTCCATCTGTCTTTTTTTTTTTCAACTTTTTTTGGTGAGACATTCACTATCATTTCTCTTTCTGTAACTAATCCCTACCACATATCTGTTTCCCAAACCTCTCCTCCAATGCCATGCTTTGCCTCTCCAAAATTCAACAGTTTTGCTACGACATAGGAAAATGGGCTTAATGCAGAGA
This sequence comes from Donacobius atricapilla, assembly GCA_013397315.1. NCBI lineage: Eukaryota > Metazoa > Chordata > Aves > Passeriformes > Mimidae > Donacobius > Donacobius atricapilla. The sequence continues at coordinate 666,276 of WBMY01007763.1, forward strand.
AATAGGAATAAGAGGGGAAGGACAACATCTGTGTGCCCTGAGAGCCAGTGATGTTTCCTAGGCTGACTGCAGTTCCTATTGATATTTGGCCTGTGTAATAGTTGGACACCACTTGTGATTTCTTCCCCATTCTCCAGCCTGTAATTTGTGCCCTCCTGGAAGGTCTGTGGTGCCACAGTTTCTTCAGATCCTCCAAGTGCAGAAAGAAGCTGTGGATGACTCCATACACATCCTGCTCTGATATGTTTTCCTGGCAGCCTGGAGATGTGCAGCCCTGTTACACAATCTGTTGTTTCCTTGTGTTCCTATTCCACAAATAGATGTGAACCATTACTCCAAACCTCCATTTATGACTTGCAATATCTGCCTACAAATATAAGATAATAAGCCCCATTTTGAAATAAAAGGTGGGTTCAGAGAAGGAAAGGAAAAATTGCACCTTCATTACAACAGTCCTTGTGAGATATCTTTATTTCAAAGTTCTTTAATAACAGGATGATTCCTTCTGTGTATTCATATGCTTCTGTTGGCCTGGCCAATTTTTCAGTATCTGTGCATGGAAGAGGGGACTGGACTCTACCAGGATGCATGCACACCGTAAGGAAAATATATTTATTTTATCTAAATTCTAGGTTATAAATTCTGTCCTCTCTTATAGCACTAAGTAAGGGGTCAAAGATGAGAAGTGATGGCTTTTGGTGATAGAATCAAGCTTGACTTTAGGTTTGTGGGTCATGCTCATAGTGTTGGCAGTTAGCAGTAAACATTTCTTATTGCAAAAGGAAAAAAAATGTGGTGTGGAAGTCACTGACTGATAATACACGCAGAATTTTTAAAGTCTATTTACAGTCATTTTTCAGTCTGGGAATCTACATTAAGCCATGTCTTCCTCTCATCAACAATTAGAAAGCCTAAAACTGAGAATAAGGTTTCCATTCATGTACTACTATACACAAACGGGCTATGTATTTGGTAAGGAAAGAGAAATTCAGTTTTGTGTGTCAGAAGCACCAATGAATAGAGACAAACTCATGAGAAAGAGATATGACAAGAATACCCATGATATGCATGGTTGTATTGAGAAGAATACTAAAAAAGCTGTGACAGCAGCTCCTACTGTACCTATAGATGCACTTACGGTTACTTGCCTGAACTTACTCACGCATTGATTTTAGGAGAAATTAAATTCTAAATCTTACCTCTACTATAAACATACAGTTTTTCTACCATGTTAGAATTCAAAATCAGAAGACCAGGAACCATAAAATGGCACTATGCTCTTGTCCTTCACTATTGATTAATCATTAAAAAACAGATTTCTGAAAAATGGCAGATTTAGCAGTCAGAACTTACTTCATTTGTTTCTGCTCATCCCTTCTCCTTTAAAAAATCTGCTAACTACAGAAATCAGCTTGGACTTTGGGGGAAGCCTTGCATGTCTAAAACCAGAAAGTAGCCTGAGGATATAATTCAGCATGAGTATGTTAATGAAGACTATTCCTGGGATTATTGTTGCTATCTAATAGGGAGACTGAGAAATGGAATCATTTGTTTCTTGGTATTTTATGTCCCCCCCCACATGAAAAATAGGAGGGACTAAGTGTGCATGTTCTATGATGTAATTTATATCACAGAAAACAATCTTCACAGGAAATCCTTAGAAATGTAACTAATGGAACATAAGGATAAGTTATAATATTTTTCTAGATAATGTGGGGGTTTTTTCATTACTACTTTGTTTCTAGAGAGAGTATAACCAATTTTATAAAGCAAATATGCTCTTGTATGCCTCAAGAGATTTAACAGTTTCCAAGCTCTTGATTTTTATTCATCTTTTTATACCTGCATGTACAGTTTAGGTGTTCGTGTTACTGGAATACATGCAGTGACTTTTATTTTGTTCAAGATTCTTCAAACTCTTTTACCTTTTTTCTGATAATAAAGCCTGATGTACTCTGGTATGGTTCAGCAGATGGCTAAACAGAAGACGGCAAAGAAAGATGAACAGTCAAGAAGGTCTGTGCAATTAAGCTTGATACAACTGCCCAGGCTATTAGATCCTGCCTTTGTATCTTTGCTGCAACATCAGCTCTCTGAATCCTCTTTAAAAATGTATGTTTATCCCTGATCCTGTACAATCCCATTTTTCACAGTTTTATATAGACTGTCTAGACCAAACCAGTTTGAGGGGGCAGAGGGGATATCAACATTATTTTTTATAAATCTCTGCTCAATTGTAATTCCTCCCCTGTATTTCAGCAATCAACTTTGAAGGTAAAGTTGCTGTTTACAGTTTTTTGAAATGAATTTATGTACAGAAAAATTAAGTCCTGTCATGTTATGCTCAAAGGGATTTTACTCACAAAAGGCATGTTCCTCTGAAGTCAATAACAGCAGCTGCTCTTCTGGTCAGACAGAAAGCCCAGGATTAATTGCTATGGGCTCTAAAGAAGTTGGTGTATTTCTGGTTCTGCCAAAGTCAATGGCAAATCTCCAAGTGGAGTGTGGAATTCATCCTTTTAGGAACAGAGATGTAGCACGTTAACAACTGGAGTTAATTCCTGTACATCTTATCAGAAGCAGGTATACAGTCAGTTTCTTCAGACTTGACTGTTAAACTCTCCTTTCAGCTCTTCAGTCCCACACACATCATAGAATCATAGAATATTTTTGGTTGGAAGGGACATTTAAAAGTCATCTAGTTCAACCCCCAATATAATGCCCTAAAAGCAAAACTGCACACTCTTGTCTGCTTGTTCTTCCTATTAAAGTCTATTAATCCCCATCCCAAAAATTTTTAAAATACTTACGCCAGACAGTATTGCAGTACAGCATTCTGGCTTAAGCTTCGAAAATGAAAAGTCACTTACCTAGTTTGGCTTCATTTCTAGTGATTTTGTGACCTGATATGTTCACTGTATGTTAAGCTGAAAGTTTGGAAGAGGCACAGTTCCTCAGCATCCACAAAGATCAATAATAGTTAATTAAAGCTAGTCATATTCCAACCAAAGTATAATGAACAATCTTCTCAAGTGTTAGCATCCTAAAAATCTTAATTTTCCTCTATGAAGTCATACCAAATATGACTTTTACCTAAACCATACCCAAAACCATAAGTATATATAACGGAAGTACATATTTTTTTTCATACCTGAAACCGCAAGTATATATAACCGAAGTACTGTGGCAGAAGCAGTAAGTGTGGCTTTGAAGAGTATTAGTAAACAAGAATCCCCAAAATGCTTAAAATAAGAAGTAGGATTAACACTTAAAATGACACTGCTTACTAGTCTAAACTGTACTACAGGATGACTTTGACATTTAGTAGAACACAGCCTCTCAATGAATCTTGGATTCAGTGTCTAATTTTGAAAAAAGAGTTTAGAATTTGTTTTAAGTCACTGAAACAAGTAAATTTTCTAAGTTTATTACTACTGAAAGTTATCCCAGAAGATGGGCTGAATGTCGAGCACCCAGCAGCAACACTGCATCAACTGGTGAGTATTTTATGCAGTTCTCCATTAAATAAAAGGATGCTGATCTGCGGTGAAGGTTCAGCCTAAGTGAAACTTGCAGTAAAAAACTCAGAATTTGGAACATTGCCTTTACTTATTTATTTATTTATTTCATTTTTAAGAATTAATGGTTTAAAGATCAAGGGCCAGCCTCTGTACCGTGTGCTATGTGCAGAACTCCCACTGTTGTCAGCGGGAGTATCACAAACATATCTGAGGCAGAATGTGACCTTTTCATGCACATAGCCTTTTTGGATAACATCAATATTTCAAAACTGACTATCAATTAGATTTACATGAAGGACAGTTTTGATAAAATAGCTAACAAAGAACAGAACATTGTGTTAACCTTCAGGGTGAATACTATCTTTTGTTAGCAAATTGTTCAATGAAATGAAATTGTGAATCCCAACAGATTTATTTTGTCCTATAAACTGCTGTGGTGACTATAAAATACATATGTTGATTCTATGAGGATGAAGTAAAAAAATGGGATGGGGATTTTGAATAGAGTCAAAAAAAAACCCCAAGAAAATTATAACAGTTCATGCAACGAAGACTATAAAGGAATAGTTCTGATTGGGGAAAACCCATATTCCTTTATTCATCTAAAAGCAGAGTTTCCAATCAACAAGTAAATACAATTCTAAGTAACAACATACATTTGGAACCCAAATTATATGCATACTGTGAATTGCACTCCTACACCACCTTTATCCTCAGCAAACTGACAGTACCCTATTAACATCTATCAGTAGTTTGACAAGCTTTCATTCATGTAGTATTAGTATTTCAGCAAATGATTATGCAATGAAAATATAAAATAACATTCAGAAAGGGGACAGATTCATGATCTAAAGAAAACTTAAAATATTACCAGAATACACCTAATTTTAAAGATTTAAAAGCCAAATTGTGTTAAAAGCACGTTTGCAAATCTGAAGTCCTTATGGTAAACAGAAATAGTATAGTTACTGTTTTCCATGATAGATCTTTCTTTTATAGTAATTGTTCATCATAAATAGTCATAATTTACAGCTGACACTAAGACAGCAGTGTGCTCGAATACATTAGAAGAGTCCTTACATAGCCAATGGCTACACCTACTTCTCATCAATTATACACACTCTGTCTTCCTTTGTAATAGCTTAAATTACATGTCTGAGAAGATCAGTGTGGAAAGAGTACACAGTGTGAGAATCTTATCACAAAAGTTAAGAAAATGTGTTGCTACAGGTGGTGCTAGCAGGAAGGGAAGGGAGTAGGGCTCATTCTTTTGTTATCTCAACCAACCTATACCTGATGGACCTTGAGTTTACAGCTGGAAGGAGCAAGAGACCAAAATATGTGGGAACCCAGTGCTGTTAGAGCCACTGGTGAGAGGGCAGGTGGGTGCCTGTTAAAATGGCTAATCATATAATCCCGAATCACACAGCTCCTCTTTTCAGCATAACTTTATGCTCACATTTATTTAAAGTCAAAATAAATGTGGAACTTGTTGAACTGACACCAATTTTACTGCATCAATCATGATATAAGCTAGAAATAAAGGATTTATTCAGGATGCAAGCTCTGAATTCAATTATCTTTGTCACAGAAAGCTAAATGAATAAATCTGGCAAGAAATTTGGCATAGATTTTTCTCTTAAAAAGACAAAAAAGGTAAAAATTTCATGTAGGGGTTTTTCATTAGGAAAGCCCAAATGGACTGTCAGTGTAATGCAGAGCATCATTTTACTTAATGCAAGAACCAGCAGCCAGGAGAAAAGAGATCTTTTTAAAAAGCCCTTCATTAGACCAGTGGCAGAGCTAGCAACATGAGAAAAGGAGAAATCTCAAGTTAAAAATATTACACTGAATTTTATATTGTACAGGCATTCTTTCGGTGAAAATCTGCCTCACCTTTCTGTGTACTTACCTCTTCCCCTTATGGCTGACTGTACCTTCAGACAGACTTGGGCACCTCTGCTAACAGCCTGACTGGCACAGCACAGGTTAGCTCCAGTTCACACACCCTGGGTCAGACAGGTTGTGCCTGCCTTCAGAAAGATGGGCTGCCTCTCTGTGAGATCCACGTGCTCAGGCACAACACCTCACCAAGGCAGCCATGAGGCATTTAGATCAGAGCTGCCTTCTGTGCACCCAGACTGGAACACGAGGCAGAAGGAATTGGGATTTGCCAGTGCCAGTCAGCCAATGCTGTGGGATTCAGCACAGAGTATAGGGAAAGTGATATGAATGTACATCTCCTATGGCAAGCAACAAAGCACAGACAGGGTTAATGTTGCTGCCCACTTCAACAACCACAACCCTCAGCAGTAACAAGTGATGTCCCCGCTCCAGAGATATCTTCACAAAAAACATATGGAAAGTTGTTCCATCATGATAAGACACAATAGTTGCAAATAGTCTTGGAGAATATCGAAAGCTATAATCCAACAGATGCATGGAAAGAATACATAAATTCTTCCCAAGATCTCATCAAGACCAGAACTTGGCCTCCCTGGGTCATGGGTTTCTACATTCCTAGGATGCCTAGGCATGAGAAGGCCATGACTGCAACAGCTATATAACCACCACATACCCCCACTCACTAAGAATATTTTGAAGGTCTGACTGGAACAGCCTGGACTTATAAAAATAAGGCATTTGCACTAAGACACTGCAGGACCTATCTATGGAGGACAAAATTAACATACTCATATCCAACCATGTAAATCACAGAGATGGCTAGCCATTCCCATCTACCTTCTGAAGATAAAGAAATTTTTAGAACACAAAAGTAATCCCAAGCAGTCAGGATGTCAAAGGAGAGGAGAAAAGTGCTTAAAATACATATCTCAGATCAAAAAACTAATACGTGATCTGATATCTTTGCTTTTTCAAGTGGCTCTAAGTTTATTGAAGCAGATTCTCATCTGAAGTAAATCAGCATCCTTCATTAAATCAATTAACAGTGTTTTCCTGATTCTCGTTAGTTGGTGACTGCTAAAATGCCCGAGGTCAGGAAGCACTAGGGAAGTCTCAGGAGGACATACATAATTTTTAGAAGACACTCTGCTTCCCAAACAGGCAGAAACTACCATTCAAGAAAGAACAGATATCTTTATGAAAGGCGCTTACATTTGATGCTTATGGGAGAAAGATGGATTCTTAATGTGTAGATCTTCTTTGGGGTGGGAGAAAATTAAGTACAAATCAGCCAAATAATTTTTGGGTTTTGAGATTTTTTCACTGGCTAGTAAAACAAGCCAACTAAGTAGCTAAGTAGCAAAGGTTAAATAAAGGCTTTTAAATTTGGCATATAAGCCAGGACCATTGACAGTAGTACAACTTCAAACCATGAAAGTAGAAAAAAACTTTAGAGCTTTACATGACATTAAAATTATCTCTGTGAAGAGCTTCTCCCGATTCTGAAAAATAGTGCTTGCTCCATAGTGCTCTGCAACACTTCAGAGCAAGGACTTCCACAAATAAATGCTTCTGATATATGGTTTTCAGTTCCACCTGATTTTGCATTTGGTAGACATTGATGTTAAACACCTACAGATTTTAAAGCAAACAAAGAAACTGAAGCCAAGACTGGTCTTTGGATGAAAAAAATAGGGTCACTTCAGCAGAGGGAGGTAATGAATGTCAAGTTTGCAAACAAGAGAAAGATAAGCCAGAGTTAGAAAAGTAGGAGTTTTGTCTGAAACTGGGCCTGTGATTTCTGAATATTTGGTCTAGTGACAAATAGCTGGTTAGGTACCATCATAGTTTAAAAACATTTTTAGAAGATTACAGGATTATTATCAGTTTATAGAAAGAACTTTAAACAGGTGTCTGTCCTTCCCTCTAACTTGCCAACTCAGTTGCATGGCTTGTTTTTTTCTTTATTCCCCAGCCAAGGTCTTTCAGCTTTCCAGATATCTAATCGTGAAGTTTTATTTGCAGTATGTAGAAATAATGAGAATATAAGAAACTTCCAACCTGGCTTTCCATCACTTAACTTTCAAACAGAATAAATCCTGAGAGAAAATTTGCTTTGGGTACAGCATACACTCCTCTGATTCACTGACTATGAAATTCCCATCCCGTCAGGACCAAGATTTGTATTTCTCTCTGTTTTGCAGCACATCTGCTGAACCAGACCTGTCACTGATAACCTAAACTTTTTATTTCTTCTTGCCAGCTTGGTGAAAAGGGCTTTCAACTAATTTTGCCAAAGGAAGGTAACACCAGTCCATCCCACTCCAACCAGTTTGATGCCACAGCCAGCCACAGATGCCTGGAGCCTGGAGAGGGATAGCAGGTCAGCAAGAGCCACCTGAAGAGCAGCACGAAGGAATCCCAGCCACTCCAGCCAGTTAGTCAGATTTATCAGGGCCCCAGCCTAAATGCTTCTGTGCAAACACACGCAGCACGGGGAATAAAAAGGAGGAGTTAGGTTTATGTTCTTGCCTGCAGCAAGAACTTATTGAATCCCCACAGAAGAAGGATGTGCACCTGTGAGAGGGGGTCCGGAGGAGGGCCACAAAGATGATCAGAGGGTGGGAACACCTCTCCCCTAGACACAGGCTGAGACAGTTGGGGTTGTTCAGTCTGGGTATAGAAGGACACAGTGAGACCTTATAACAGCCTTACAGCACCCAACAGAGGCCTGTAAATTGAAAGAGGATAGATTTAGATTAGATATTAGGAAGAAATTGGTGACTGTGAGGATGGCAAGGCACTGGAACAGGTTGCCCAGGGAACTTGTGGATTCCCCAACCCTGAAGTGTTCAAGATCAGGATGGAGCACTCAGACACCTGATCTGGTGAAAGGTGTCCCTGCCAAATCAGGGGCTTTGGCACTAGATGATCCGGGGTTCCTAATATTTTAAACTTTGAAAAATTACTCATGGCACAGTACCATGTGTGGCATGTTATACTGGTTACAAAGTAAATATTTATGAAAGTATATATGCCTTTGGTAATAAACACATCTATTAGGATATTTTCTCTTTGATAAAAGATTTGGATAATGGTCTAATGCAAGTTCAGTTAGTTTGCCTAAAGTTAGATATATTTATTTTTTGGTATTTTCATTTCAGTTTATTTCTAGTACATGTTTTTGGTTGGTTTGTTTGGGTTTTTTTTAAGGTATAACCAATAGCTACAATGTAAGAAAAAACTGATATTCATCTTCTCCCTTCTGAAGGGATAGAGCTGAACAGTAGTTCAGTCAGGAAGTCTAAAGTGTCTGGGTGACAGAAATGGACCTATAAATGAGCTATATCCATAAAATAAGACAGCAGCTCCCTGACAAATATACAACAGATTTCAGAAGCACTTTTTGAAGGGTTAAGTCGCAAAATAAGTGTCTACCAATCTAAAACTATTCTTAAATTTTGTTTTTAATTCTATCTTGAAAAAGAGAAAAAAATTCTTTGTAACCTCTCCTTTATAAAGGATGATGTAGCCAGACAATGAGAGTGGCTGATTCGTTACCCTTTTCCTTGGCTTTGCTTAGTTCTGCAGTCTGAGATGCTTCATGCTCTTAAACAAATTGATTTGGGCTCTGCAATTCAGTGGGAAATTATGTCATCTACTTTGCTGTTACTATCACACACAGCTGATACTATATTTCCCCATCTTACCAGACAACTGACATCAGTTTTGCCTTCATCAATTCAGAAAATTATTTAGAAGTTCTTTTTCTAAATGAACAGCCTGGGTTCAGATCCACCTCTTGGCAACAACTTTAGAATCTGCCTTTTCTGTCATGGAAGTTCTTCCCAGATGAATTTCTGCTCAAAGGTCTGAGCACAAAAAGTCTTTTGGTTTCTTATGCACATGAAAACTGGAAAGAGCTCTTTCCAACAGGCTTCCAGACACTATCTTCATATTTACAAGTAGACATGTCCATGCCCGTGTTAAAAAAAGAAAAAAGAAGCATTTATTTAATTTTCATAAATTATTTATTTATATGAAACTTCCATTTCTAGGTAAAACTAAAAATTACTGCTTATTTTTAAAACTGTTGCTTTGAATCATTTTTATAAAAATATAACAAAGAAAAAAATGGACTATTCTTGAAATGTCTTTCATGAAAACAGTGCTCTAATTTAAATGCAGAACAGTGTTTCACAATGTTGCTTACACTGATGAATACATTTAAAGTTTCTACCAGCAGTGTATTGCTTATCTCTCCTTGCTTAATCCCCAGGTGAATGCAGTTCTTATATAAAATAGAAGCCAACCTGGAGAATCCTGTTCAAGACACATTTTACAGGCCAAGCAGACTCTTCAGCTGGTTTGGCTGCTATTTTCAATTCTAGTCCCTAAATGCAGAGTTACATATTTACATGAAGTTCAAAGCTATGCTCTGAATTTCTCATGCACTTCACAGCACTACTATTTCAAAGTTGTGTAAGCCAATGTATGATAACCAGAAAAAAAAAGTATTTGTACAGACTGTGGTATGGAGAAAACAGCAACAGCTGCAATACAGGCTGCCTTGCCAAGTGGTACATGCCAGGGTTTGAATAAATTACACTATAATTGAGTAAAAAAGACTGGATACTAACAGAGAACATTATATCATGCTGTTAACTGGTAATATATATAAAAGAGGTATAACAGGACATTATACAAACCAGTTAAAAAAGTAAATTGACAAATAACATGCTTTCATTTAGAGTTATCAGAAATTAATGGTGTTCCCATTATTTCAAGCATTTTCTCTCCATGACAACCTTTTGGCTTTGTTTCAAAGTTAAATCTTTGTTTTTAATGGACATTAGGAACACACACACACACACAGAATGTCAATTGTCAAATAATTATTTTTGTCTTATACAGCAGAGTCATAAAGGGTGTTTTCAGCATCAGTTAATGTACTATTTTGACCAAGTCAGTCTTATTATAGCCTTGCATTACCTCAAAGTAAAACAAAACAGCAACAATAAGAAAAAAAAATTGATTTAGGTAAAATTAAAAATTCATTCTTGTTATAGAAGCTTTTTCTCTCATTGGAAGGCCACAGTTCACAGCTTGGAACTGAAGGAAAATTTTGTAACTGCATCCAATTAATACAGCCATAAGCATATGTCTGCTCACCAAGAAAATCTGCTGCACCAGGCAGCTAGAGAAAGCAAGGCCAGCACTCTTGAAATAAGGCATGATTTCAGGTTGCAACTGTGGCTGCTAAGAGACAGACGCTACCAAAATAAATATAAGAAAAAAAAATAAGCAGAAGTGGATATAACATTTACTCTCAGGTACCAAGTTCTGTCCAGTGAGAAAATCCAGAGCAACTTGCGGATTACAGTAGTTGTCATAGGATCTTTGAGTTCCAGGAAAACTGCTGCCAGTATGGACATTGGAAAAAAAATAATACTCCAAATAAATTCACTATCTGACTAGAGCTAAATTGCCTGTTTCAAATGAAATGCAGTTCCCTGTTCAAAATTTCTTGATCCTTCCATGGCTAGGTCATCAGAGAGCCATGGGTCGGGGATTGCAGACTGCCCATCTCAGGACAACACATGGAAGCAGATATTCCGAAATAGGAAGAGGTACCAAGTTCCCACCAAATTCCACAATGGGCACACCTGAAGGAAGTGGCACACTGTGATTCAATTTAAAGGCTTTTTTTTCTCTTCCAAAGAAGCTGGCTAAAATAGGTTAACTGCTAGTAAATCGTTCCTATAGTCCTTGCAGAGAAAATCCACCCCGTCTTCATTCACAATAGGTAGACTTGCAAAATATTGAATATTACAAGTCGTGATTATGAGTTCTTTATATTTAAGTTAGGAAAAAACAGCCTCATGTAAATTTCTCCTGCGGTCGATTCTACCTAGAGCGCATAGTCTATCACTTGCTTAGCCACTCACTCCACAGGGCTGTTGGCTTCTTGACAACAAATGCCAGTTCCCTGATTCTTGCTGTGTCCAAAAAAGCCCTTTCAGATATGCTCTGTTTCAAACTTCTGATGGCTAACCAGTAACAGCAAGGTTAAATTCATAACAATCTTGATAAAGAAATGTGGTTTATTTAAAATGTAAACACATTAAGATCCATTATCTTATGATATACAGCTAATTTGCGTACTACATTCCCTGGAATGACTGAAAAGATGAATTTTAGCAGATAATCTACAGCATACTTTATTCTTCATAATGTTACTCATGGGAATTTTACATTCCATTCAGTTTTCTATTTTATGCTCATGATTTAAGTACTCATGCTAATAATACTGATAGTTCAGTGCTCTGCAGCAATGTGCTTGAAAAGCAAAAAAA